>JAWWMA010000076.1:4865545-4878049 GCA_035041425.1 Mionectes olivaceus | reverse complement strand
CTGGCCTGGGACACTCCCAGGGATCCAGGGGCAGCCACAGCTTCTCTGGGCAGCCTGTGCCAGGGCCTCCCACCCTCCCAGGGAGGAATTCCTTCCCAATATCCCACCTAGCCCTGCCCTCTGGCAGTTTGAAGCCATTCCCCTTTGTCCTGCCACTCCAGGTCCTTGGAAAATGTTCCCTCTCCATGTTTCCTGCAGGTTCCCTTCAGGTCCTGGGAGGCCACAGTGAGGTGACCCCAAAGCTTTCCCTCCTCCAGGCTGAGCCATCCCAATTCCTTTCCCCATGGCAGAGCTGCTCCATCCATCCCTCTGCCCATCCTGGTGCCTCCTCTGGACACTCTCCAGCAGCTCCACGTCCCTCCTGTGCTGTTCCCTGGGGGCAGAACCACCCCCAGCCCCGCTGGGGACCAGCCCAGCCCAGGGTTGGGGGGTCTCGTGGCCTCTCCCCACGACACCCAACAACCCCCGCCCCGACACCGGGGGCTGCCCCCCCCCCAAATTGTTTAATCAAAGCTCCCCAGGGGCCACTTCCCGAGCCCGTCCCGGCCCCCTCCGGAGGTCCCTGGTCCTGGAGACAGGAGTGTGACCCCAAAACCCCCCAGTCCCAGCGCGGCCCCACCTCCGCTGGCCGCCGTGAGCTCCGTGCGCCGCACGAATCCCAGGTAGCCGGTGCGGGCCCAGAGCGTCTGCGCCGCGTCCCCGAAGCTCAGGCGGGTGTTGAAGTGGTCGGCCTGCAGGGTCTCGTTGTCGTAGATGGTGTAGTAGCCGCTGGCCGTGTGGGGGCTGTTCACCCAAATCTGTGCGGGGAGGGCGGAGCCGTCACCCACCCCCAGGGCCACGCGGAGCTCCCACGAGAAGGTTCCCTTTTCATCAGCCACTTTTTTCCACGCCAAAGAAACCACCTTCGCTTGGGCCAAACCCCCAAACACCCTCTACTGTCCTTTGCTGTCTCAATAATGCACCTTGCAGGCCACAGGACTCGCTGAGTAAACAAACTGCGGGTTTTTAACGCGTCGGGCCCAAAGTTTGAGAATAATCTGCCAAATGTACTGGTGTGCAACCAAGACAGGGAAAGCCAAATGTAAATTAAGATTATTCGGGAGCCAGCTTGCGAGATTTAAGAGCGGAAGAAGCTTTCCTTTCTAGCGGGTTTCCTTTCAGCCCAAATTCTGAGAGCTGCAGAAATAATTCAGCCTGAAAAGGCCTGTGAGGTTCACAGCTCCAAGCTGTGCCCCAGCAGCCTCAGAACCCAGCAGAGAACAGCACGAGAAGGTCCCCAAGGAGCAAAATCTCCACTCACCTCCCCAAGGTGGGAATCTCCCAGAGGCCCTTTCGTCTCCGGGTTGACAATGACCACTTTGACTCCAGGCAGAATCTAAGGAGCACAAGAAGGAATGTGTAATTCCTGCTGGATTATCCCCGGCCACAATAAAACACGTTCACTCAGGGCAGGATTTCACCCACAGCCACCACAGGCAGGGATAAAACATGCCAGGACAGGTACAGCGAGGCAGGATCAGGGAAGGGATGGATTCCAGGGCTCAAGGGCCTGGACGTGTTGCTAGACCTCGATTTTGAAGGATTCAGTGACAAAAACACCGGGAAACCTCTTTTTGTTAATCCATGAGGGAGTAGCAAGAGTAAATCCCAAACACAGGCTGATGTCAGGGATCCCACAGCCCCCACTTCTGACGTGGACTCGATGAGCTCAGAGGTCTCTTCCAAGCTAATTCACTCTCTGATTTGGTTCATTTACTGCAAACAGAACCAATTCTCCCACGAGTTTCAGCTAAAACATGCTCCTTAATCGTTACTTCATTATGAATCCAACTGATTTTCCAGAGGAACAGCGCAACCAAGCCCTCCCCAAGCCTTGCCCACAGGATTATCCTTCTCGGGGCTGTAAGAAATGTTTGGTTCCCAACTGCCCTGTGCTGTGGCTCTGGATGCAGACACGGAATTACCTTCCCAGACTCGGAAAGCAACAGGCTCTGGGGAGCTCCTCGTTCCACCAGACGGACTCTGAGGGGAAAGAAGGAACACTGTCAGGAGAAAAGAGTGGAAATCTCCAGAGCAGTGTGAGAGCTCAGCCACCCCCCAGCATTTTCCATAGCTGTTAAATTGATTTAATGAACTGACTGTACCTGTCATGTCTCAGGGATTTCAGGTCCACGTACACCGTGGTGGGATCGGGCCCGGACGTCCCCTGGGGAGTTGAAACATTTAAACCCCATCAGTTTGTCTCCTGCAGGAAGGGGAACTTCTGCCTGAGCTCAGAAACCTTTCCAGGGGTTTCCTACAGCAGAATTCCTACTCACATCCCCCCCCCCAGCCTGTGCAGCTGCACTAACGGAGACCCTTCAGTGGTCACTGGGTAACACTTGGGTGGGAAGGAGTTTTGGGGAAGGGGGGGGACACAATCCAAGCCCCCTCAGCCATCAGTGCCGGGACAAGCAGGCGCTGTTTGTGGGGGAACAAACACACCAACACCGTCCCCGTGGGAACAAACAGCTCCCCAGGTCACGTTCCAGCTGTTTGGAGCATCTGGGATATCATCTGGCAGCCAGAAAACAAGGGAAGCTGCTTAAACCTGGCGCCAGCTGCTCTGGGCAGGGCAGATGTTGGGCTCCAGAAGGGCGGGCAGATGGGGGGAGGGTGGAGGTGGGGGGTAGTCTGGGGATTGGGAACAGAGCCTGGGATGTGGGATCTGGCATTCCAGCGGCAAGGAAAGGCCCCGGGAAGCGTCACCTGTAAACAGATGGCCACGTTGACCCGGGAGCCGAAGGTGGTGCTGACGGCGCGGGACGAGAGCCCGATGTCCTTGAAGAGCTTGGAGAAGGACTGGGTGAGGGACACCCGGGGCCGCTCCTCTGCCACCACCACGCACGTCCTCACGCACGACAGGTTGATGCCCCGGGCCTGGGGAGAACGTGGATCAGGCAGGAGCCCTCTCAGCAAGGGGCATTTGCTCCTGGCCCCTGGAAATTACTCAGGGCAAACCCTGCTCTTGTGTTCAGGTTGTTTCCTCTTTTCAGCCTCTATTTGTGATCATTATTATTATTATTATTCAGGCACAGGGCTGGATGTGCTGATCACCTGTCACTGCTTCTTATATTCCCTGGAAATAACTGAGGAAACGCAGGACAAACCCTGCTCTTGTGGTCAGGTTATTTCCTCTTTTCAGTTTCTAATTATTATTATTATTATTATTGTTGTTATTCAGGCACAGGGTTGGATGTGTTGGTCACCTCTGTCCCCTCTCAAGAGGTGACACTTGCTCCTTATCCCCAGAAATAACTCGAGAGACGCAGGACAAACCCTGCTCTTGTGTTCTACTTATTTCCTCTTCTCAGCCTCTATTTGTTATTATCATTATTCCTGGTGGTGTTGTGAATAATAACAATAATTACAATAAAAATATTTCCCCCAGGAATGCAGTGACCAGTACCAGCCACGTGCCCAGAGTGCTCCCCTGGTGACACAGCCCAGACAGGCACCTGCCACCCACAGAACCTCTCAGGGGGAGCCACTGCTGCACTAAACCCCGGGCCAAAAGCCACCTCAGGCACCTCGTGGAGCTGTTTTTTTCCCTTCTCTCATCTCCAGGGAGAACACAACTCCATTGAGCAGCTCCTGCCATGTGCTGTGCATCATGTGCTGGGCTGAGCCTCCACTGCAGACTGTTACATAAAGGATCCTGCTGCAGAGCCCTGCTGGGATCCTCCCTCTGCTCAGGGCTGTCCTGGCACTCCCTGACAGCTGATTCCTGCGCTCCACCCGTCCCTGCTCCATCCCAGCCCTCCCCTCTCCCGGGGCTGCAAACCTGGTTTGCTGATTTGCCCTCCGGAGGCTCACGCGACGGGAAAACTTGTGTGAATTTACCCCAACAGATCGCTCAGCAAACGCTTCTTACCTTCAGCATTTCAACTTGGTTTCCAAGTCCCTTTGTGCACAGTTCCATGACTGAATAGGAACAGAAAGTGTCCCTTATTTTATACTGGCTGACAGTAGATAACCAGAGAAAAAGGTTGGATTCCAGCTCCATAGGAGGAATTAAAACTGACTGGTGTCCGGAATACACGCTGGGAAGAACATAAAGGAGGAAAATGTTTTTGTGCAGCTTGGTAGTTATCTTTACATTAATATTTACTGTATTTGGATGTCACACTGCTGCCAAGCCAAAAGCAGGCTGTGGGACTCTGCAGCTGAGGCAAACTGGAGCAGCAGCATTTGGAAAAATGCAGCTTCCTGTACAAGAACAACAACCTGTGCACACACACAAACGTGCACAAACACTGTCAGGGAAGGAGCAGAACCAGCTCAGCCCCACACAGAACAAAAACTCCCTTATTGCAACGTGTGATCAAGGGAGAAAGGGGAAAGAAACGTTCTGGAGGCAGGAGCATTTGGCAGCACAAACAAACAGGATGGGATAATCTGCAGGGAAAGGGAACGTGTCGTCGTGAGCTCAAAGACAAATCCCCTCCCCTGTAAATCAGCCACTTCGGTCATGGACCCATTTCCCACTTAAAAGAGTTTCCCCCCTCCCCAAAAGAAGGAAGTCCTACCTGCAAAGGCACCAGAGCACGAATCCCAGCCCGCAGTAGGGGTCCAGGCAGATGGCAATCTGCCGGGAGGAGTAGAGCTCACACTGCAGCTTGATGGCCCTGCACAGGCCGCTGACGGCGGCGTGGGACATCTGCAACACGGGGGGGAACGTCAGCCCGGGGCACCCCCACGGCAGGCAGCCCAGGGCAGAGGTGTTTCCTGGGCAAGAGTCACCAGGGCACACCCATGGCTGTGGCCCAGGGCACGTGCTGAGGCTGCAGGAGCCCCCGAGCCCCAGGGCAGACCAACTGCTCAAGCTCAGGGGGCCAAGTTCCACCTCAACGCGAGGAAGGACTTCCCAGGGAGGGCAGCAGAGCCCTGGAACAGCTGCCCAGGGAGGCTGTGGAGTCCCCCCTCTCTGGAGACATTCAAACCTTCCCCTGGACATGTCCCTGTGTCACCTGCTCCAGGTGACCCTGCCTGGCCAGGGGGGTTGCACTCCAGAGGCCCCTTCCGACCCCAGCTATGCTGCTGAGATCCAGGCACCTCCAACTCCAAGCACACCTGAGCATCAAGGCCAGCCCAAGGCTTTCAGTTTTAGTTTCTTACCCCTCCCTTTTTGCACCAACTGCACCCCTGGTGCAGCCCTGGGTGGAGGGGGGAAAGCTCCGAGCTCTGCTGCTCTCCCAACAGGCAGCTCCCCAGAGGGAGGCAGAACTCCTGATCCCACCCTCCAGACCTGCCCTCCTGCACTGCAGGGCTGACTCAGTGGACTGAAGTCCTCAGCTTTGTTAGAGGAAAACCGGGGTCTTTATTTAAGCCACAAGGACCAGCTTTGGGTGGGGGCCGAGGGGAGCTGGCTCAGAATATCAGGCAGGGACAAGACATGACCCTCCCCACCACCTACCCCCTGTTACTGTACCTTTACTCCTGTGAGCATGCCCGTTGTGGAGACACTAAAATCTAGATATGCCAACATTTCAGGCGTGGGTGGCTTATAGATCTGGGCCAGTCGCTTCCTGGGCAAGTCATCTGTGCAGGAGAGGGACAAACAGGTTAGTTTTGGTTCCTGAACTGCTATTTGAAAGGAGAACACAGCTTTCAAAAAAGCCAGAGAGGAGGAAAAAGCTTTCTATTAATTCTCTTTCCAAAAGAGGTAGACTGGTGTATGGCAGGAGTCTTGCCAAAGCTCCCACGTAGGAATTTATTTAGTCTTAGGAAAAGGGAGAAAAGACCAACTTGCCCTTGAATTAAGGAGATTAAAGTTGGCTGCAGCAAGGTTTGTCTGTACAGCCATTTCCCAACCACAGCTCAACAAATGCTCTCAGTGAACAAGGTCATAGTTAAGATTCTGTCTTGGGCAGGTTTTGTAAATATCCAAATGAATTCTCCGGAGTCAAACGGGGCACAGTCCCCCCAAGTTCCAGACCCAAGTTCCAGTTTTTGCCCCACCTGTGTCGATGATGGTTGGCCAGGTTTTCACATCCACAGCTCCAGCTGCCTCCCTGGACTTGAGCAGCCTCATCAAGGTCTGGGTTGTGAGGATACAGGCGGCCTTGCTGACCTGCAGAGACCAACGCTCAGTGAGCCAAGCCTGGCCCAGCCAGCTCTGGGTGGGTGCCTGGAGCCCAGGCAGGGTGACCCCACTGCTCCAGCCCCCTCGTCCCTCACCTCCACGATCATCCTGACGGTGGGCAGGGTCGCGGTGAGGCTCTGGGCGTGGGGCGGGCGCACGGTGACGGGCACGCAGCCGGCGTACAGGCAGCCATAGAAGGCTGTGATGAGCTCAATGCCTGCAAGGACACGGCAGCTGGGGCGGGGGGACACTGGGGAGGGACGCCCTAAGGGACACCAGGGTGCTGCTGCTCCTCCAGGGGCTCCCCCAGGATAAGGGGGACGCTGCCGGGGCGCGGACGCGCGACGTCAGCACAGCAAGCTGGGGAAGCTTGGGATAAGGGGGTTAGGAAGATAAAGCACAGAAAATCATCTCCATTGCACGGGAAAAGAACATCCTGAGTGTCAGCTGACTCCAAAGGCAGTCAGGACATGGAGCATGGCCTGGCAGGGCTGTAAGTACACACTGGTGACCAACTCGCACCAGCAGTGAGTGCCTGTCCTGCATTTCCATATCCCAGCAACCAAAAAAAGCCCAGGCTGCACCTCCCCAGTGGGATCCAGCCAGTCCCAAAACCCACTTACCAGGAGGATAAAGAAGCACCACGTTGTCTCCTGCATTGAGATGTCCTTTGTCACACAGCACTGACGCGATTCTCTCGGCCTTCTTGTGCAGCTGAAGGCAGGTGGCCGTGCACACAGTGGTTCCCTTGAAAGGACACAGAAAAGCTCGAAACAGGGGCTGGCACAACACCAAGTGGCTGCTGTGAGATCAAACCAAGCTTGCTGGGCTAGCAGGAGGCTACAGCTACGAGTTATCTCTACCTAAAGGCTGCTGGCGCTCAGTGAGCCACTTATCCACTACGGTATCAAAGGACAGAGGTGGAGTTAGATCTGCTCTAGAAAATTCTACCTTCCAGGGAGTCAAGTTCAGGTCTTCTTGCACCAGAACCTTGCCAGAATATACTCAACAGGGGTACACCATTAACTGATACACGAACCAGTGGGGCCTACAAACACGCTCGGTTTTAAAATGAAGCCTCGAACCGTGAGAGTCGATCGCTGAAGGGACCTACAGGGTCAAAGGGTCAAGTTTTAAGTTACAGACCTATGGGGAAAGGCTGATACAGAAACTAAAGAGAAGGCACTGCAGAGGGCAGAAGATTTTCAAGGCAGCCTCAAACTGGCACTGAGTGACACGTGGGCCTTAAAATCCAGGAGCTCGGCACTGACCGTACCTTGGCATTCAGCAGAAGGAAAAGAGGGTGGTCAGGGGTGGCTTGGGCTCTCCACTGCAAAACCTCTGTCAGGAACTGGTGCTGGAACAGAGAGAGGCAGGAATTCAACACCAGCTTCTCCCTCAAGAGCTTCCCACTGCTGCTCTGCACCCGGTTGGAGGGGAGCTCCGACAAGCACCAATTTACCTTTTTAACTAAATCGTTGTCTTCCAGCTGGCCCAGGTCTCTGCCCTGGGCCTGAGCGATGCGCTTCCCAGCAACCAGGTTCCCCACCATCACAGAGGCAGGGCCCACGCCTGTGGGGAGAGAAGAACCCCCTGCAACGGGTGCTCTGGGAAAGCAGAGCCGAGGTACGAAGAGTCTGGGGCAGGATCCCACCATGCCTGGGCACAGAGGCGAAAGGAGAGGGAAGGAAACCTCCCTGACGGAGTTCAGCAGGCACTGCTGGTCCCTGCCCATCAGCAGGGAGAACCCCAGCGAGTTCAAAGGTAGGAATCAAGATTCCTGACTAACACATGCAAAAGAAGAGGGGCCTCAAACACGCCCCAGCCACAGGGCACGAGACAGGCTCTGGTCCCACGGGGAATGGCACACGGAGTGGGGCACAGCACCCTGTTACCGGGGCTGAGCCCCAGCTCACCGACACCAGAAGGGCCCAAAAGGGGCTCGGGTTACCTGGCTGTTTCTGCCTGGGCTTTGGCAAGTTTGTCACACAGGTGTGCGGGCACATGAGGATGTTGCAGGGGTGCAGAGAGCCCTCCAGAAAGTGCTGTTTGGTTTGTGAGATGTGGATCCCTCCCAGCGGAGTTTTTGGCAACGTGTTGGCTGGCACGAGAGCAAGGCAGTACACACCCACTTGGTGAATGCTGTCAATGGCCTGCAGAGAGGAGAGATGGTCACTGCAGCTCCTGGCACTGCTGCTGCTGCCTGCACTGCCACTGCAAGGCAAAGCCCTGGATTTCCAAGGTGCTGGAGGAGGGAGTCAGTCACTGACATCCCATTTCACCTCTGCACCACCAGCGAGCCCTGCAGTGGGAGCCTGAAGTGCTGGCACATCCGTGCCTTTACAGCCCATTCCACAGACACCGAATTCATTTTTAAATCTTTCATGACCAAAATCCCAAAATACCCACAGTTGCCTGATGAATCACAGGATTCTGATCTCGGGATTGTATCCATCTGTCTCCTCTGAGCCATCACACTCTGTTCCTTTCTGCCCACCTCAGTATCCAGGCATCTGATCCATTATTCACAGCAACCAGGTACTTCCCTGATTTTCCTCCCCAGCTTGCACACTTCACACCCTGAATGTCATTCCCAGGAATGACACACATGCAGCGCAGGCAGCTCTCAGAGGAAGTATTTGCTACTCATATTCTGCTTTTAGGACCACACTCATTCAGCTGGTTTAACCTTCCTCTGCTCGCTGTCTCCCTGCTGAAAATGCACCTCCAAAGGCGAGGGTGGCTTTAGAGCCAAACCCTGAGCTCCACATGATCTTGGAGAAGATCTCCAAGGCCTGAGCACAGATCTGCTCTGCAGTGCTGAGGGAACTCTTTCTCCAGGTTGGAAAGGACCTTGAAGTTCATTCCATTCCATGGCAGGGGCACTTCCACCAGCCCAGGTTGCTCCACCCTGGCCTTGGAGCAACTCCCAGGGCTGGGGCAGCCACAGCTTCTCTGCCAACCTGTGCCAGGGCCTCCCACCCTCCCAGGGACGAATTCCTTCCCAATATCTCACCTAACCCTGCCCTCTGGCAGTTTGAAGCCATTCCCCCTCATCCTGGCACTCCAGTTCCCTCAGGACCCGACAGAACAGCTTGGACACAGCAGATGTACCAGCCTGTGACCCTGCACAGACCCTCCTGTGCCAAGAGGGATCCGGAGCCCGTGTTCCCTCCGTCCCAGTGTCCTCTCCATCCCTCTGCTCCCTCCACCTGGGCCATTCCAGTGGCCTCTGCTCTGCCCACACCTGCAGCACCCTGCTCATCCACTGGAAGCTGTCCTCCTCGGAGGCATCCGGCCTCTGCTCCGCCACCACCACGATCCGCTCGTCGTAGAACACGGACACGGAGAACACGGCGATCCTGAGGGAGAGGGCACAGCCACAGTGGCACAAACGCCAGCTTTGTTCCCTGGGGACAGGCGGCCAAGGCAGGGCTTGTGAAAACAACCAGGGGGGCAAAGGCAGAGAAACAAACGCCTCAAATGGCAAAGGAAAGACTGGGAAGTGTTTAAGGGGTTAATTCCATCTCTGGATGAAACTTCCACACAGTCCCCTGTCCTCCCAACCTGCTGTCACATTCCTGTTCCAACCTGTGGCAAATCACCAAGGCAAGAAGCTTCAAAGGCTCTTACACGATGGTTTAAAACCTCCCTCTGAGTCCCAGAGACACGAGCTCCAGCCCTGCCTGAGGATCTGGAAAATTATCTCCATAACTGCTAAATAAAAACCAAGTGTCTTTGGACACGAATGAAACCCTTCCTTGCTGCAGAGCACGAGCCAGCAGCCAAGGACTGAAACTCTGCAGAGACAGAGAGTTCAGTTCTCTATGTGGCTGACTTGTGACTCCTTCCCCTAAAGCACAAAGACTTGATGGGAAGCCAGGCTGGATACTGGGAAGAGGGTGGACAGCGGGGAAAAAGACCTGCATTGGTCGGGCAGGATCAGGCCAATTACCACCTAAATCAAAAAATACATCGACTTTAACCGAGCTGCCCCAAGAGTAACCCCAAGAAACCACCCAGTAGCAGCAGCCTGAGGGTTTCTGGTGCTGACCTTCCTCTGTAAACTGTTTTGATGGACTCCACGGCCAGGCCCGTGGCCACGATGTCGTCGGCGTTGTGCCGCCGCCCGCTCACCATCAGCAGCCCGTCCATCTTCCCGACCACGAACACCAAACTGCCCTGCAGCAAAAAGGAGCCACCTGTGAGCCCTCCTCACACACCCCCTGGCCCCAGGGGCTCCTCCCTGAGCCACCAGGGCCCCGAGCAGAGGGGACAGAGCGGCCACGGGCTCACGTACAGGGCCCACGAATCCCAGCAGGCCGGAGCGGACGAAGGGCACTTCCCCCACTGGAGAGCCTGAGGAGTTCACAGGGATCACCTGCAACACAGGGGGAGCACGTTGGAGGCCCGTGGATTTACCTGCCTGAGGACAGAAAAGCCTTCCCTGCACCCCTCGATGTGAGTAAAGGGGAGGTGCCCTCAACGCAGTCGTCGTTTCAGCAGTGTGGGAGAGATGTCTGTGCAAAGGGGAATCCTGAATATCCCCGACTGTCAGGAGCTTTCCAGCGTGTATTTTTTTAAAAAGCAACATTAAAGCTTCAGTTACAAACCCAAGAGATCACACAAGGTTACCAGTTCTACAGAGAAAACAGGGCCAGACCAATGCATTCTGCTGTACGTACCTCGAAGGTATTCTTTGTCACCCCTGCCAGCCCATAATACATCATCCCTCCTGCTCGGGAGCTCACACAGATTTCACCAATCTCGTCTGTTTTACAGAGCTGGGGTGGCCCATCGGGTTTCACAATACACATCATGCCTAGGACAGATCAGGCTTAGGGTTAAAACAGCGCCCAGACTTGGCCCTGTGCGAGGACTGACCTTGAATGGTGACAGAAATGACAGAGCCTGGCCCTGCCCGACCTCCCCCACACCCAGGCTGGCTATGGGGAACAACAAGCCCCTCTTCTTCTCCTAAAAGAGCCCCACAAAGGTCTCACAGGAGCCTCCTGCCCGTTTTTACCTCCTGGCATCACGTGGCCAACGTCCTGCACGGTGAGAGCAGAGTTTTTATCTTCAGTGTTGACCCGAATCACCCCGAAGCTCAGCCCGTTCATGGACAGGATGGCTCTGCCTGGTAAGGGGGCCCCGGGGACTCCAGGCCTTTGAAGGACACAAAATCCATGAATACACCCAATCAGGCACTCGGATGGAGACACCACAGCAACAGAAAGAGGAGGATTTCAGTGTCCCTGCCTTGCACAGCGACTTAAAACTGAGATGGGCAGGAGGAACTGCCTCCCAGAAGAGCAACGCTGATCAATCCCTAAGGAATTGTGTTCCTGGGCAGTGCAGCTCCTTTTCTCACCCCGTGCTAATCCCCAGCTCCCAGGCCAGATGATTGCAGGGCTCTTTGTTACAGAAGGCAGCAAATGGGCAGAGGAGCCCATGACAATGTCCGGAGTGATCTCAAACCTAAGCCCAGGCTCAGAACACCTATCCTGTGACACCCCTGGCCGTGGAGATGAGGAGCAGCAAAAGCAGCAGCCCAGGAGCACACTCGTGTCTCAGGAAGGGACGCTGAACAGCTCAGCCAGTGCCTGAGCACGCCCAGCAAACGTCAGGGGAGTTCTTAACATGCTTAAATCAACCCCGACCAAGCCGTGTGTGAACAAAGCCCGGCCTGGAGGAGCCAACCCAGCGAAGAGACGGCGCCGGTACCTCCGGATGGCGATGGTCATCGCTTCGGGAGAGGTGGCACACGGACAAATCGCCTCTGGTTTGAGCCCGTGGCTCTGGAACAAGCTCAGGAAGGCATCACAGGAGGAGACAGACCCTGGGAAGCAAGAAAATGTGCCGCTAGGACCTCGCAGAATCCGATGCCCATCTGCAGGGTGGGTCAGCAGGAGGATGTGGGAAGCTACGGGACGAAGCGGCTTCAAGTTGTGCTGGGGAGGTGTAAGTTGGATACTAAGGGAAATCTCCTCCCTGAAAGGGTGGTCAGGCGTTGGAATGGGCTGCCCAGGGAGTCACCAACCCCGGAGGGAATTAAAAGACGTGTGGATGTGGCACTCAGGGACGTGGCAGTGCTGAGGAAGCAGTTGGGTTTGATGACCTCCAAGGTCTTTTCCAACCTGAACAACTCCCTGCTTTTATAAACTGTCCCCCCACTGCTCCCCACCCAACCTTTTTCCTGTACTTTGCAGGATCTCTCAGAACCCAGAGGATGGAAGGATGGAAGCCCCTCGCTGTGGTGCCAAAGCACCCCGAGATCCCCTCGGGAGGGAAGGTGGATCCCACGGGACACCAGCTGAGCACCCCCTGCCCTGGGAGCACCAGGCTGCCCTCACTCACAGGGATTTGCACCATCAGTGACG
>JAWWMA010000076.1:4833986-4845957 GCA_035041425.1 Mionectes olivaceus | reverse complement strand
GTGGTGGCCAAACTGCCCCCAGCACTGAGGTGAGGCCGCCCCAGCTCAGAGCAGAGCGGGACAATCCCCTCCCTGCCCTGCCCCCAGGACACCCGGTTCGATTGGGAGGCACCCGGAGCCAGGGGACGGACACCTGCTTGGAGAGGGGAGAGATTTCTCCCCGTAATCCAACCCACAGGTTTGTTTGGAGCTTGTTATTCCGTGATTAATTTCTTCACAAGATTTAATTGGACTCCTGGCATCGGTGGTTACGCTCTATGCGTCATGAAACGCTTGCCATGGAAAATGGTTGGAATTACTGCGGAATACAACACACACAAATAATCCAAGTACATCACGAACAAATGCCAGAACTTTAACTGTAAGCCCTGGTAGCATCCCCTCCTGCTTCACGTGCTGGGGAGCAGAAAATCCTCATTAATTCCACGCTAATATCCCACCAGTAAAACAAACCCATCCTCACTGGAACGCAAGCGGTTCCCAGACTGGGAAATCTGAAGCTGAGACTGAGAGATACTACTGAGAAACAAGGAGGTAACTCAGGGCACAACTCTGCTTGTAACTGAAATGGCCACATGATGCAGATCACTGACACTGCTGCCGAAAAAAGGATTTTCTGAGCATAAGCCAATAAAAAACAAATAAAAGCCTAATGCTGTTTGGCAAGAGCAGGAAAAGTTCCAAGCAGTGAAACTCAAGCCACAGAAATAAAGGTGATAAATTCCTGGGGCTTCCCGGCAGCTCTGTGACTTCCTAGTGCTGAATCTGCAGGCAGAGTTTGTTGTAAGATAAAGAAATAAATCAACTGTTATTTTAACAAACAGGGTGATGGTCTCAAACACCTGCACAGGATTAGAAAACAGAGAGCCTCAATTTTGAGACCAGCCCTACTGAGGTGGAATTAGGCAGGGACTGGAAGTTAAGAGGAAAAGAGGGAAATCTGAGCTCGTCCCCAGAGTGCCAACCAAAACCCCATCACCTGAAATAAAAGCTCCAGCAACACACAGGGATTGTCCTCCTGGGAAAAAGCCCTGAGTGCAGAGTCACCTCCTGAACACGATGATGTGGTTCCTGCAACCACAACTGTCCTGCCCCAGTGACATCCCGAGGCCTGGGAGGGAGCAATGTCCTTCTGATGAATTTACGGAATAAAACCTCTTCTCCCCGGCCATGCACAGCCCAAATTTGGTACCAGCCCACCAGGACAGAAACTGAGCAATCACCGAAGGAGAAGTTTTCTTTCACCCTATTCCTTTTCCGCCCATCCACGGGAAACGGTGAGATCCGGACACGGACGTGGACTTGCTCATGGAACACCACAAATTACAGCCCCAGGAAGAGCACCAGGACCTCCAACACAAACCTGCTCAACCCTCGGCCCAACTTCCATCCACCAAACACCCCGTGGCGCTTGGGGTGCTGGATCCTGCCCCGGGAACCACGGGCAGAGCCAGCGAGGGCCGACAACGCGGCTTTCGAACGGTGCTCGCTCGTTCCCAGGGGAAGGAATCCCGGACACAAGCAGTGCTGAGACCTCCCTGTGGCCCCCTCCCAGCATCGCTCTGCGGGTCGGTCTGTATTTCTCCCGAGCTGAGGAGGCCCCAGGCAGGAAATGGGGCTCTGCTGAAAGGGAAGCAGCTCCAGGGTGGTTTAGGGAACACGTGGCAGGAGCTGAGCTGCTGCTGGGCGGGAGGAAGAGGCTCTTCTTCCTTCCTGTCGCTGCTGCGGGGACGGCACGTCTTGAAAACACACCTGAGATGCCCTTCTGTGCATCCAGAGCAGAAATCAACACTTGTGGTGTGCAGACACAAGGTGAGCTCCACCGAGGAAGGAATCCATGAGGATTTTCCTCATGTGGAATGCCCAATGACAGCCCTGACTGCCAACACTTCCATGACGGAATCCACGAGGCCCTGCTCGTCTGGGATTACACAAGTGCACACCTGAGAGGTGAAATTCCGTAAAAAATGGATCCTGGGGTTCATTTTTTTCCACCCGATTCCCCCAATTTCCCGCGAGAAAACCCAGAACTGAATCCTGGTGGCACAAACCCAACCAAGGGATATTCCTGATCCCCGGCAGCGGAAGAGAAAGGCTTGACCTCCCAATGGCAGTGCCCAGGAGAACCTGGATGTTCCACCTGCATTCAAATCCTGCAGCAGAGGAGCCTCTGGAGCCTCTGGATCCTCAGGATCCTGGGGAGCCTCGCTCAGGCGGCTTTTCAGCAATTAGCGCTGATGATCTTTGCTAACCAGGGGTGCTCAATCAGTGCAAGGTGGTAACACCAGCTAATCCTGCTACTGCTCAGACAATGCTCCTCTTTCAACATCCCTGCTCCCCTTCCCCCACGGAATGAGAACACTGAATCATTTACTGTCTAACAAAACCATAATTACTACAGTGGAGAAATTAAGGAAAATGATCACGTAGCGCGCGGCATCTCCCCAACAAAGCCTGCAAACACTGGGCTGGGGCAGGGGAAGGGTTCCAATCTGAAAGCAGTTTGTGTGTGCAGTTTTTAAAACTGTTTGTGTGCTTTAAAAGGAAAAAAACAAAACAAAAACAAAACAAACAAACAAAAAAAACTGTGGATGTTTCCAGCACTTCGTGGGAATCGTGGCGGGGCTTCTGGCACTTCCACCGGCCCCAAAACACTGAGAGCCCCTCTGCTAAGGGCAAGTGCCATAATGAGGTTGGAACAGAGGGAATGACATTATTCTATTATCACTGCTGCAGCTGTTTGTCACGTCTCAGCCCTAGAAATGACCTGATGATTTTGCCTTTCTTGCCTGTTCCCCCTGTTGATCCCCAGGCAACATCTCCCCTTGGGTGGTTTTATCACCTTGGACCTGCTCTGAAAAGAACAGAACACACGGCCCGGGGTCTGTAGGGCTTGAGTTTGGATTGCCTGGCCCTGACCAGGAGACAGAAGTGCTGTGGAAGTCCAGGACGTTCCTCTTGCTGCAGATCAGAGGCTGGAGTGGCACCTCTGAGAAACCCGACGTGAGGACTGAGGGCACTTGTGGCCTGGGCACAAACCCCCCTGTCCAGCACTCAGTAAGCAATGCTCTGGTCACTCACTTCTGTATTTACAGCTGGGGTTTTAATTCTAGAAGAAATTCCTCCCTGTCAGGGTGGGGAGGCCCTGGAATGGATTTCTCAGAGGAGCTGAGGCTGGAGGTCCTTTCCAACCCAAACCAGTCCGGGGTTCCGTGATTTTCCTGGAGGGTTGGCACCTTCTGGGCACCCTCTGCCCTCCCCAAGGGTTAGAGTTGGCACATCCCAATCCCAGGCTTCAGCAGCCCAAAATACACCATTCAAACCCTTTTTTTTTTTTTTTCTCTAAGGCTGTGTGTGTTCAAACAGGCTGTACCTGTGGAATGGCCTTACACTCCTACCCCTCTTTGGCTACAACTGCAGCACAAAAACTACGCTGGAAACAAGTTTAGACAATTGCCCGGCTCTGTCTGAGGCCAAACGATGATGCATCTTCAAAGATTCCTCCTCCTTCCTTTGGGTGAAGCTGTATATCAGGTTTCCTTCTTGGAGATAATACCGAGGCCTGTAAAGTAACAGCCTTCCAGAAAAAGGGTGATTTCTTGAAAGAAGTAAATGCCTTTCTCGACTATTATTTGTCACCACAAAAAAAAAAAAACCCAAACCAAAACAAAACCCCAAACGTCAGCAAATCAAGGAGCACAGGTTTGGCTCTGCAGCTCCCCCTCAACAGCACCATTCTGTTCCCATCAGGGGCATGAATAGGGCACTGAAAAACCCGGCCCGGCTCACAAAGCTGTGTTTGTTGGGCACGAGCATTAAAACCGCTGCAGTTTCGGTGCTAAAAGTCTCACAGACAGATCAGCTCCAGATTAATTCACGCAGGCAGAACAAGCTGCCTTGGCCCCAGCACTGTGGGGACTCTGTTCTGCAGCTCCAAAAACCCTTTCCTGGAGGCTTAGGAGCGTCGTTTTACCGAACCGAAAACTATTTTAATCCCCAACATTTCTTATTCCCGAAGAATGCGATTCAAGAGGAGGTTTCTGGGTCGCCTCAGGTCACAGGGTGCTCTTCCACCCCCAGGTCACTCGCTGGGTCGCCTCAAAACCTTGGAAAAAATCCTTTTTTTTTTTTTTTTTCTGTGTAGCTTTGACTTGAAGAGGTAAACCCAAGCCCTGGAACTGCCCCGAAGAACGTCTCTATCTCGCAGCGGCGTTTCCGAGGCGCGGCAGATCCTCTGTCCTCGCTTCACCCGTCTGGGCCATGTATTTCCAGCAATAATCTTCCAGGCCATATGTGATGCATCACCCAAAGTGGGTGAGCTCAGGACAGGGCTCTGTCCTCCCCGTGAGCCCGGGGCTGGCGGTGGCCAGCGACGAGGAGGAGCCACCAGCTCGACCCCAGCCGCAGAACGTCCCTTCCCCACCAGAAAAACACGCCGGTGGTAACTCATCACGGGTTTTCCTGCTGAAACCAGCACTGTGCAGGCTCACAGAAGGAGCTCCCAGAGGCTTTGGAAACCATGGCTGCCAATAAAAGAGCCTCTCGTGGGTGTAACTACGCCCTGGTGGGTTCTTCTCTCACGGCAGGCACATGAGAACGGGCTCACATGTGTCTCAAACAGCATCACTGTGGTGTCCTCATTTAAAGTTCATTTAAAGGCCTTCCCCAGCTACAGCTGGGTCAGCCCAAAATCCCATCACCCCACACTTTCATGGGAGATAATTCTACTGCAAAGTGCAGCCCTATAAATGTTACATGCTACCCATAAAACGTACGTGCAGCACATGCACATCAACAGCTGAATCCCACACACAACTAATAAATCTTGCATGTAACCCCATCCCGGGGAAACCAACCTAAAAATCTTTTAAATAGCTCCCACTTGTCACAGGGGGTAGGGGGGAAATGCATTTTCCCCTCCCTGAGTGCTACAAAGGGCACAAACCCAAGGCTTTGTCACGAACAGGATTTTACAGAACGTGTTCAGCAGAAGCGTTTTCGTCTATTTTTAATCAGCAGCCCGACGAGAACGGAGCGAGCTCAGAGGCTGCACAGTCTGTAACCCCAGAACTGGTTGCAGAGGGGACACAGACAGAGTCACACACCTTCCCAGGAACCAGCTGCACCCCCAGGCTGAGTAAAGCAACCCAGCTCAGAGCAAGAAAAAACCCACCGAAGTGATCCTGCCCTGAATAAACTCCCTTTGCTGAGTAACCTGCTGCTCACAGTCAGGAACTCCAGGGCCCTCTCCCCCCTTCCCCTGACACCGAAGAGCCAAGTTCCCCAGGAAATGACTAAACTCTGTGACAGCCCCGTGACTCAGCACTTGACTCAGGTACAGCATCGTGTCCCTCCAGGTACAGAGTGACTGATCCCAGCTGGGATAACCCTCGGCCAGGAGCTGCCTGTCCAGCCCGACAGGAGGGTTCACCCAAACGCTCGCAGGACTCTCTCCGGGTTTGCACTTTCTCCACGGGGCAGGCAAGCGTGGACAGACGACCTTCCAAATCAGGCCTGGGTTTAGCCCCGGGAATAAAAATACAACCAAAACCGTGCAGGCAACCCGAAGAGACTAAAACAGAAAGTTGCTGTGGGTTTCAATCCCACACACAGTTCCTGTCGCCCACCTTTTCACGGCTCTCGGGTGCCAACGTTTCATCATTCTCTTGGCTTCAATCTTTAACAGAAGGCGAGTGCCACAGGCACTCCTTGCTGGGAACTCTCCTCCAAACCCTCTCCAACCATCCCAAGGGGCAGTTTGGGTGCACAGCCCCGCTCAGCCCAGCTGGACCCGAAGTCACTTCGCGTAATTAAATGCTAAATTCTTGAACGAGGCGCAGGAAGGGGAGGAGAAAGACGTGAGGAGCAATTATTGCCCTATCTGGTGATCAAACACAGCTGCTCACATCAAACCAAGTATTCAGCAACTCTGACCTGCCCTTAAAACACGGAGCCTTCCAGAGCACTAACCCAGTTGGCACCACCTCACCCTGCAGAGTAATGATGTACTTCCAGATGGGAAAATGCCATTCCAAGTCACAGGGCGATGAGGTCGATGACTGGGCACGACGAAACAAAGAGAGGGATCTTGATGGAAGCACTTACAGGATCCCTCCTCACACAAAACCCAGCTCAAAAAAACAGAACCAACCAACCAACAAACACTGGAAAAAAAAAAAAAACCAACTGCAAGAAGGAATTTTTTCCGAAACCGGGAGGTCAGACACGTATCCCACATCCCTCCCAGCCTGGTCTTCCCACGGGGACAGTACCAAGTGTGTGTCCATAAGGATGTCACTCCCATTCCACAGAAAACAGCAGCAGCAAAGTGGTGGCTGCTCCAGAGAGCAGAAGATGTTGTTTTTTCCCAAAGCACTGGAATCTGAAACACAACCCCCAGTCCCTGCAGAGCTCTCCCAAGCGCTCACTCGAGGACAGTCACTATTAAACAGGATTAGTCACCAGAGCAGGATCCCACTACTTAAAGGCAAAGCAATACAATTATTAAACTTTTACCAGCCTCCAATTAGTGTGTGACACCCGTAATTTGACTGGAGGAAACGCCCACCGAGTTCCTGAGGTGTCCCTGACAGAGGCAGCTCCCGGAGCCGTGTTTGGCTTTCCCAGCCCTTCCCTTCAAGCCAGACCGGTGGGAACCAAAGCCCCCTCCTTCACCACCCCCTCATCCCACCCCAGAGCTGCATTCCCGGGAATGGGAGCAGCCCTGGGACCTCCAGCCTGGGAGAGCAGGTTTAAAACAGAAAAGAGCAGAGGAAGAACGCCCTGCCCGGCCCGGCAGGAGCTGCGGATCGCGGGCCCCGCTCTCGGGACGGGCTGTGCGGAGCTTCCAGTCGTGTTTACGCGCCATCCACGGCTCCTTGAGGGATGTCAGGGCTAAGGAAAACCCTCCTGGTGTGTCACCAGCAGGTCTGAGGAGATCCATTATCCTGTCAGCTCCTCGCCAGGAGACACTCCTGTCCAAGCAGAGTCAGTGTCTCCTCCAGCAGCGCTTTGTTCCGGGCTGGAGAGCAGGATGTGGCAGCTCCTTCTCCTGTGAAAGCCCTGAAAGCCTCGTGGAAGGTCAAAATAATGAGCGAAACTCCCAAGTAAAGGGGAGAAAACCCCACCCCGAGGAGTGTGAACCCATCCTGGAGCCACCGAGCTCCTTCCTGGGAAAACACACCCTTTTCCCTCACTAATAAGGCACATTCAAAGCTCTTTAAAGGGAATGACATTCCCCTTTATGGACACAAAGTGGTCCTTTTTAGCAGGGAAATCCTGCTACGGTCACAAAGAGGAGTAAATCAGTTTATTGCACTGCGACATCACGCCGGTATTTCTGCCGTTCCAAACAGCAACATCCTCACAACACGGAACTTTCCTGCCTTCTATCAGAGCATCACCACGTATTTTCACACCACTGGGAAGACAAATATCCCTCCTACGCCGACACCAGTGGACTTCAAACCTCAAAAAAAAAACCAGGCTTCAAAGTAAGAAAGGTCTTATTTCAGCAGCCGTTTCCAAACCCACAGCAGGCCCTGACAGAGGATTTTCCTCCCGAGGCCTCTCTCAGGGTGCAGTGTCTCCTCTTCCAGTTCAAATAAACTGAATTCTCACATGTCTCACTCGTAGAGGGAAGGAAGTATGGAGAAATCAGCGGGATTATTTAAGAGCACAGAGTCAGCAACTTGACAGAGAGACAAAGAACACAAACAAAACCAACAAAGGAGCTCCTAAAGAAAAAGGAAAAAGGGACTGTGCAGTTACAGACCTGACTTAAACTTGGGTCTTTAACAACAAATTAACACAGGTTTTATGGTAACACCTGGTTTACACCTGGTTTTCACCTGGCAGCCAGCAAACACTGCTCTGGGTGAGCAACCACCCTGCACACTGTCCTGGCTGATTTTGGTGCCTCTGCACATCCCGTTCACGCCAAGGCCACAGGCTGTTGGACCCAGTGAAAATAAACTCACTGGGGTTTATTTGTTACAAAAAACGGCAAGAAAAACAAACATGCTCCCCTCGGAATGGCTTTGAGCAGGTAGATGAAAAACTCCCCGTGGGTAAATTCAGCCCTGGAAAGTATCAAGAGACATGGTTGTAAACAAACTCTTTTAAACAAGAGATGGTCTGACCCAGCAAACACTGGTCAGCTGGAAAGAAACACTCCCTGGTAAATAAAATTGGCAGCTGCACAAAGGGAAAAATCCCCAATCAATCCCTAAAATGCTTGTCAGGCCAAACCAGCTCCTGCACTGAAAGGCCACCAGAGCTGCCCTCACATCCTGAGCCCTTTGCTTGAATAGAGTGTCTTGAGTTTGGAGAAGAAGGAACTTCAGGCCCAGTAACAGGTAAAAAGTCCAGGGTGTATTTGCACTCACGAGGTCCAACCTCTCCAAGACCAAATTTATCGTAAAGACGGGTCTGAAAGGACGGAATAGCATTTATACAAACCCCTGACCACGAAAGAGCAGTGAGAACAACCAGATTTCTGCCCTTACCAAGTGAAAGCTGGACTTTGCCACCCAAACAACAGCAGTGGCTTGGCTGGACTGTTGCTGGGGAAGAGGAGAAACTGCTGGTCCTGGTGAAGTTTATGGCAAAGTCACCCACAGAACAGGATGAGCCTCTTAAAAGTGTTTCAGTCACAAATCCAAACAAATAAACCCCATTTCCATCCTGCAAACGAATCCAAATGCTCTCTCCAGTTGTCCTCACATCCACCACCACAGGAAGCCTGCCTGGCAAATCTGCTAAAAGCTTGAAGAAGCCTAAATTAAATATTCATACTCAGAAAATGATGAAGGCAGCACAAACTCCCCTCGGAGTTCTCCTTTGCCTCTCCAGCTCTCTGTAGCCCAGAGCAGGAGATGAAAAGAGCTGGAACCTCCACAAAGGAGGAGGACACTGGTGGCTGTGCCTGCAGGAGTTCAGCCTTGGGTTTCCTTGCTGGGAATTTTCCTGGGATGCTCCTTTACCTTCCTGTTACCTCACAGAGAACCATCCCCACTCCCTCCAGTTCAAGGATCCTTGGTCAGGTCTGTAATAACAACCTGGAAAGACTTGTCAAAAGCTCCTAAAAGATCTTGTAATTGAATGATGACATCAATTACCTAATTTTAATGAGAGTGAGATCATATTTTCATTTTTCACCCCGCGCTAAATTTCAAGCAGAGGTGACTGTGCAGTTTCCCTCAGCAATAACCCAAGGTCCCTCCAAGGTGGAAGCAGAATTACTTTCAATAACAAACTAATCTTTATTGCTTTATTTCCCATTAGCACTTAATTCTGCAGAATTAGCCTGGTTTTATTACTATGCAAAAAAGACACGTCAGCCCTTCGTGGAAACCAGACGCCCAAGACTTTGAACTCACTGGTGCTGGCAGCAGGAAAAGATCCTGCCAGCTAAATTCCCCCCCCCAGGCATGGGCAACTCTAAAATGCCCACCAAAAAAAAAAATAAACCCACCCCAAATTAAAGAAGAAATAACAAAAATGAGACGGAACTCAACAAAACCATCGCCTGAAAGAGCAGAGCGAGGCTCGCAGAGGGTGCCCAACGGAGCCGTAAATCCAAAACTGTTTGGAGAAGCAGTGGAATGGCACTGCCAGGGAGATGCTCCTATCTTTGGGACAAAACACCGTGTCCACAGCAGGCTCTGCCCTCAGCTGCAAACATCGAGGCCTCTCCCAGCAGAGCAGCTCCAAACAGCCCAGGAAGGGCCAAGGACGCGCCGACAGCAAGAATTTAGGACAAGACACTCTGCCAAGAAAGGGAAAGTAGAGGATTAACGTCCAAACAGAAAACTTGCAATTAAGCAAAACCTGCTGAAAAAGGAGGGCTGTGGGCACGGGTTGGATTCCTGCCCTCTGGTTTGCTCTCCAGGACGTCTCTGCTGGCTCCAGATGTTTGGTGGGAGTGAAATTCGTGCCATGCTATGCAACCTCCAGAGAAATGATGATGGGGGGGAATAAAACAACCACTTCCCTCCAGTCTCCCCTGCACAACAGGATTGTTTCTTCTCCTGCACTGGGATTCTGGAAGCACAACACAGAGAAACGCAGGAAGAAAATAAACCACTCGGGGACTCCCAGCTGAGATGCTCCCACTAAACACGGCACTGACCTCGGTGACAGCACCCAGAAAGGCACCTCAGACCTTCCCAGGAGACTCTGGGGAGCTGCTCCCTCCACTCCAGCCCCAGTTCTGCCGGGGGGAAGACACAACAAAACTCCTCCTGAGCCCCCGAAGCCACCCGTGAGGGGTCCCCACTTCCATGGAAATACAAATCCACAGGGAAGCCACAAGTGCAGGGTGTGCTCAGGGTCTGACACCGAGGTCACAGCCCCTTGGAGTGGGGTACCTGAAGTGACAGTGCTGTGCACAGGTAGGGCTGAATATTTCACGTTAAAAGCTCTAAAAGAGGAATAAAAATCAAAACCAAATCCCCTGGCCCAGAAACGCCTGCCAAAATCAACTGCTCCACTGGCAGACAGTGCTGCACCCAGCAATCCCCAGTTATCCCCCAAAAACCCTCTTTCCATGCAGAGGAAAGGGAAGTGGCAGGGATCTGAAGAGCACAACCTGCCTGTCCATGACGTGCTCGGTGGCACCAGGTCGGAGCCGGCGCTCATTGGGATCCTCCCGCTGGTCTCTTCCTTTTGGTTCCCGCGCTCAGCACGCTGGGAGGGAGGAATTCAGCCCATGGAGAGCCATCCCAGGGGCACAGACCCTTCCCTGACACACCCACAGGGCAGGAAAACCCTGGGAATCCCAGCGCAAGGCCCTGGAATTCCAGCCCAGGCAGGGCCCAAGAGCTAACGGGGCCTGACGTGCACAAGTGTCCGTGGTTTCCAGGCGGCTGCATCCATCTCCTTCCCGGAGAAAGGCCCCCGGGGCTGCACCAGTGTCCAAATGGGCACAGGATCCCTGCAGTGCCCAACAAAGGCTCGCAGCAATTGGCACTTTGCCCCGGCCTCGCCACCTCCTTCCCCTTCAGATGCGCCTCCATCCCCAGATAACACACGGAATTCGCACCCGGCGCGGTCACAGGGGAAGGGCAGCACAGGAAACCCCCAGTCAGCTCTTTCCCCTCGGCCAGGGAACTCCCTGGAACAGCCAGCACGGTCCCAGGGAGGCAGCAAACGTGTTCACAGCTCCACCATTAACTGGTTTAGTGAGTTAAGACACAGATCTGTCTGCAACTGCTCGGGGCAGAATGTGCTGAAGGAGCAGAAATCCACCTTTCAAGTAGGAATCCACGAAACAGCTTCAAACAATCCCTTTAAAAGGTGGAAACCATCCAAGGGCTGCAAGCTCATCCCAGTGCGACAGTAACTCCCGGGGACTCCTCCTCACCCACGGGAAACCGGAGCCTTTCGGCAACAACTCTCCCTGATGGAACTACAGAAAAAGCAGCTCTGGCATCCCCCAGATCTCCCCACTTCGCTAGACCCTCTCCCTCTCCCTTTCTCGGACGGTTTTACGGGCTCCTCTCGTGGTGCCAAGGATTCCACAGCAACTCTGGGAATTTCTGAGAGCTCCTCCACCCAGACCCCGAGGTTGTCACTTTGCAGGGCAGGAGCTCCCAGATCCCGCAGAACCCGGGGCCAAACTCTCCCGGAGAACTATTTGCTCCTCCCCCAGTTCTCCAGCCAAGCCTTTCCTTTCATCCTGGTGTATCCCTGGAAGGGGAGTGTGCCCGTGGTGCCCCACAACACCCCCGTGCTCGCACCTCACTGCTCCCAGGAAGGTGTCCTGTCATTTTAAACATCCCCGGGAAGGTGTCCTGGTGTTTCACACCAGAACATAACAAGTAATTACTTTCCTAGGAGAAGAGGCCAAGGTCTGGCATCCTGGAGAACTTTTATCACCACCATCTACCTCTTTCCGTGCCCTCCTCCCTCGTTGCTTTGTTGAATCCATTTAAATCTCTGGAAGGTGAGAAAGGAGTCACCTTTGCTG
>JAWWMA010000076.1:4797553-4817173 GCA_035041425.1 Mionectes olivaceus | reverse complement strand
ATGGAGGGGTCTGAGGCAGGGATGGAGGGGTCTGAGGTGGGGATGGAGGGGTCTCAGGTGGGGATGGAGGGGTCTCAGGTGGGGATGGAGGGGTCTCAGTGGGGATGGAGGGGTCTGAGGCAGGGATGGAGGGGTCTGAGGTGGGGATGGAGGGGTCTGAGGCTGCCAGAGCTCAAGGAGTGTTTGGACAACACTCTCAGGGACAGGGTGGGATCGCTGGGGTGTCTGTGCAGCACCAGGAACTGGACTCCTTGTGGGTCCCTTCCCACTCAGGATATGCCATGGTTCCAAGTGTGAGTTGGGCTTCACCTTCCCTGCCCAAGCCAAGGCCACCCATGCTACAGCCTTCCCACCTCAGCCCTGACTCCCTCCCCTCCATTTCCCTGGGATATTAAACAGGCCTGGTTTGGCTTTCCCACGCTCACTCCAAGGGACATTCAACAGGCCCACGTCCCCACGACGGGGGTTGGCCGGGGTGGCCTTTGTGATCCCTCCCAGCCCAAATTTCCCCATGATTTTCCCAGCACCCCAGCGCTGCCCCCATCCCGGTGTCGGATTTTGGGGGCAGCAGCGCCCACCCCCCACCCCCCTCCTGCTGGGTACCAGTGATGCTCTTGGCAAGCAATTCGCTGATTGGCTGCCCGGCAGCCAATGGGAAGCCGAGCTCCATGGCAACGGGCCCTGTTGCCAGGAGCAACAGGGCGGGGGTGACTCAGGTCCCCCCCACCCAGCGCGGTTGCGGAAAAGGGTTTGCACAGGAACGAGTGGAGGCGTGGGGTGGGCAGGGGGCTGCTGCTCCAGGCACGAAGCCCCCCGGGCTCTCCTGGGGAATCATCCCAGAGGATCATCCCAGAGGCTCCTCCTGGGCCGGGGAACAGCGGCTGGGACAGTCCCGGCCGCGCCCGCCACGTGCTGCGAGAGGGATGGAAGGATCTGTTACAGCTCCCAAAACATCTCCCTCTCCTGGGCTCCACTCAGGTAGAAAATCACTGCAGCAGCACGGCTGCCTGGAGCAGCCCCAGCATCCCAGGAAAACTCTGCAGGCTCGGCTGGAATTCCAACAGGTAAAGAGCCTTTGGAGCTCACTTCCCTTCCCTCCTGTTGGTGAAAGCAGGTCCCAGTCAGAGGGTGAGAAACCCCAAAATCAGCAACACCCACAAGCTCCAGTTTCAAAGCCAGCCCTCCCAAATTCTCTCCATTGCTGGAGAAGGATTTAATTCCTCTCTGCCTGTACACTTCCTACAAAACCCAGCAGAATTCCCAACAGGAGGCCGGACGTCTTTGCCCTCACAGAGTCCCAGTGCTTAGTCATGGCTTTAAGTCTTAATCTCCACCCCCACATGACATCAAATTCTGAAACCGTGATGCAGATGGAAGGGTTTGGCTCCAGGTGAAAAGGGGGGAAATAACCTCATATAAACAAAGAGAAAGGAGATGCAGGTGAGAGTCTGAGTGAATTCTGTGGAGCACCAGCAGGTTTTGCTGGGGGAACATCTCCAGGCACGAGACGATTCCAGGGGGAATAAAATACTTGGATGTTTTGTTACCTCCCTCCACCAAGGTGAGGCCTGAACTCAGGAGAGGTGTCGACTTGCTCTCCCTGTATTCCAGGAGTGTGACACAACCAGTGCCAGGACTGTCAAAATGTGACAACCAGGAATCAAATATAGAGGCGTAGAAAAGGTGTCTAAACACATGCCAGGAGCTAAATGGTCCTCAGGACCACTCCTCTAAGGAAGGTGGGATCAGTCCCAGTTCCAAGTTGCCCGAGCCTGGAGCCCCCAGCACCAAAGGCCACCTCAGCCCTGCTCTCCCCTCGGGTGGGAAAAGGGACATTATTAGTTTGATGTTAGAAAGAAAGAAAACAGAGATGCTGCTGTTCCCTTCCTTTGATTTTTGGGAGATGCAGGGATCCAAGCAAGGACCCTCTTACCACTTCTTTACCAAATCTGAGGGAGGAAAACAAACCCTATAACCAACACCAGAAAACCCCCAAACCAACAAAGCTAAAAAGCGAAGGATCACGGGAACCACCCGAAACCCAGTCCTGGAGAAGGAAGGGCTCACACCCACCCCCAGCGCTGCACCGAGGGCTTGTGGACAGTTCCTGAGGAAGCCGTGGGAGAACGGGAAGAAATCCAGGATGAGGATCCCCGCCAGAGCTGCCTGCTCCATTTCACACCAACTTCTGCCTTCCCCACCACGAGCTATTCCTGTATCCATCCAAGGACCAGGGAACTGCTCCGGTGACGTCAAAGCAGTTTCCCAGCAACAATTAATGAGGGCTGTCCACCACAGGGGTTTCCTGAAAAGCGAGCAAGGAATTATCCACCTACTTTCCACAGTGTCAGGATGCAATAGGACAGCATGGGACAGGGATTTCTGTTAACCCTTCCGTGGCTCAGAGAGGAACCCTGGCACGGCTCCCACCGGCACATCCCAGGTTCGTTCAGAGAGCCCCAGGCAGAACTCCTTCCATGGGAATCCATCCATAGGGAAACACCTCGTCAGGCTGGAGGCACCTGCCCACAGAGGTGACAACCAGGCTTGGGAAAACAGGGAAAACAGCTCTTCTCCTGCTGGTACCTGCTCCCATGCCGAGCCTGCGCCAGGGCAGGAGCACCGGCATGGAAAGGCTGGATGAGGGAATGAGATCTTCCCGAGCCCACCTGCCTGGCAAAGCGCACCCCCAGACTTCACCAATCACCCCAAACGCAGCCCAGCTCCCAGCAAACCTCCCTGGGAGGAAGGCACAAGGCAGGGCTGGTATCTGCATCCCCCTTTCTGCTCTCCCCACGCTGGCAGAGGGCAGGGAGACCCCCGTCCCTGAGGGGGGACACGGCAGAGACTGGCACTGCTCCTGGTGGGATCCAGACGTGGATCTGAACATTGAAAAGAGGGGGAAACGATGATTCAAAGGGAAAAAAAAAATAAATCAACTTTATCTGCTGACTGCCAGCAGTGAAAGTTGGGACTGAGTGAGATGGGGGAGACTGAGGAGCAGGCAGGGAGATCCTGAGATCCTGCAGCAAGGTAACCATGCCTCAATCCCAGGAAAATCAGCTCCCAGCACTAAAGCTGGATTGAAGGGAGCATCATTTCTTGGTTTTTAGGCAAAACTGGATGATGGACACTCGTGAGGAGGAGGAAAAGTCAATCCAACCTCCTGATTCCACTAAACTCAACTCAGTGAGAGGCTTAAAATAATTTAAAACCGGGTTTAACGTATATGTGAACACAAGCACCATCCTACAGAACACCAAATTGCATAAGCCAACCCTAAAACGTCACATGGCACACAGCCAACTCAGTAGCCAACATTCCTCACCAACTAGCCAGCTCCAAACCAGTAAAATCCATTAAAATATAAGCCAGCAGAAATGCTGGGAAGGTTCTGTCTGTGCAAAACAAGAGGAACTGCCCAGGAAGGAGCTGCAAACACCCCGGAGCACAAGGAGAATCCATGAGGCTGTCAGGGGAACTCCTTAATGACATGGCAGAGCACAGGATGCCGGCCGGGGATTCCCTCTCTCCAGGAGGTGCATCCCCAGAGCACAAAAGGAGGGAGAGAAGAGCTCCTCTCACCCTCCCAAGTGCTTGACTGGGATCCCAGGGCCACACACTCACTTAGTCCAGCTCCATTTTAAATTAACCCCATCCAGCAGCAGAAATCCTGGCACTTACCGACCGGAGAGGAACAGTGTCAGGTCCCCATTCCCGAAATATTCGCCCGCATTTCCACTGCATTTTGAGCCGGGAAGGGGAAAAGAAAAGTCTCTGATCAATCTTTCTCAAGCCCCGAATAATTAAAGCCTCATTCTAAAAATAAACTCACCGTGGTGGTTCTGCACTCTGAGCAGGTCAGCTGTTCCCCGATTTCAAGGGAGACTCCATGGCCACGACCAGTTCCAGAGGAATTCTGGCAGGCTGAGATCCCTCCCCGGGGAGAGCCCCCGCCAGGTCCCAGCCCCGCCAAAGCGATCCCTGCGGCTGCTCCGGAGAGCTCGGGGCTCCGCCAGGCAGATCCCAGCTGTTCCCAGGGATGGCAGCGCAGCTCTGCCAATAGCCACATCCACATCCACACCCCCTCCTGCTCTCCTTCAAATCTTCAATGGAGCTGCCTCCGCGCCGCCGAGACGGCGGCGTTAAAGACGCAGCATCCATCCCCCCCCCAACCCCGGCAGCCCCGGAGCTGGGAAGGGACAAGGGACAGGGGTCCTGGGGATGGGAAGTGGGATATGAGTCAGCAGAGAGCCCTGGCAGCACAAAGGGTCTCTGTGTCCTGAGGGCACGGCTGGGCAAGGCAGGGAGGGGATTGTCCCGCTCTGCTCTGAGCTGGGGCGGCCTCACCTCAGTGCTGGGGGCAGTTTGGCCACCACGGGGTAAAAAACCCCTAAAGCTGCTGCAGAGGGTGCAAAGGAGGGACACGGGGATGGGGAAGGGTCTGGAGGAGCAGCTGAGGGCACTGGGGTTGTTCAGCTGGAGGAGACTGAGGGGAGACTCCTCGGGGTCTGCAGCTCCGACCTCTGCTCTCTGTGAGCAGGGACAGGACCCAGGGAAGGGCTGGAGCTGTGCCAGGGCAGGGGCAGGATGGATTTTAGGGAAAGGTTCTTCCCCCAGAGGGTGGTTGGGCACTGACCAGGCTCCCCAGGGCAGTGGGCACGGCCCCAAGGCTGCCAGAGCTCCGGGAGCGTTTGGACAACGCTCTGAGGGACAGGGTGGGATTGTTGGGGTGCCTGTGCAGGGCCAGGAGCTGGACTCAGGCCCTGGGGGTCCCTCCCAGCTCAGGACACGGAGTGGTTCCCTGGTTTGCCACGTTCTGTGCACACCTCAGCAGCACAGGCTCGCTCTGGCTCGGGGAGCTGGCACTGCTGGCGGGCGCTTGGGCAGCGCTGGGCGTCTGATCCTCCACAGTCGGAGCCGGGCACGAGGGCAGCGAGTCTTTGCCTTCCTGGACACAGAGCACAAAGAGGGCACATGGGCTTAAACTGCTCCTCAGCAAGCCACTCACTGCAGGGCAGCTGAGAACTGGGATGTTCCCAAAGGCTGCTCAAGTCCTGGCTGTGTTAATTCGAGTCCTTTGGGAGCCTCCCCTCTATGGGCAAATCACCCAGGGCAGGAAAGGAGAAGTAGGGCTGGATCATCCCAGTTATCAGCGCTCAGACCCACCAGCCCAGAGAACAGACTCATCTGGGAAGATCCCTGGCCCACACTCCACCACGCTGCTCCTACTCCCACAGCCTCCACTCCTCCTTTCCCTGCTTTATTCCCGAACATCACCCAGCTTACAACAGCAGCAGCTTCGGCCGCATTCCCACAAAAAGCCAGGAAAAAGGCACAGTTCTGTCGTCAGACACAGCATGAAGCTTGGGATTAAAGCATTCCTGACTCTTGATCAGGGAAAAAGGCAGTCCCAGCCCAGGGACACTCCTGTGAGTGCGAGGGAGATGGGAGTGGGCACCTTCTCTTTGCAGACTCCTTTAACGATGTCGGACATCCTGCTCTCCAGCACTGGCTCTCCCGGGATTTTTGCCGTGCTGCCAGGCAAAGGTGGGAAATTTGATGCAAGCAAGTCAAACTTTGGTGTCTGAGTCTTTGTTTCTGCTGAAGGCTGAGGTCTCTGGAGAGGGAAAACACCCGTTAGCAGAGCCGTGACACCGAGCAGGGAAAACCCTGAGCACGTGCCAGGGAAACTCCTGGAAAAACTGTTAACCCCCAATTTAATCCCAATTTAATTTAAGGGTTTAAGGGCTCTGCCACTCCTTCAATAACTGCAGAGCCAACCAACCCACTGCCCTTGGAGCAAGTCCCTGCAATAAGGGAAGGGGAACTTACCGAAACGCGGTCGTCGTCCCGTCTCCTCCGGCCTCGGAACACGTTCCTCCTTGGAAGGCAAGAAAACCCTCGGTCAGTGCCTTGACCCTGCTCTGCACGAGGGAATTTGGGCAGGGGGTTCAACTGTATCCCCAGACACAGCCCTGGGATTCCACCCTCACAGGAGGGGTCAGGGTCTTGGAACAGAGCAAATCTGGGAACAGTTTCTCTCTCTCACCCCCCGGGATGAGCATCCTGTCACCAAGCACAGGGACAGCCTAATTCTACAATAATCAATTTATTAGTCTGACATCTCACCAATCTGCCTTGGACACTTCCTTTTTAAGTGTCTAAACCCTGAATTCACAGAGCAAAGATAGAACCACTTAACCTTAAAATACTGCAGAGCATCAAATTCCCAGCTGAGGATTTGCTTATTACTTACAGCAAACACAGTCACCAACTTCACCTCAGCAACTGTTTTAATTCTGGGGACAAACCAGCGATTTTAAAATTCAGACCCCTCGCTATCTTACTGCCAGAGTAAAGAGCAGGTGTAGACTCAAGCAGGAAGCTATTCCTGCTCCCAGGTCAGCTTTTATCACCCCTGGTTTAGCTAAATGCCAGTTTTCTCGTGGCTGGCCTTTAGAGAAAGGTTATTTTGTGCCCTTGGTTGGTGACAGCAAACAGGACCCAGCTCGTTACCTGCCCCTGCCGACGCCGTAATCCCCGTTCTGCTCCAGCTGTGCCGTGGGAGAATCCTTCTGGGAATAGCCTTGGTCTTGGTGCCCAGTCAAGGGGCTGCTGTGCCGCTCCATCACGAAATTCCTGGAGCTGGTTCTGCCCAGGTCCCCCCCCGGCACGGTCCCGAGGGCGGGAGGTCCCTCCGTGTGCTCTGAGCCGCTGGAGGAGCGGAAATGGGGCTTCACCCTGCGGAGACACAGCGGCTGAGGGACCCCCAGGCTGGAGAACCCACACACAGAGACCCCCCACCCACGGCCCAGGCCACAGAAACGCGGGATTCTCCGGGTTGGGAGGGCCCCAGGATGGGCTGGAAGGCCCAGCCTTGGTGTTACCAGTGCCCTTGCTTGGACCAGCTGAGCTCACCTCGGGGCCAGGAGAGCAGCGGGTCAGGAAATACCCAAAGAAGGATTTTTGCTTTGTCTGGGCCTGCAGCACAGACAGGCACAGGGCATTGGAAAGGGGCCTGGAGAAATAAGCTGAGCCCAGGGAACAGATCTGGCCACAGGTGAACAAACTGAGCTGAGAGATGAGGGCAGGAGTGGATGGTGACTAAACACAGATCAGGCCAGGGCAGCTGAGCGCCCCTCCAGGCAGAGCCAGGCCCAGCCCTGCTGTTCCCATTCCCAAACCCCCAGCACTGACTCTGCAGTTCCCAATCCCCAGACATTTCACCCTGTTATTGATTATTCAGCATTAAAGCTGCAGTTCCCTTGAGCACAGACACAGCTTTGCACGCTCAGTGCTGCTGCCGAGTTCAGGCACAGGGTCCTAAATGCAGAATTCCCCCAGAAAAACTCTGCCCCAGCACAACATGGAACAGCTTTCTGGGGCAGCACTTGGGTGCCTTGGGCTGTTTTCCACTCCTGCCTTTTCCAGCCAGGTGGAGACAGCAAGACAAGGAACTTAAACTGCCTTTCTCCCCTCTGGTCAACTCTGCACATCTCATAATTTAAGGACAGTAGGAGGATTTTGCACACTTATTGTTTTTAAACAGTCTCATTATAACATTCTGTGCAATCAGAAGAAACTCTCCTACTGCCAGTCCAAGTCTGACTCCTCCGTCTCCCTTTCCCACCACGATGTTGCAACAAACCAGGGCAAAATAAATACAAGTGGCTTAAACAAATGTTTAGCTACGGAGAAAAACCCAACACTTAACTATTAACTGCCTGCAGGACAAAGACAAATCAGGCTTAATGGGCCAGCACAGAAACCCAAAAGCAGCAGTTGAGTGATCCTCTCTGAGGAGATACGTTCAGGGATTAACTCACATCTCACAGCTTTGAAAAGCACCAAGAGCCAGTTTTAGGGCCCCCAGTAAAGTTCAAGTTTTCCACCAGCAGAGCCCATAAAGAGGAGGAGGAGGGAAATTAACTGAATCCTTCCATTTTGTTCAGGTTGCTCTAAAAATGGCAGATCCCCAAGTCCTTGTCCAGCCCTCAGATCTCATAATCTTACCCGTCATCGAGAAGGCCGCGGTCTTGTCTGGGCAGAAGAGCAAAGCAGGAAAGATGAGGAAAGATAAAGGAGGTGGGGGGGAAAAAGAAAGCAGAGAGGAGGAGAGATGATGTGGAGAGAGCAGGAGGAAGGAAGAGCAGGAGGAAGAAGGAGCAGGAGCAAGGCTGCCCAGAGCCTGACCGTGACCTGTTCTCTCTTAGCGCGATACTTGATCATCACTGGGCCAGAACCTGCACAGTCCACCCCTAAAGCTGCTACTGAGTTTTACAGGCTGTAGTTTGGGCACGACTTAAGGCCAAAAAAAAAGAGCCAAACCACCCTTACGGCAGCTGGAGCGAGCAGAGTCACCTTCCCAGTCCCACAGCCAGGACCCTGCGGAGTCACCGCACAGCAAGTCCTGAAGTTCCCCCTTCTGCCAAGAGCCCCCTGAGCTGCACCACAGACCCACTCACAGCCCTGGCAGCCCTCAGCTGATTCCTCCAACAACACAAAAAGCAATTCCCGTGGCCCCTCTCGGAGCTGCACACAAACAATTCCCACCCCCACCCCCAGGTCGCTGCTCCAACTGCGCTCCCAGCAACACAAAGTGTTTCCTCCTCCCCGGTGTTTACAGCCCAGCTGAGTCCTCACAGCTCTCAGGAAAGATGGGGAGAAAGCAAATAAATTACAGGAACAGACAGCAGAGTTCAGGGCATGCAACTCCCACTTGCAGGAACCCAAGGGCTCTGCAAGGCTGATCCCAGCAGGAAAGGCTTATGTTAGTGCTGCTGGAGTTCATAATCTGCGTAGAACAAACATAATTACAAGTATTAACTTAAGAGGAAGTTATTTATTTGTCTGCAGAAATTCCTCTGAGGCTTTTAAAGGAGTTACCTTCGCTCTCTCCAGCACGTGCGTCCATTAATTTTATTTCTTTTTTTTTTTTTAAGGATTTTTAAGCTGCCACCTTGATTTTTTTCAAATCAAGTTGAAAAAACCACCACGATTGTTTGATAAATGAAATAAACAGCCTAGTCCCACCAGCAGGCCCTGCACATGACACACAAGGAACACCTGAGGATGTCAGCAGTGTAAGTTTTCCAAGAGCTGTCTTACCGATTCCTATGGAATGGGCGACCTATACTCAGGGAAGCAGCATTTGTTTTATATGATCCTGGTGTATTAAAGCCATTCACAAATCCACCATTGGGAAAGGGGGCCTGCAACAGACAGAACACTCTCAGTGGCTGAGCTGCAAAGGAAGAACGTTTGCAGATTCACCAGGAGCTTCAGCAGGTTGTAATTTCACACTGGGCTCGCAGCATTTCCCGCAGCATCTCCCACACTCCCGAGTGTGAACTCACCACTCCAGACCCACCAAACCCCTCCTGGCCAACAAGCCTGCACCGTTCCCCCACTCCTGGAAAAGCTACAGGCTCCTTCCAGCAGCACCAGCTACCGGGCAACGGAATTCCACGTGGAATAAGTGCTCCCCTGTGCCCCGCCGCGACTCACCAGCGGCGTCTCAAAGTAAGGTGCGGGATTTGGAGACCAGGTCTGAGGCACGATGCTGTAGATGGAGTACTGCTGAGGGCTATATACAGGCTGCATGAACAGCGGGGAGGCAAACTGGGCCTGGGTCTGCACGGGCTGGGGGTACACGCTGGAATCCACCACCCGGTAACCGTTCTTGGCGAAGAACGTGTTGATGGCTTTTATCCTGGCCTGCAAGACAAGCCCGGCCCTCGTCAGCCCGCAGAGCGGCGCAGGCGCAACGCGGAATCCCTCCTGCCTGCTGAGGGGCAGCAGCAGGGATGAGAAGGCTGCTTAATGCTCCTGACTCAAAAAACTGGTACGAGTCAGCCCGGATCACACCCTCACACAGCGACGGAGGGGGGGAAGGACACACAGGGCTTGAACTGGGGCATCTGTCAGGCTGAAGATAAACTACGGCAGGGGCTGTCCAGGCTCCAGAGGTGACAGCTACTGTCACTGCACAGGCAGCTTTGCTCCAGCCTGTTCCTGTGCTGCAGCCAGCTCAGGACCCACAGGGGCAGGAATCCCTCTCCTGAGCTCTGCAGACCCAGATTCTGGGCAAAAGTGGAGAAGGGAAGACGGCACAGGAATGTGTTTCGGCCCCCCTGGGAGCAGCGCTGTGAGTAACCAGCAGCCACTGAACTGTGATTTGTCAGAGCTCCCCATGACCCCATTCACGTTTCCAGCCTTCAGAGCAAGAGTTAAGGACCAGCCCCACTGCTCATTCCCTGATCCCAACCCCCAAAGATGGTCCCCATCATCCAAACAGAACCAACACAATTCCAACAGAAACCTCAGCTAAATAAAGCAGCCTCACCATTACTGGCTTGCCCTGAAAGGTTTTCACTTCTTCCCTTAAGTATTTAAATGCCTGCAGATAAAAAAAAAAAAAAAAAAAGGCCAACATTAGAATATCTTGATAAAATTTTACTTCCCAAAGGGTGTTACATGATTTCACAGGAATGTGCAGCCATGTGCTTCCCTGTCAGCCCAGACAAATTCATTAACACTTCAGATTCAGGGTTCCAGTGCCAGCCGTGGTCACCGAGTGCTGAGGCAAGACAAGGGAACAACCTCTCAACTTCAGCCTCACTGATCAGAATTTGCCAGTAACCTCTCAGAACAACAAAAAGGGGAATCAGCAAGTGAGTATTTCTCTCAGCTGCAGGAAGCACATGTGCAAGGGAAGGATTAAGCACTGGGATGTTGGGGTTGGAGGCGGCCTTACCTGCTGTGCGTCTGTGTCGGACTGGAATGTGACGTACCAGTTGTTGTTGTGAGCAAACTCACAGCTTATCACCTTGGGGCAGTTCTCGTTCTTAAACAGGGCCTTCACCTCCTGGGGACACAAACCCAGGGCAGGTCAGGGCACCTGGCTCTGAGCCGTGCAGGGAACACCGAGGAGACACCAGTTCGCTCTCCTGCTCCTCCCTCCCGCGATCAGGGATGATCCCTGACAGGATTCCCAGGCACCACATTATCCCAACCCCACAAATCCTACCCCAGGCCTCCTCAGGTCCCCAGGTAAAACACAGCAGAAAATCAAGGCCTGTGCAGAACTGCTGGTATTTCCACAGGAAACAGCGTGGCTGAAAATCAGGAGAGTCACGCGGACAAGAACGATGCCATCAAAGTCACGGCAACCTGACAGGTTTTTTTTAATATCTTTGCAATAATCAGATTGGAAAGAGAGGGACAAGCAGCTGTTGGGTGTTTGCATTAAAAGAACTCATTAAAAATGCTGGTAGACAAACACCCTGTGTTACAACTTTAAAAAAACAAAGAGCTAAATCATTCTGTTTGCCAAGTATCAGGAGGAATTTTATTATCCTCTCCCTCCTCTGAACATAATGAGCTCAGCTCACGCTGGGGCACAATGAATGAGAAATGTTTAGCAACATTTCTTGCTGCCAAAACAACCGTCTGACTTCAAGTAAAGTTACTGCTGTGACAAAAATTCCAAGCTGTGCCCTGGACTGATTTATTTTTGGATCTGAAAAGAAACCAGTTCAAACTTCCTTCCAGAAAAGCCAGGCTAGCTCAGCTTTGGTGGAAAAGAAAAAAAAAAAAAAAAAAAGGAGTTTACTTAAGAAGGTTTAAAATACAGTAGTAAATAATGGGAAGGCACAATGGCAATAAGTTTTTGTTTTGGCTGTTTTGACAACGCACCGGGGCGGAAAAAAAATTACTGATGCGGTTCACAAGAAAAATATCCCTGTTTAATCACATTAAACACCAGCTGACCTTTCCCTGGTACTGTTTGAAGACACCTCCCAAAAACACCGAGCTTTATTTCGTGTTTACCTCTATGGGTGTTGTCTCAGGGATCTCACGGAGGATGATAATGCACCGCTTGTGGTTTGGTCTGACTTTCTCCCCTCTCTCATCCACTTGTACCATAGGAGAAGCTGAAAATTCAAAGAGGAAAGTGGGACACCGCGCACATCTCGGCTCTGTTATGGAACTTGGAACAAAGGAGGAGAATTCAGGAGCCTGGAACAGCCTCTCACTCAGCCACGTCTGCAGGGTGAGGGTCCTGTCACCCTGTTCCAGCACAAGAAGCCACAACCAGCTCAGAGACTGAACCACCTCTCTGAAGCCCAGCAGGATTCTTTGTCCCACTGATGCAGACCCCCAAAACCCCAGACTTACATCTCAAAACTTCAAGAATAAGGTCCATGTCCGTTGTCAGCTTCTTAATCCCTTCCATGTTGGCAATTGTCCATATTGGAACAAACTGATCGCTGTCCATCTGAGACATCAAGTAGAGATCCTTTGAAAGATTCTCACTAAAAAGACACAAAATGGTCATTTCATAAAAGTCCCGAACTTGACTCCCAGAAGACTCATAAAAACCAGAATCACTGCAGGTTTAAATACTCCCCAACTCCACTCACAGCCAAAACACCCTCAAACTCTCTCTCCTGGAACAAATCCCAGCAGAGCAACGCAAAGCAGAGTAAGGCAACTCAAAACACTTCGTGAAAGTTCCAGTGCTCTGCACGTTGGATCCACCAAAGAGCCTTCTGGTGACACACAGCTCAGTTATCTCGAGGCCTCACAGCCCCAGAGCACAGAAGGTTCATCCTCACCCAAGGACACGGATGCACAGACAGGACTGAAACAGATGGAAGGTGCCAAAAGGGTTTCCACAGCACGTCAGCCAATCTTGCTTTGTACTTTTATGGAGATGACGGGGCATATCAAGCCATAGAAAAGGGAATTATTTGTCAGGGATTTTAATAAAGGGTTTATACCACACAGCACCTACCGGGAGAAGCAGAATTCAAGCTGTTTCCTCAAGCATTCCCTGATGTCCTCTGTGGACACGGCGGAGGGGCCGTCACCTGGAAGGGACCACAACCCCCATCAGATCCCAGTTCCGCATCCACACAGTGCAAGGACACGTCTCACTGTCCGGGAAAAGAGTGAATCCCTCCGGGTACGGACCAGGAGGACAAGCTCATCTGAGGGGCTCAAAGAACTACACGCCCCCAGCACGACTCCGACCCCACCGCCCGCCTGGCCAAGCGCTGGAGCTTCCTGGACATCCACGGCCGTGCCAGGAATTCCTGCTGGCTCACACCACAGCTGCAGCAAAGCTCCTGGGGGGCACGGGCACCGACAGCGGGGGGCTGAGCTCCAGCACTCACCTGACACCTCATAGATTTGGTATCCCAGGTCTTCGGTCGCCAGGACAATCCCGTTGGCAGAGGCTTCATCAGCTCCTGTGCCATTCCTTGTGGCTTCGCAGGACGGGGAATACATCACCTCATACTGCTTGCAGCTGTCCTCTGAGAGCTCTACGTTACCTGCCAAAGGGACACACCAGCAGCAGGGAAACTCCTGTGAGCCCCAGGATACTCCCCACGGGGAAAAACTTTGGCTACCAGCGTTAAAACAAACACCCAAAAAACTGCTGCAACCGAGAGCGTCTAAAAGTCAGCCTGTGTTTCTTAGACTTTGTACTGGAGAGGACTTCCTAGTTCTCCAATTCCAGAAAGGTCTTCTGGTTTGCCCCAGGCTCTGGGGGATAATAAAAGTAAATATAGGATCCTGAAACTGATCCCCAAAGTGGGAGAGGACATAAAAACCCAGTCTTTCTACAGGAGATTTAAAATATTTAAGAGAGGTTCCTAAAAACAAGGGACGAAAAATCGCTTACACTGCCAGGATTGCTTCACTTTGTTGTGAAGAGACAAATGAGCTTCTGTCGGGCAAAAGCACAAACCCAGCGCTCGCTCCTCGCTTCTGCTGACTTACCAGAAACCTTTGACAGGGCCACACAAGCTGAATCCTCCCTTCTTTATGCCTAACTTTGACTGAACCGTTTTGCAGGGAATCTTCTGCCTCCTCTGCCGCGCTTTTGAGTCACCTCAGCTACCCCTGGGGTGGAGTCTGAGCCAAAGCAGAGCTGCCCAAACGCTCAGCTCTGGGGGGCACTGCCCCTGTGGTGAGGGTGGGAGCAGGGCTGGGATGGAACAGCCTGAGGGGAGGGCACTGGGCACTTGGAACTGCAGCACGAGCGCTGCTGGCAGCTCTCAGCAGCCCCTCGGTGTCCCCCCAGGGCGGCAGGCGGCCCTCAGACCTCACTTTCCTGTTCACAGGGTCCTGGGGGCCAAAGTGCAGCGATGCCACGAGGCCATGCCCACACGTTTGGCACCCCCTGCTCCCTCTTAGCGCGTTACATGGTCATCACCGGGCCCCTTGGCTCCTGATCCCTGCCCAAGGGGAGCTCTGACACCCCCCCAACCAAAGCCCACCGGTCAGACCTGCCACCTTCTCACATTTCCCACAAACTTTCCGCTCCCTCAGCACTGCCACCCTCCAGGACAAGAGGCCGAACTCGCCCCCAGCGTGACGTGTCACAACATCTCACCCTCGGCCGGAGTCCCCGGGGCCGCCGCCGTCTCCTGCCACGCGTGCTCGGTGCCATTTGAGGGGGGCACGGCCTCACCACTCCCCTGGGGGACTTCTTGCCACACTTTGGCGTTGGGGTTCAAGCCAGCCCCCTTCGATGTCACCTGCTGAAGAGACCAGAACACCTCTGTGGGTGAAAACAAGCCGGGCAGGCCCCAGAAGTCAAGCCAGACAATACAGGAGAATTTAGTGATTGTCTCTAGAGCTCCACATCTCAAGTGTCTACCCAGCTATTAAAGCACCTATGTGATTTTTCATTAATCAAAACAGGAAAATCCTTGGTATTTTCCAAGTATTTCGTTTCTACCTCCATTAGAAGTGTTGCCTTCAACCTCTCTCTATTGACATCCGACAACATCAGCGGAGGCAGCGGCTACCGGCCAGGACTCTGGGAACTCATAAGCTTTTAAAGACTTGACTGTCATAATGCTCCAGTCCCCTTTCACCAGAAAGGGAAATTTTCCCTCCTCCAGACCCCTTCCTAGAAAGGAAGGTAAAAAAACATATGTCAAGGAGCAGAAACTGTATAACTCACGGAATTAGTGACATCTCTACTAACCAAGCATCACCTGAGCTGTGTCAGGATTCCTCCTGAACTTACCTGGGCCCTGCCCCCTTCCCCCAGGAATTACCTACACCTTACACACGTCAACGGCCACAAATCATTTCCTCGAACTTGTAGCCAAGGAGATTGGGAAGTGCCAAGGCAAACTCACAGGCCATCCCAGCCTGCTGGGGGGGAGAACGGGATCTTCTCCCCTTGGGACCAGGCAACGGGGGCCACGATTAGAGCGAGAGGGTTGGAAATGGGACAGACAAGAGGAACTGCTGGATTCCAGCCTGGAACCTGCCACAGAGAAACACTCCCTCCCACAGCACGAGATGGAGCCCTCCAAGGTCCTTCTCCCAGAGCTGCTCACGGGCATTTGCGTGAGGAGCCCGACAATCCAGCACAGAGGAAAAACGCAGCACTGGCTTCTGCTCCTTCCATGCAGACAATAAAACCACCCTTTGGCAGAAATTTCCCCCCCCCCAGGGAGTTCAAACACCCCACAAGCCGCTAATACAGCTCCTCCAGCCACTGAAGGATGCTCCACTTCACCCCTGCTGGACTTTAAAAAGGTGAAAGCCACTAATCCAGCTCACATCCACAAACCCCCAGATAAGGAACTCGGGGTATTTCTGGCCTCCTGGGTTCCGAAGTTAAGGAGTGGTTCACCACCAGGCCTCGAACACAAAGCACAAGGATAAGGAAGCAGTTGCAATAGCTTTAGAGATAATTCCTCTGCCAAGGTCACACCTCGTGCCAAAGCTGGCTGCTGCAAGGACAAGCCCCAGTCCGGTAACAAGAAGCCTCCAAGCACAGGAGAGGTTCAAGACAACCGTGAGAGAAGCAAAACAAGGACCACGATTCCTGCAAAGCTCTGAGGTTCAACCCCCCCCAGCACACACTGAATTCACACAGCGAGTCTTCCCCTCGGCCCGAGAACAGAGCTGGAAACGGAAAGGACTGGGAAGAGCTCAGGGTGAAAGGACACACTTCGCAGATTGCAGAGAAGTTTTCCAACAAAACAACTTGAGAAGGAAATCCCGGGAATCTGCTGCATCCCCGGGCTCCGTCCCTGTGGCTCAGCACCTCCACACTGTGCTCAGCTGCTGGGCCCTCCAGGGACATCACCCATCCACGTGCACTCAGGGACCCAGACCCAGCAGGTCCCAGTTCCCTGACTTCACTTCTCATCAAAGCAAAATGAGACAAGACACAACCAGGAGATGATTCACCCTTCCCCTAAAAATAAACTCTGCCTCACTACCTACATCTCTGAGGGAAGCAGTGAGCTCAGCCTGAAAGTAATTTGAAGGAATAACTGTGATAAAGTGAAACTGAAACACTTTTGGAGGCAGTTACTGCACTCCTGGAGGTGATCAGGACTAAAAGCAACCCTGGGTGCGGCAGATGAAGCTCCTCACCTTTGCAAGAGCAAAGGCACACGTGGCACCACAGGAGCTCTGAAATCGCAGGTGAGAAAGGCACAGAAACCAGATTTGGGTTGGGAAGCGATGGATGGCCAAAGGCTGGGACTCACACCTGGAACAGAGCGTGGGCTGCAAACCCTCAGTGATGTGGAACACGGCTCTGCACAGCCCTGCCCTGCCCTCACCCCTCTCCACAGCAAAACCCCACGGCCTGCAGAGGGTAAAAAGCCCCCTGATTCACATCAGCTTTTGGGAAATTCACCGTGCCGAGCCCCGGGAGCGGCTCTTCAGAGGAGAAGGCCAAAACATCAACCCTTGCTTGTCCAAGTGAGGCTCCAGAGCCCTGGCCTGTGGGATTGGCTGCAGCACGATCCTCCCAGCTGCTATCGGGAACTTTCATGCCGAGGTTAAAGCTTTACAGAGTGACAAAGGTTGGGAACACTCGCTGGGATCCACGAGCTGACAAAGCTGCCCTCGGCACAGCCTCCCCTCTTTCAGCAAACGTGGATCAAAGATCTTCCCCCAGCAACTCCCCAAAAAAAGCGGCTATTGAAGCCAATTCTCATTCTGAAAGGATGGTAGAGGATATTTTTCTTATTGTAATTACATCTAAATTATATTTAACCAGAGTCAATTAAGCCAACAAAAAGGCAAGCGCTCAGAGGTTTAAATGATTCGATTTTAATATTAACTCAAATTATCCTGCAACCAAAACCTTAACCCAGGGCTCGTGACACATTTCCCGGAGCAGAGAGAGAACCAAAAGGGAATCAAAGCCGAAAAATCCAGAAGAGAATTTAACAAAACTTGCGAGGGGAGAAACTAAACCTTTTCCAGAAGTGGAAACGTAAGCAGATGGAAAAACCCCAAGGTCAGCAGAGCCACGGGAGGCGGCGGAGAGAAACCTTGTGCTGGCTGGGGGAGAGGCACGAGGGAACAGCCCTGTGGGGGGCTCAGACACACTGTGGGCTCCCAGCACCTCCTCGGGCAGCAGCCACTGTCACCTCCTCAAGGGGAGTCACCTGCCACCCGCTCAGAGCTCTGCCAGCCTGTGAGGTTGGATGAGGAGAAGCTCCCTGGGAGCTGCCAGCAGGTCTCAGGTAACAGTTCCGCGCTCTGAGAGTCCCAGGTAACTCTCAAAGCCACCACTGACTTCAGTGCTCACAGGAGTGTCGCTCCCACCGGGTTTTCCAGGGGCTGGGATGGGTCCCCTGTAGCCAGAGGGGGCTGTATGAAGGGGGTACCTGTGGCAGAGGTGTGTGAGCAGGGGCAATCTGGGGGGCTGGTCAGCCAGAGGGAAGCCAGGAGCCTCACCTGCAGGAGGAGAGGGCCAGCAAAGCTCAGTGCTTCCCACAGCCTGGGATTTCCACCCACGTGGAACACACAGCCTTCCATCTCCCCAGTAAACTACAAAACAGATGGGACTGGGGGCACGAACCCACCTGAGCAGAGCCCACAGCAGCCACTACCAATCCCCTTTTCCCCCCATGCATTTAACAATACTCCTAATGCACCTAATTATTGACTGGGAACAGCGCACAGGCCCTGGCTGTGAGGGAGAAACAAGACTGACCCCAAACATCAGCATGTGAGATACCACATGGCCCTCACTGCAGCAGGTTGGGAGATAAAAGACTTTACAGGAAAACCCAGTTCCAGCCCCCTGTGCATCCTGTGAAAGGCCCCACTCACAGTCACCATGATCACACTTCAGGCGGGTCTAAACCAAACACATGCAGCTACAGCAACGCAGCCAATCCCCCTGGAAACCTCGAGAGCTCCACCACTGCCCTGTCCTGGGCCTTATTTTCCAGGCACTGCCAAAGATCCTGAGCTGAAGCTGCTGTTTGCTCCCAAGCATCCGACTGCAGCACCCCAGGACACCCGGCCCTGAGCCTCTGTCCTACCAGAGAAAAGGCACCTTCAGATGGTCCTCAGGAACTCAAAACTGAGCACTAATGAGGCCTCCAGAACGAAGATCACTGAAACTCCCAACCCCAACCGAGGCAGGAGGTCAGACAGAGCAACCGAAGCGGAGTTTGTGCTTTCAGAGGGGCTCCCTGAACCCCCCGAGGTGGGGACGAGCTCCAGCTCCCTCTGAGCTCAGCCACAACATCGCCACCAGCCATGTGCTCCGCGGCTGATGGGCTCCAGCTCCCATCCCCAGCTCCACGGCTGATGGGCTCCAGCTCCCATCCCCAGCTCCGCGGCTGATGGGCTCCAGCTCCCATCCCCAGCTCCACTGCTCCCTTCCAGAACCCGCCTCGTGGGCTCCAGGGTCCTCTCACCGCGCTCAGCCCGGGCCGAGGCCGCTGCTCGTGGCTCCCCCCACCAAGCCCCGAGCAGTTCCTCTTCCAGCCAAAGGCTGCAAACCCAGATCCTCGAGACCTGTCACCGCCTTCACGGCAACTTTTATTCCTCCCGGGTGAAGCCACGGAGCTTCCAGCTCAGAACTGGGGCTGGCGGTTCTCCTGCGGTGCTTTCGCTTACGAGAGAGAGGAGGTGTTTCCCGAGCCCTTTTTATTCAGAGGGTCCCAACCGCAGAGCACGTGTCGGCGTTTCGTGTTTAAGAGCCCACGGGCACCACCACCCCCGAGAACCCCCGAGCAGGTCCCTCCAGGCAGAACCACCCCCAAAACAGGGACCCCCTGAGCTGGAACCCCCCCCGGCAGACCCAGCGCAGCTCCCCCGGCCCGGTCCGTCCCCCAGCCCGCAGCTCTGGGCTCCGCGCACGCTTCGGGACAAAACTCGGTGCAAAGTTTACAGCGGCCTCCCGGCTCCGTGCGGCAAAGGGCTGGAACCCGTGAGAGGCCGCGAAGCGCCGCAGACCCGTCCCGGGGCCTCCGGGGGACACCGCGCCCGCCCTCCCCGGTGACCTCCAGGGCCGGGCCGGGCCGCGCTCCCCGTCCCGCCGGGCCCCACCGGCCCCTTCCCCCGCTCAAACCACCCCCGGCGGGGGTTTAATTAACGCAATTAACGAGGCGGCGCGGAGGGGGCCGGGCGGCGGAGGCCCCGCGGAGGCCCCGCGTCACCTTCACGGCCGGGCCGCGGCGGCCCCCGAAGGTCACGGGCGGCGGCGGCGGCGCCTTCCCCTTCTCCCGGAACCTTCCAGAGCGCCCCCCAGCCCGCCCCGCGGCCTCGGCGCCCGGATCTGCTGTGTCAGCCCCGTCCCCTCCCCCGCCGCCTCCTCCT
>JAWWMA010000076.1:4764232-4779878 GCA_035041425.1 Mionectes olivaceus | reverse complement strand
CGTGGTGTGTGATAACTAACTAACTCACGCCGTGGTGTGTGATAACTAACTAACTCACGCCGTGGTGTGTGATAACTAACTAACTCACGCCGTGGTGTGTGATAACTCACTAACTCACGCCGTGGTGTGTGATAACTCACGCCGTGGTGTGTGATAACTAACTAACTCACGCCGTGGTGCGTGATAACTCACTAACTCACGCCATGGTGCGTGATAACTCACTAACTCACGCCGTGGTGCGTGATAACTAACTCACTCACGCCGTGGGGGTAACAACCCCACCCGAGCCCCGGTGCGTTCGTGCAGCAGCCGGGGAGGTTTGGGGTTTGCTCGCTGTGGGGCAAAACAGTTTTGCTTTGTGGAGGGGCTCGGTCGAAGGGAGAAGATGGGGTTTATTGAGGTTGGGGTTGTTTCTGCCTTGCGTGAAGATTGCGGTGAGTTACACCAGCATAAATTGTGTAAAAAAAATGTATATATTGATATATTTATGTATTTTTATCTATAAACGGAAGAAGTAACTGAAGTGAGCTGAGCAGTCGGGGTGGTTGCAGCGAAGGTGAAGCGCTGAGGAGTGAGAGGTTTTGGTATCTGGATCAGCGTGAATCACATACACACACACGTATATAAATGTGTATTGTGAAATACTCCCATCTTCTCCTCGCTCTTCCCTCCTCTCTGGATCTTAACAAATGTTTCTTATCTTAGGAAAAAAACAAAATCCCTCACTGGGGGGAAAACGAAGCCGAGGTGGCCAGAGCAGCTCCTGCCCTCACCAGTTTTGACTTGCAAATGCTCAGGGCTCGCATTTTTCCTCCAACTGCTCATGAAATCTGATCCTGCCCGCGGACTCTGAGTGTCCCGGGGGGGAATTGCTCAACTCCAAAATGAGTTGCATATGCTGGGGACTTGAAACACGGTCCCGAGGCCCCGATGCTGGTGGATTTTCCAGTTTTCTCATAGTTTCCCCTCCTTCTGGCTTTGTCCTGCTGGCGGGTGGTTTTTCTTGAAGTGTTGAGCAAAACAAACACATTTTGGGCAAAAGTTGTCCCGACGGGCAACAATTCCGGGCCCAGAGGAGCGAGTCGGTGTCGAAGAGAGGTTTGGGGGCTGTGTGGAGTCGTTTCACAACTCGGATTTTTTGGAGTCTTTTGTCATGATGTGAGAGCTGCCCACCCTGTCCCGTGTGGGGAGGGCGATGTCCCGATAGCCCTTCCCTGAACCCTGGCCGAAGGATTCATCGCTCAGGATTCCGCTGGAATTCTGCAGATGGGGCTTCCAGTAACTGTCTCGGCCCGGGGAATAAATCCTGGTGGAGCTGAGTGAGTGTGAAACCGATGGTTTGTCAAGTTTGGTACTTCAGACATTGATAGGAGCCAGCTAAACACCATCCAGGAGGGATGGAACTGCTCGGGCTGGGTTCAAAATTCCGATTCCAAGTTAATCTGTTACTCTTTAATTTTACAAGGGAGAAGGCACCGAGTGTTGTGTGAAGCTGAGGGACTGTGTGTGTGGGGGGGAAGGGGTGTCTTTGGAGTGAAATTCCTGGTTCTGGGAATTGATCTGAGGGCAGGAGGGTGATGTCACGTCCTGTGCAGGAGCTGAGGGCACGCAGATCTGGCTCAGCGAAGTGGAAGCCACGACAGCCCTGGGGCGAGTGTGGCCAACTGCAGCTCTTCCAGTCCTTTCCCGAGGCTTTTCCTGAGCAGGGCTCCGTGGAGAGGTTTCGGTGGGAGACACCTTCGTGATCCCGGAGTTCAGCGGAGGGATGGTGGTTTTCCCTCGGGATTTACTCCGGCTGTAAACGCTGACAGAGCTCTGCTGACAGAACATCTGTGTGAACTGAGCAGCAGCAGCAGTAAATGGACTGTTCTGCTCACCGGGCAGGAATCCAGATGAGAGCCTGGATTTCCTGATCCCATCTCCCACTCTAAGCAAACCCCCTCTCGTTTTCAGGTTCCTAAGCAGAACCTCCCTCTTTTGTCCCTTTATTCACTCGGCTCCTGCTCTGCCTTCTGCAATAGATAGGTGGCAGATCTTCCTTTATTGCCTTTTCACGGGAACAAACGGCTCTAATCCCATTAGGGGCAGGCACGGCAGGCTGGAGTTCAGCCTGACTGGGGGCTGATGTTCCTCCTGGAAGCGACGGGGAGATCGGAGGAGGGGGAGCAGCAGCTCTGCAGCGTTTCTGGAGGAGTTTTCTCCAGGCTGGGCTGTGTCTCAGGCAGAGCCTCGCCGTGCTGTGCAGGTGACCTGGTGGCAGGCAGGGCCACCCTCTGGCACGGGTGGCGTGGGATGAAGTGGGTGTGGTGAGCTTGGCATTTGGGAATTCCGCCGTGGGAGAGGTGTTACCTCCCATGAACCTCCTGCTGATTCCCTGCAGTTGGTCAGTCCGTGGATTGTGACGGGGAAACTCCCTCATCTTCCCTCTGTTAAACCTCTTTTTCCTTTTACTCTGCTTTTTTTCCCCCCTCCCCAACATAAAACTGCTGATATAAAACCCGTCCACCTGTATTTGTAGGGTGTTTACAGATTTACTGAATATTCGGAGGTTTATTCAAACATCCCCGACTAAACAAAAGCTTTTGTGTAACGAGGTGGTTGGGATTTTTTTCCCTCTGGAGCCTCAGTTTACCCAGAGGAAAGTCCTTCAGGTGAAATTGTGACCCCTGCAGAGGTGTGAGGTGGACAAGGAGCAGGAGCTGATGCAGTTGGAGCGTTCCTGAGCTCGCTCCTCAACTGCTCCTGCTGATTGACCTTTTTGCTCCTGCTGGACCCTTTGAACCCCAGATTTCTGAGCTGCGAGGAGCCCGGACTGAGGGCGACAGGGAAGGGGACACTTGGCTGAATAGGGATCGTTTAAGAGGAGTTTTTGCTCCTCATGAGGAATCTGCAAGTCCTTACAAGTGCAGGCACTCCCAGCCCGAGCCTATCAGTGGAAGGAAAAGACTTGTCAGAGCGAAAGCTCTTTTCCAGTAAGAAAAGTTACCAAAGCCCTAAACCACAGAAATAGAAACTATTTCCCATCCTAATGGAAAAAGAGGTTGGTTTTTTTCTTTTTCAGCTGCATTTTCCTTCCCTGGTGAAGCTGCTGTTTGCAAGGAAAGCAGCCTGATTTTTTTTTTTTTTTCCCAGTGATTATCTCACAGTGCAGTGTTAAAATAAACTTTGGAATTTCCTTCAGTTTGGTGAGCAGCAAATATGAAACTCATTGGAAGTGTGAGGGGGGGGCGGAATGTGTGGTCAGAGCATCTTGCCAAACCTGCCTTTTCCCCTGCATCAGCCTCAGTCTGAATTTCCAGCTGTGATTTAACTCTTCCTGGGGAGGGCAGCGAAAGATCCAGCACCTCCTAGGATTTTATGGGTTGACTTTTCAGCTGTGAAAACACCCCACCTTGGTGGAGTCCAACTGAACTCTGCACTCAGGAGCTTTTATCAGAGCCGTGGAAACTTCTGCTCGCGGTTTCTTTTATGGAGATTTAGATTTTGGGGAGTTGGTCTCAACAAATGAGTATAAAATCTGGTGGAGGCAGCCAGAGCATCTGTGTGGTGCTGCAGGACACCCCGTCCAGCTCTGCAGCCTGGCAGGGAGTGATTAGCCTGGAGATTTGAGAATATTTATCTCTACTGCTCTTCTGCTTAAGCTTCAGCCTTATCAGACCTAATTAGGGAATGATTTGGTACCAAATCCAAATCAAACCGGGTAACTTGAGATAACTATTATTACAATACTCTGGATTCCTTTTTCTGTGGCTGAATATCAGTGCAGATTTTGGGTGGCTCCTCCTCTCATCCTTCACCTGGTTTTAGATCTTCCTAAAACGGCTCCAGCAGAAATGGCACGAGTTCCAAAAATCCAGACCAAAGTCTGTGTGTGCAGCGGGAACCGCCTGAAAACCCGACCTCGGTGCTCCTTCCCAACGGGGGAGAACTGTCAGAGAGAGGGCACCAAGTGACCTCCCCAGGAAAAGTGTTCCCCAGGTGACAGCGGGGTCAGGCATTCTGTGATCAAACTTTTCTATTGGTTAAGTAAGACGTCACCTGCCGGACTTGTTTGTCCCGGGCAAAGCAGATTTGCTAGTGACACCTGGGCCTCTTAAGGGATTAGCCGCAGCAAGCCCTGGGTGCCCAGGCAGCTGAGGGCTGGCTCTGTCCCCAGCAGGTGCCCAGGGAGCCCAGGAGGACGGCGGTGGGCAGGAGGATCTCGGAGAACAGCGTCTCCTCCGAGGACTGCGAGGCCGCACAGGGCGAGAGGAGCCACGGCCCGGCAGGTCAGTGAAACCTCCGGGCTGGGCTTTGGGCTGGGGAGGGGGGTGGGTTAATTTTTTTTTTTTTTAGTTTATAAAGTAAATCTGCTTGATGCAATACAGGGGAAGGTTCCCTGGGCGTGGCACTCGGTGCTCTGGGCTGGGGGGATGAGGTGGGAGTCGGGCACAGGGTGGGCTGGAGGGTCCTGGAGGGTTTTTCAGGCTCAGGGGCTCTGGAAAACAACTGCCCTTCCTGAAAAATAGAAGCAGTGCAGCCACCTTCCAGCTGTAGAGTCTGTCAGCATCCCATGGAATGAGTGAAGCCTTGCTGGGAATCTTAAACCATTCTCATGGAATGAGTGAAGCCTTGCTGGGAATCTTAAACCATTCCCATGGAATGACTGAAGCCTTGCTGGGAATCTTAAACCGTTCCCATGGAATGAGTGAAGCCTTGCTGGGAATCTTAAACCGTTCCCATGGAATGAGTGAAGCCTTGCTGGGAATCTTAAACCATTCCCATGGAATGAGTGAAGCCTTGCTGGGAATCCTAAACCGTTCTCCTCTTAAGCACAGGAGACCAAAGCACAGGGAATAACCAGCAAAGTTAATCCATGATTCCATGTAACATCCTGGGCTGGGAGGGACCCATGAGGGTCATCCAGTGCAACCCTCAGCCCTGCTCAGGACATCCCAAAATCCCACCCTGTCCCTCAGAGCCTTGTCCAAACCCTCCTGGAGCTCTGGCAGCCTTGGGGCCGTGCCCACTGCCCTGGGGAGCCTGTTCAGTGCCCAACAACCTTCTGAGGGAAGAACCTTTCCCTAAAATCCATCCTGACCCTGCCCTGGCACAGCTCCAGCCCTTCCCTCAGGTCTCCCTGCTTGGTGATTCACGTTCTGGCCTCACTGCAGCAATCCTGGAGACAGTGGCAAGAATTCCTTACCCGGTTTATCCTCCCCAGGAGGGACCTCAGTGAGCGTTCCTGAAAACTGCCCATCATTCATGTGGTGGGTTTTTTTTTTTCCCACCAGGGCATCTCGTAGAGACCATCCCAGGACTGAGCCTGGAGAAGGCAGAGAGCAGGAGGAGCCTGGACATGCCTCGTTTAACAGAGACTTCCATAAAGGACAGGCTGGCCAAGTACCAGGCAGCTGTGTCCAAGCAGGGCAGCTCCTCAGCCCTCACTCCCATGGTAAGTCTGGTTTTGGCTTGGGTGGAAGGGAGTTTTTGTCCCAGGCTGAGACTGGAAGGAAGAACTTATGGAAACCAGGCTGCTTGAGGACAAATGCCACCTTTTTTTTCCTTTTTTTTTTTGAAACTAAACTCTGTGCCCGTGGGAGGAATTTCGGATTCAAGAGTTGCCTGCAGGAAGAAATAAGTGCATTTGCGTCTTCCTGGAATAATGTGGAAAGGTTTCACCAGGGCATTAATTGCTGGCACCCTGGCCTGGGTCCTCCTGAAGCACAGCTGCCATTCCTCTGCCAGTCCTGCACCTCTGTTGGTTTGGTTTAAAAACCAACCCGCAGTTCTTGGCCATCAGCTCCCAGCTGGGGGGAAACTGAGGCACAGAGAGATGAAGGGACTTGCAGTGTCACAGAACTTGGGTCTCCTGGTCTGTGGCTTTGGGATCTCCAGGCAGGTTTTCCTCCCTTTTGCTCCTCACCACCCTCTGAATCCAATTAGACTCTTGCAGTGAAGGAACCTCTGCTTGCTTTGCAGATATTTGAGCAGGAAACGAGCAATTAATGAAGTGTTGCAGCTGAGGAGGTTTCAGGAATCTCAGCTTTTGTTAAAAACTGCTTTAGGTACCTTTGCTGGAAGTTTCTGATACTTTTGCTGAATTATGGGAACTTCTATTGCTCAAGTATTACTTTAATAACCAGAGTGATACACAGAGGCCTGTTTAAAGTCAGGAAACTTGTCCTGGCAGTGAGAGCCCAAAGGGAAGGTTCTCCCTGGGAGGAGGGTCTGTGTCCCAGGGGTCTCTGGGGAGGGGCAGAGCCTCAGTGATTCCTGAATTTCACCTGCACACGGCTCTGACTCTCCAGCTGTGGCAGGGAAGTCCAGGAAAAATTTTCCTGCATGAGTGGAAAGCCCTTGCAGCCAGTGCAGCAAATCTGATTAACCTAATTGCTGATTCCTGTGCCTTGCCTGGGTCCCTTTGCCGAAGCCTTTTCCAGGCTGGGGCTCACAGTGGTGGCCGGGCCAATTTGATTCCACCCCAAGGGCAGGAGAGCGGCCACAGCAGTTCTGTGCACTGCGAGGGGTGCAGGAAGGGGAGGGGAGAGGTGCTGGACAGCAGAGCTGGAGGTCTGGGCAGCGTTAAAATCCCAGCACTCACTTACAGACCTCTTGGACCTGGCTGGTCCCGTGCAGAATTGTTTCCCAGCCCAGCAAGGTGCTGGTGCTGCCACGTGGCTGCTCCTCCCTTCGTGTCACAGAGGAGATACCTCGTGAAAAGCACGAGGCTCCCCCTGACCTGGTGTCCTGTGGCAAGGAAGGAAACACGAGGTTTCACTGGATTTTTTATCTCTCTTTTAAGTCTGAAAGGTTCTTCTGTGAAAACCTTAAGTCTGTCAAGAACAAAAACTGAGGGGTTTTTGACTTGAGTCGGAGCAGAAGTGGGATTTGCTTTTCTGTCAAATCTTATTTGGCAGCCACACCGTGCTTTAGGTAGTGCTCGTCTGGAAATGCTTGTCATTCCCAGGGAAAAGTTAACATTTCTGGAAGAGGGAGGTGTGGACTGGGCAGGGGATTTCAGAGCTGGTTTTAAAGAGGAGTTTGGAGGGGTTGTTAAGGAGAATACTGGTGTGCCCTCCAGGGATTACAGTAAAATCCTTTCCCCTCATTAGAACGTGTCACTTCCCAAGTGTCTGTAGATTTTTATGGCCCTTCCCTTAATTATCACTTTAAATACTAGAAAAACAGGGTTTGTTTTTAAACACTTTGAGTAAAATAGGAAGCAAGTGTTTTTCCAAGGGGGAAAGAACCTGTCACCATTCCAGTGCTTTGTCCTACAGAGTGAGATTCAAGCCAGTGAGAGCGAAGCCAAGAATTACAAATGTGGGCAGAAGGAGAATGTGGCACCAAGTGAGGACTCCAGTTCCTGTCAGGATGGGGAGAAGGTAAGGTGTGTGTGTTGGTGCAGATCAGGGGCTTCAGTGCAAGTGCAAAAAGTTGTGGGAGCACAGCTGGTATTCTGGTTCCACATTCCCCAGGCCATCCAGGAACTGAACTGAGCTGGTCCAGATGAGTTACATGCTGCAGAATCCCTGATTTTTAATTTTTATTTTCAATCATCCTTTTTTTGGACTGTCTCTGAGTTATGAGCCAGTGATTCTCTGTGGAAGAGAATGTGTAGAGAGGAGTTTTCTTGGAGGGTTTCTCTGTCTCCTCACCTGTGATGTGTCTGCAGTGTAGCAGAGCCCTTCAGTCTCATCCTTTTGGGTGTTTTTCAGTAAAGAAATTCCTCCCTGGGAGGGTGGGGAGGCCCTGGCACAGATTGCCCAGAGAAACTGTGGCTGCCCCATCCCTGGGAGTGTCCAAGGCCAGGTTGGAGCGACCTGGGACAGTGAAAGGTGTCCCTGCCCGTGGCAGGGAGTGGAACTGGATGATCTTTAAGGTGCCTTCCAACCCAAACTATTCCCTGTGGCCAAATCCCTTGATGCTTCTGTGGTTTTTCTCATTTGTTCTGGTTGGGGTTTTTGGTTTTATTGTTGACTCTGATGAAGCCACCTAAAGGTTTCTTTGTGTCGTGTTCCCTCACTGTGAAAAGATGGTTCACAGCCAGGTATTTGCTCTGTTTGTAGTTTTTGGTAGGTTTTGTCTTGTGATTTTTTTAAGAAACAAAAAGGAATCTACACCAGAAAAAAAAACCAGACCAAACAAAGCAGGAGGAGCTTTGTGTGACAGGAGTGAAAGGAGTTTGTCACTGTTTCTTCTGCATTTAGTGGCTGGGTTTTAAGGTAACTGGGAATGGCAGCTCGGGCTTGCTCCTGGTTTTGAGCTTCAGCTGTAAATCGAGACTCTGTGAATCGGCCTCGAGCGTTTTGTGCCCCGAACCGGGGAGGGCAGACGGGATAAAAGCCGCTGAATAATAATTGGGGTACTGTGCATTGCAGCCAGGCTGAACACGTGGCAGCCCTAATGCCAGGAGGGCTTTTAGAGCTTTCCAGCCCTCCTTGGGCGAGGGGCCAGATCTTGGCTTTCAGCTGTTCCTCCCTGACAGCTGAGCGGCTTCGCGTCCAACCGCCGGGGCTGCTTCGTGTCCGAAGGTGAGTTAATTAAAAGAGCGCCTGTTAAATCAGAATTAAATCAGAGTCTCTGCCCCCACACCGTGAGTGGAAGATCTGAATGAAGTTGCCTGCGTTGAGCTGGAGCTGCTCAAGAGTCGCTTGTGGAGGTGTCCCAGGTGCAGGAGGAGCGGGATGGGACACTGTCCAGGAACCAGGACTGCCCTTTGGGAAGGGAACTTTGGAAAGGAGCCCAATTAAAGCTGCCGGTCGTTCGTGTCGGGGGTGAGAAGGAAACAAAGAGCACTCCTGAGCTGCCCTGTCACTTTTCACACTGCCCTTCCCGTGGCAGATTCCGAGGCCTCTCGGGGTGAATTATCTGCCCACCGCTCTGGGTTTCAGTGCTGCTGCTCTGGTTTGGTTTTGGGTTTTTTTCAGCAGACCCAGGATATGTTAATAGATGTAATTTGCCTTCTCATTGACTGGTTCATTTGCAAATTTCAGTGGACTTTTCAATCATTAAAGTGAATTAGTGATGATTTGCAGTTAATCTTGTTACAGTGCTTTAGGTCCTCAGCGCAGCTACTTAAAACTATTTGATTTAATAGCAATAGTGCCAAGTTTAATAAAGAGCTGTACATCAGGAGCTTTACCTGTAACACAGTTTGCTTCGTGGTGGCACTGGATGATCTGAAAGGCCTTTTCCAGCCTGCAGGTCTGTCCCTGTCTCAGCGCTCACAGACTGCCTGGGGGGTTTTGCTGGGGTTGTTCACACCCCTCAGGAGGCCACAGGGTGCTCACTGTCTCCTTTCTCTTGCAGGTTTCTGTAGGTGAGAACAACCTGTCTGTGCACTCTGGTCTGCTGGAGGATGGCCATGGTGAGCACAGGGCTCGAGGAGAGCCCACCCAGGGGTGTGGAAGATGCTTCAGCTCGGCCCCACCAAACGATTCATTAACACAACCCGTCCTGTGCTGGAGATCTGCTCTGTGCCTAACTCAGCCTTTATAACAATTTCTTCACGTCCAGAAGTTTTTTGCAGTTGCAATTCTAAGCCACTTGTGACCCCAGTTTGCTGTGTTTTAACTCATTTTTTAAGTGTAACCTCGTCACCTTTTAGCCTAGACTAATGCTCTGGTGGGCCTGGTGAGCACAAGCTGCCCGTGGTTTAAAGCCTTCTGTAATTGCCTTTTCTCCCTCAGCTGGACAGAACTCGGAGAGCGAGGCAGAAGCTCAGAGACCTGTCAGCACAAAGCAGCAGAGCCAGAGCCCCAGGGCAGGCCAGGCAGAGCCCTCCCCTCCGAAAGCCGTGAAGGTAACGCAGCTCTTCCCTCTCACCATCGGTGGGGGTTAAAAACCAACCCTGTTTAATGCTGAGAAGGCCTCACCGTGGGCACAGAGGTCTGGCAGTAACTGGATGGATGTCTGGGCAGACTGTGCTCGTGAGGGAACCTGAATTCAGGATGGAAAACACCTCGAAAGGGTGTTGTTTTCCTCCCGAGGTTGGGCTGGGAGGTGCTTGTTGCTGTTCCGCAGCCCCTGTGACAGACTCTGCTTCTCCTCGCTGTGTGGGAGAAGGGGCTGAGCAGGGGGTGGTGATGGCAGGGCTTGTCAGTGCTCCCAGAGATGGGCCCTGAGCTGCTGGGAATGATCTTCAGAGCCTTCAGCCCGCTGGGACTCGTGGCTTTGCACCCTCCCCTTCCAGCTGCTCCCGAGGGAGCTGCAACTGGGAGCGACTCCACAGTAAGGGCACTGTGGTGCCTGGCCCTGGAAAGGTCAGCCTTGGCTTTCTAAGGGGTCTTTTGATGCTCCAGTTCCTTCAGGGCAGCGATAAGGCAGATGGAGAACTTTGGGGACAGGAATGTGTTTGTTAATCTGATCAGACAGCAAAATGGCAAGCGCCGGACGTTCTGATCGCGCCGCAGTTCCCCGTCACATGGGGCTGTCTGGAGCTGGGATGCCGCTTCCCTGGGCTGCCACAGACTTCCTGGCTCACTCCTGAGGAAACAACTGGGCTTTTGTTGTTTTCCCCATCTTTGGGAGGAACAGCACTGGCCTCAGAGATCAGGGAGATGTGGCTTCCCAGCGTGCTGGGGTGGGGAGTGCCAGGGTGGGGAGCTGGAGCTGCCTGGAGGAGTTGTGAGATCTCTGCCTGGAGGAGTTGTGAGATCTCTGCCTGGAGGAGTTGTGAGATCTCTGCCTGTCACACAGAACCTGCCAGTCCTGGTCCTCTCTGCTCTCTTTATATTATTAGAGCCGTTTTTAGCCTTTTGCCTCGTTACTGCTTTAGATGCTGCACTGTGAGATAGAAACCCAGTTGCTGTTTATTCATCTAAGGTTCCTATTTGTCTCTTCCAGCTTCTGTCTCCTGTTCTTGGTTCCTAACCTCTCCTCCTGCCTTCTGCTTCCCTCCTAATGTGAGCTCAACTCTTGGCTTTCTCTTGTCTCTCTTTTTTTCTCATATTTACTGGGCCTCCCCTTCCTCCTGTAGCTCCTTTTTTGTAGTACCCTGGAAAGGAATTCCCGTCTCCTCACCCCCCAAAAATGCCTCTCCACAGACACAGGGCCCACTGTGTGCAAGTAAGTTCCTCTCCTTGGGTGGGGGTGTGACTGCAGAAGGATGTGCCAGGGCCCTCCACCAGGATGCAAACCCAAGGCCATGGTGGCAAACGAGGCCTTTCAGGGAGAAGGCTTTGGAATGGGCAGGCAGATTTGTTGCTGCCTTGCTCCCTGTGCCAACGTGGATGGTCGGATTTTTTTTTATTTTTTTTTTTTTCTGGTGAGATTTCATTTCGTGGCTCAAAATTCCGAGCTTTGGCAGCACCTGGAAATTGTGGCTTCTATTTCAAGGGGAATCCTGAATTTTGTTAGCCAAGCTGTTGTAATCAGAACTTTAATCTACTGCAACCTCAAGCAATGCCTTTAAAGCCCTGAAATACCATTTAAAATGGAATTAAATTGGCAGCAAACTTTCTGGCTGCGACAAAGCTGGCTCTGTCTTCAGCAATCTGCCCCCCTCGTACCGTAACTTTCATTCCTAACCATTGTTCCTAGACTGTTATAAATAAATTGCTGTGATTATGTCTTCCTGTGACCTTCCTGTTTTTTGGTTTTTTTTTTCCTTTAGCCATCAGATTTTTCCTTAAAGGTTTTTGTAAGTCTGTAGGAGGTAATTCTTTGTCAAAGCAAAGCCCCACTATGAGTGTCTGTACAGGCTGCTAAGTTAGTTGTGATCAACGTGCAGCCTCAAACTGCCAGTTTTTCCAACTGTGTTGTTTAATTTTTCCTGCCAATTATCTCCCCACCTTGGCCAGGGTTAAGAGATTCCAAGGAGCAAACGGCACCCAGAGACCTTTTCTCCCGGACAGTGTTCTTTGCTTCCTTGATGCTGCTGGAAAACCAGTCCCGAAATCACAGCAGTGACAGTCGACCCCCTCCGTGCCCGAGTTTACCCTTGTGCTGAGCCCTCAGGGGCACTCGGTGAGCACGTCAGAATTTTGGCTGTTTAACCTCCAAGCTCTGCTCCCTCCGAGCCTTCAGCGAGTCTGGGGGCTGCGAGTCCTGAAACCCCCTGAAACCCCAGTGTGGTTTCTTTGGGACAGAGCTGGAATTGTGTACAAGTGAAGTCAGGAGTGTTTCCTGCTGCTGTGTTGGTGCTGAGACTGTTTCTTCCTCTCGGAGAGGAAAGATTTAGCAAAAATGGATTATTTCAAACGGTTGAGCAGCCTGTTTCACTCCTTTCCTCTCCCACCCTCCACCTTCTGAGGCTATTTCAGCTCTTCTAGTGGAAGCTGTCCCTGCCCACGGCAGGGACCAAGTCCCTTCCAACCCAAACCATTCCAGCGTTCAGTTTTTCTGCACTATTTTTACTCTTTTGGTAAGTCTCATACTGACTGGAATCGCATGTTTCCTCATTTTCCTATCAAGAGAAGCTAAGGTTGCAGGAAGAGGTTACACAGCTTTCGGGAACTGGCTGAGTTGTGGTATTTTCATTGTTCTCCCCCAGCTCTTGCTCAAGGGGAGCCGTGGAACTCACTGGGGTGAGATCCTGGCTCGCTGTCGAAGCCACAGCAGTCCCGTGGGTCTGTCGTAGCCTCTTCCTCCCTCGCTGCCCACCAGAGCCCACAGTGCCCCGGCCAGCAGGGAATGACTCCGTGGCTCGAGAGGGCTGGGGAGGCCGTGGGGGAACCCGGGCCGAGCTCCCAGCGCCCGATGCCTCTTCCAGCTCACGGAGTTTCTCTCTCCCCCTTCCCGCAGAAATTCCAGTTGCCAATGAAGGAAACCTGCGTTGGGTGTCAGAAGACCGTGTACCCCATGGAAAGGCTCTTTGCCAACCAGCAGGTGTTTCACATCAGCTGCTTCCGCTGCTCCTACTGCAACAGCAAGCTCAGGTACCCGCCCTGCTCCCTCGGGAAGCGCCTGGGGGTGTTTTCCCCTCACAGCCAAGGAAGGTGCTGCTCGGCCTTGGCTGAGCTGGAGGGGCCATCACAGGGGTGATAACACTCTGTTTGCAGTGGTGTCTGCACTCTGATGCAGTTCTTAATACCTTAATTTTAATTTAATTTAATTAATACCGTGATTTTAATACCGTAATTTTAAGGGTGGGGGGGAGTAGCATGTCCAGCTTCATACTGAATTCTTGGACAGAGCTATACAGAATGCAAACCCTGAGGGCTGTAAGCATGTTCTGAACGTGTTGGAAGAGCGGGATGGAATCTCTTCAGTAACACAAGTGGGGCAGAGGCCTGAGCTCTAACGCCTGACTCTGTGTTTCCCTGCCCAGCCTCGGGACGTACGCGTCGCTGCGGGGCAACATCTACTGCAAACCCCACTTCAACCAGCTCTTCAAATCCAAGGGCAACTACGACGAGGGCTTCGGACACAGACAGCACAAGGAATTGTGGGCAGGCAAAACGGAGTGCGAAGAATCCCCGGAGAAAACCGTCCCCGGGGTGAACGCAGCAGAAGCTCCGCAGAGCCCCGGAGTGGAGGATGCCCCCATTGCAAAAGTTGGGGTTCTGGCAGCGACCATGGAAGCAAAAGCTTCAGCTGTGCCTGAAAGAGAAGAGAGACCGGCAGAAACCAAAAAGCTCAGGATCGCCTGGCCACCTCCCTCTGACCAGAGCGTCCAAGGAAGTGCCTTAGAGGAGGGCATCAAAGTACTCAAACCCAAGTGGCCCCCAGAGGAGGAGGTTTCCAAGCCGGACGTGCAGGAGGAGGTGGATCTGGACCTCAAAAAGTTGAGAAGATCCTCCTCGCTGAAGGAGCGGAGTCGCCCCTTCACGGTCGCGGCCTCGTTTAGAACAGTGTCTGTGAAGGGCCACAAAGCAGAGAACTCGCCCTCTGCTCCTAAGGCCGAGAGGGACACCCTGAAAAAGGGGGAGGAACTGCAGAGAGAGCTGGCGGTGGAGAAAAAGCAAAAGGAAAAGAAGGTCGAGCACAGGAACGCCGAGGAGAGGAAAGCGGAGGAAGAGCAGGAGTTGTGTGGCGTGAAACCAGCAGAGCACAGCGTGGTGGAGAATGGCCAGGTGGGTGCAGAGACAGACGAGGAGGAACACGCCGTGGAAGAGCCAGAAATCCCAGATGAAGAACTCCTGGAACCAAATTCTCCCAAACGCTCCAGCCTGGCCAATGTCGTGACCGCCAAGGAGTCGTCCCCGAGCCAGAACCGCAAATCCCAGGATGTGGGATTTTGGGAGGGTGACGACGTGGAAGACCTGTCCGTGGAAGAACAGATCAAAAGGAATCGTTACTATGAAGATGAGGATGATGACGATGAAGAATAAACTGGCCTTTTCCTAGAAAACTCGCTGCAAGGTGCTGGGCCTTTGGAAATGGGTGTTTTTAGCTTTAACCAACAGCTCTCCTCCATGAAGTGATGCTACACTGCACGTTAAGGGAATCCACGTCCAAATTATCTCAACTAGGAAACTCTGGAAGCCTGCAAAGAGTCTCTCTGGGTGCACGGGAACAAGCTGTGGGATGGTGCCAGCAGGTAATGCCTGTCCATGGCACAAGAACGGGGCTGTGCTTCGCTGTCTTATCCCTTTGAGCTCAAGGACCTGTTCCACCAGCAGTTCATGGGATTCCACTAACAACGTGTGGAATTCCGCTGTGGTGGTCCAGGACAGGCCCTCTGGAACACACCACTCGCACCACTCCAAATGCTACTGCAGTGCTTAGGGACCAACTTCAAAGGGACTTTCTGGCCTGCTTTAAAAATGGTCACTTAATGCACTTTAATACGTGGAAAGGGGCACAACTAGGCTTTTTTTTAATTAATAATAAGACCATTTCCATGCGTAGCGTCTGACAGCGAAAGCATCCGGAACCGAGTGCAATGTGAATTTGTGTCCCACACCCGCCTGCGATGGGTCGAGGAGTCCCTGCACAACTGGAATGGTGCCCGTTGCTGGACCACGTGTATTTTAGTGCTTTCCCAGGAGCTGTGCCAGCTGCCAGGTCTCTTTGAGGACAGGTGAACACTTTTGAGCAGCCTGCAGGGCATTACTTGCGTTTCATACGCATTTTCAGTGGAGTTTTTGTTTGTTCGGTTTGATTTTGTTGTCTTTTCTTTTTTTACTTGGAGTTCCTCCTGACCATTTTAAACTGCAGAGAAGAATTTTTAAGGCCTTTTGACGACTCTGAAATCCTACTTGTATCAAGCTGCCATAAATCTTTTCCTTACAGCTGTGAAATTGTGCTGCGTTGCAAAAAAAAAAAAAAAAATCTCTGGAATCAACCAGTGACACTTTTGACTGCCAGCGTTGAAGCTTAGAACGTTTTTAAACTTGACTTTGTTTATTTTACAAATAATAAAACCTTGAATGGGGGGGAGGGAGGAGGAGGCCCTTTTGTATTAGCTTTTATTTGTACTGTACTCTCAAGAGAATTAGCTCTTAACTATACTTGAGGTGTAAAATATTCTGCTTTCTTAACAGTTCTGCTACCGACAAACCCTTCAATAAAGTTTGACCATTTACATTAAAGTTGAAGCCTGGATCCACCTCGTTTTGAAAGGACCGTGGGAATCACAGAATCATCCTGGAATGGTTTGGGTCGGAGGGACCTTAAAGATTATCCAGTCCCACCCCCTGCCACGGGCAGGGACACCTTCCACCAGCCCAGGCTGCTCCAACCTGGCCTGGGACACTCCCAGGGATCCAGGGGCAGC
>JAWWMA010000076.1:4744352-4762605 GCA_035041425.1 Mionectes olivaceus | reverse complement strand
ACTCCGCGGTTCTGTCCCCCCGAAATTCCGTGTTTTATGTCACTCCGCGGTTCTGTCCCCCCGAAATTCCGTGTTTTCCGCCCCTCCGCCCGTTCCCTCCCCTCAGGCGAAGGCGGGAACGCGCTCGCGCCCCGCCCTCAGGGGGGCCCGGGGCGCGCGGGGCCGTGCGCAGAGGCGGGAACGCGGGGGCGCCGCACTGCGCCTGCGCCGGGATAACGGTCCGCGCAGGGGGAGGAGGCGTGGTCAGGAAAAAGCTCCGCCCACAGGACGCGGCGTCGCTGCCGCGGTGGGCGGGGCGAAGACGGGGCGGGGCTTGCGCTTGGACCGCCTGGTCCCAGCGCCCCGCCCCCTGCGAGCTGTGGCGAGCCGGTGAGGGGCGGGGATGGCTGGGGGCCGATGAGGGGGCGTCGTCCATCCAAGCCCGGCCTCGTACGGGCTGTGGCGCCGCCCCCTGTGAGCTGTGGCAGGCGGCGGGAGCGGCGGGACGACGAGATAAGGGGCGCGGCCCCGCCAAGACGCGCCCATTTCTTAGTGTGGCGGGCCCTGGATTGGCTGGACGGCGCCGCGGGGGGCGTGGCCTCCTTCGCCCCGCCCCCTGCGGGCTGAGGCGGGCCGGGCAGCGGCGCGGCCAGAAGGGGAGCTTGGCTCGGATTGGCGGAACCTCAGGCGGAGGGGGCGGGGTCTCCTCATAGCCCCTCCCCCGGAGGCCGCGGAGGCGCCCGGATTGGCGGAGCGGGGGGCGGGCGGGGCGTGTCCTCATCAGGCCCCGCCCCTGTGGCTGTGGCGGCCGGCGGAGCGCGGCGGCGGGAGGAGGAGGAGGAGGAGGAGGAGGAGGAGGAGGAGGAGGAGGCGGAAGATGGCGGCGGCCGCGGCGGCGGCGCTGCGGGCCTGGTTCTGGAACGAGCGGTTCTGGCTCCCGCACAACGTGACGTGGGCGGACCTGGCGGGCGAGCCGGGCGGCGGGCTGCAGTACCCGCGGGCCGCGCACGTCCTGTCCGCCTTCCCGCTGGCGCTCGGCATCTTCGCCGTGCGGCTGCTCTTCGAGAGGTGAGCGCCGGGGCGGGGGGGTCCGAGGGGCGGCTCCCCCTGAGCGCAGAAGGGACGTTGGGTAACCCCGGGGAGCTGTCGCGCCGCTCGGGTCTGTCGCGACATGAAGGAAGCCCGGGGGCTCCTGGCCCCCCCCCCCTCCCCCGGTGCTGAGGGAAAACGCCGTGTTTCGTGTGGGAATTCGCTTTTATTCCCTTTTATGCCCCCCTGCCCAGCGGTGACCGAGGCAGCCGCTCCACGCTCGGCTTCCCCGTGGGGTTCGGCTGCGCTTTTTTTTTTCCCCCCCCCGCGATCTCCCGGAGGAGGAAACAGGGGCTGGGTTCGCGTGGCCCGCTGTGTTGTTAAACCCTTCGTGGCTCGGGCGCGCTGGATGTGGGCGCGGATCGCCTTGTCTTCAACATCTTATACATCAACAGGGTGTAATTTAGGGATTCCCCGCCCGCCCGAGCATCCACGAGCGCCAGATTAACTCGCCCGCGCCGGGCATCCCTCGCAGCCCCACGTGGGTGACAGAGGCGCTAATTAGTAAAGCGGCTTAATTAGGAAGCCCGTTAGGTGTAGCGGGGCCGGGATATCTCGTCATACTGTATTCCTGGCCAGGAGGTTCATTGAACACCGGTTTGAGCGTGGATTTCTGCCGGGGTGGGCTGGGGGAAGGTGTCCCCGCCCCTGGAATTGCCTTCTCTGAGGTCCCTTCCAGCCCATCCGGTGATTCTGTAAATATTTCTCGGCACTAAAAGGGCTGGGGATGGAATTGCTTTTGGTTCCGTGTGTGTGAAGCGTGAATCCTCCTGAGCTGTCAGGAGGAAGGAGGTGGTTGGGGTGAAGCGAGAAGATGGCAAAAACGGGGAGCAAAACGGAGCTGGAGAGAAACTGGAAGGGCTCTTCCTTTCTCCTACTCCTCTTTCTGCCCTTGGAGGGGGTGAAAAAAGCCTTCCAAAAACCGGCGCAGAGGACCCAGGAACACGCGTGGCACTGCCAGAATCTCCTCTCGGCTTGGTCCGGCCCAAGTGCTGGTTCTTGCCGGGAGAGCAGGAGGTTGTGAGGCACAACAGGAGGGAGCTCGGGAGGCACAGCAGTACCCCTGGAGAGGGAATTTGCAGGACGGTCCCCCTCGCTCCCCAAGCCTGGGCGCAGGTGTCAGTCTGGGGAAGAGGTGCAGGAGATCCTCTCCTCCCTGGGATGGATTCAGTGTACATCCCTCCGCACCACGCAGCAGCTGCTTTGCCCTGATAAAAAGTCCTCCCTGGTTTGTGAAATTCTGCTTTTGGTGCTGATTTAGGGAGGGGTCGGATGGCGGATTTAAGTCCCGCTCTTGCCCAGCAAAGCCCAGAGCCCTCGGTCTGGTTCCTGAGAGAGTCGTTCCCGTTCTCAGCAGCATCTCAGTGGTGTCCCAGAGTGAAATCAGACCATGGCAGCAACATCCCAGGCGGTTTCCAGGGCAGTTTGTTTTAAAAGCCCTTATTTCTGAATAAACTCCTCCTGCCACTTTGAACGTGTCATAAAAGTTCAGCTTTTTCTTAGGAAACCCCCGCGGCGCATTGATCCCAGCTCAGGCTCTGATTGTGTCAAATGTCTTCCTTGACACACATTTGGCAGCTGCACTCGCTGACTCAGAATTTGAATTATAGGCTCGTGCAGCTCTTTTGGTTTAGCTGCATCTTCTCTCCCTTCTCCTGCTGCAGCTCCTCAGTGTGGGGAAGCGCTTCGGGCCACAACACTCGTAGCACAGTGAATTTTCCTCTAAATGGACCTTTGTGTGATTATATTGGTAAAATAATCGTTGGTTTGGCTGTCTGTGGGCAGTTTGGGACTGCAGAGATGAAGCAGGACTTGCATGGAAAGGTAAAGCCCTGACTCAGTGGCAGGGAGGTTTTTTTGGGGTAGAACTTCTGCCCAGAAATTCGGGGGTTATATTTTTTATCCTTGGTCACGCTTTTATTTCTCCTCACACGTCTTGTCCCGCGACAGGCACCAAATTCCAGCTGCCTTCAGAAACCTGGGTGTGTTTGGAGCTGCCCTTTGGTACCAAACCGTGTGGGCAGGTCTGAGGGAGGATCTGCAGCTTGTGCTCCGGGGGAGAAAAAGTGATTTTAGCTGTTACTTCATCAGGTCTGTGCGGAAAATTAGGACAGCTGTGGGATGAATGAGGAGCTTTAATCCTCACACAGCAAAACTGAGAGGGTGTAGGTGTTTGAATTTGGAGTGAATATTTGATAAAGCTCACTGCTGGGAGATTGTTCGAGCTTTCAGAGCAGTCACAGCCAGACTGGAATGTTCCATAAGGACAAATTCTGCCTTTTTGTGAAGCGAGGACTGTTTGCTACAACCTGTGAGTCTGCGGACTCGCAAAATGAGTGGTGGTTTTAAAATCAGCCTGTCTGGAGCAACAACAAGTGTGAAAAAGGGGCTTGTGCAGGCTGAGGTGTGAGCTGGTCCCTGGCCATGGAGGTGTAATGGAAATGTTCATGTGATGGGAACGTCTCGCTGGGGGGGTGTGGCAGAGAGCTGACCTTGGGTCGAGTTTACTGCTGTTGGGATTTCATAGAATCGTAAAATCATTTAGATTAAAAGGCATCTTTCAAGGTCAAACTCGTCCAGCCTTCTCCTCAAGGCAAGGCCAACCTTCGGGCAACTCATGTCGCTCGTGGTCTTGTGCTGTTCAGCTTCAATATCCCCGGGATATTGAACGGGAATTCTGCCCTCTAGGAAATGTTTTCCCCCTTTTTTTTTCCTCGCTGCTGAAGTCTCGCAGTGCAGGATCCGCTGCAGAACTCACCTGGGGACCTGCTGTGGGGCCAAAACCCTGAAATGCCCCAGGGGGCTTTAAGTGCTTGGTGGACACCTAAATCCCCAAATGCCTTGGGGTTGCCCAGGACTCACCATTCCCTGTTCCCTTCGTGTTCCACCCGCAACGCTCCGTGCCTGGAATCAGGAGTGTCCACTGGCTGTGCCCCTTTTCCCAGGTGAACCCCCTCCCTCGGGAGCCCCGTGGAAGGGCAGGTGGCACTTGCACCGACCACGAATGGAGGAATTAGAGAAGCTCCCTTGTGGCTGGGCCAGACTTCCTTAAAAGTGAGGAAATCCACCGTGCCATCCCTTTTCCTTCCCGTGCCTGCGACCGGCACCACCTCCTGCTTCCAGTGTCTGCTCTCTGTGCACCTGGAAGTGTCTGTAGGCTCTGGATCTGCTCTTTGTCACCTGCTCTGGGTGCCCCTGCCTTGGCAGGGGGTTGGTGTAGGTGCTGTCCAGAGATCCCTTCAAACCCCAACTGTTCCACGAGTCCATGAACGTGCAGAGTTTTAGATTTTTTTTTCAGGTTTCCTCTCTGACAGGAGGCAACTGGCACAAACTGAGTATTTTCAGGCCGGGTTAAAGGAGTTGTTTTGTTTTTTTAATAGGGCTCTTAAGCACCTCGTCCCAGAAAATGAACTAAAACTCTTTGTCGTCCTGTGACTGCACATCCGAACCTCTGTGCCGCTGGTGTGATACATCCTGGGGGAAAGCAGGGCAGAAACGGGGGGGGGTTTAATACCTTTTTATTGTTGTTGTTGTACATTTTTGGGGGGGTCTTGCCAACTGTTTCATAACATCAGGACACAGGCTCTGGCTGGTGGTCCGGGTTGGGGCGGAAACCGGGAGCCCTTGGAGCCGAGCTCGGAGGAAATCACTCCTTCCTTTTTTGTTTTTTGAATTATTTTTTTTAAAGCTGTGACTGTTGCAATGAAGCTCAGCGTGTCCAGAGAAGGGAATGGGTGCTGGGGAAGGGGCTGGAGAGCTCCTGGGGGGGCTCAGCCTGCAGAAGAGGAGGCTCAGGGTGGGGAGCCAGGTAGAGGGACAGGGAGGTTTAGGTTGGATATTTGAGGAATGAGAACCCCCCCTGGGGAACACATTGGGATCCTTGGGAGCCAAGGACACTGAGATTTAATTCTTCCCTCTGATGTGCACAGAATGTGCTGCCTGCAATTACCAGGAGGGCTAAGAAAAGAAATTACTTCACGTGGGATGTTCCTTGAAGCAAAGCAAGTGGGGCTTCCAGGAGCTTTTCCCCCAGGTTCTGCAGTGGGTGGCAGATCTGGGATTTTGTGATGCAGGCAGAGGAGGGAAATAAAAATGTTTTAATGCAGCTCTTTCTCGGGAACTCTTGCAGGTTTATTGCCAAGCCGTGTGCCATAAACCTTGGCATCCAGGACAGTGGACCTCACAGAGCCCAGCCCAATGCAATCCTAGAGAAAGTGTTTACATCCATCACCAAGGTGAGTCACGGCCCAAATCCCGCTGGGAATGGAGACCCTGCAAGGAAGGAATGGCAGGGAGGGGCTTTTTGCTTCCACTCCTCTGCTGTGAGGGAAACATCTCCCCCTGTGAGGTCACCAGTGGGCTCCTTCTGGCTCGGCTTTGCCTCTGGTGTGCCCAAGTGGCAGCAAAGAAAACTCCCTTGGTGGCTCAGCCGTGGTTTTTGTGCACAGAAAAATCTGCTTTTGAGCAAAAGTGTTCCCCTTTACAGGCAGGTCTGAGCTGCTCCCTTGGGTTCTAACTCCTGTGGCAGGTGGTGATCCTTGGTTTAACAAGAGATCTTCCACTTCTGCTGGGGGAAGAGCTTCTCTTTTCCTTGAGCTTTGTTCCTTTGCTGGTTTTGTTGGTTTCACTGTCAATGCCTTCCCCTCATTTGTGCCGTTTGCTGTGGGGTTGGACGGCAGCTCTCGGGGCAGGGGGGTTATTGAGGGAAGTGTTCAGGCATTTAATGGTGGCAGGAGGGGGTTCCTTTGGGTTGTTCCCTGGCCTTTCCTTCCCTGAAGCTCTCAGGGCTCCATCACTCCGGAGTTTTACTCAGTATTCATTTACTGAATATTTTATTCAATGTCGACAGCGAAGTCCGTGCAGACAGTGAGGGAGATTTTCATTAAAGATAAAGGAATGGAAGGCTTGATGCTGAGATCTGGGGGATGCTGAACCTCATCTCCTGGAGCAGATAAAGGAGAATTCTATAAAAACCTCCCCTAAAAGTCGCCCTGTGAGAACATTTAAAGTTCTGAGGCGTTTGCAGTGACGTGTGAACTGAAAACTCCCCAGGCCCTGGTGCTGTTTTGTGGGGAGGACTTTAATGTAGGGGATGCCCTTGAAATGAATGCTGAGAAAGCCCAGGAGGTCACAGGCTGTGCAGAATTTATCTGCTGTGAAAGCAGAGCTGCCTTGCACTGTCCCAGCGAGCTGGGTTTGGAGAGCCAGCCTGGAGGGTGGCTCAGGAGCTGGGGAAGGATTTCACTGCTGCTCTGGAGACGAGTTCCCTTCCAGTGCCGTGTCAGCCCCCACCATTAAACCCCAGTAAAGTGCTGAGGGGTCTGGTTGGGAGGGACTGGCAGGACTCAGCTCCCAAAGCTGAAAATCAAATTGCAGGTGGCTTGGCCAGGCTGGTGACTCCGTGTTCAATCAGCACCCTGCGTAGTTTTCGGGGTTTGGTGTGTAAGTGGAGCAGTGAAATGTGTTTATCATCTGTCAGTGGTAAGAGCTCCCGGGCAGAGCTCATTAAAAGGCCACTGCTCTGAATTATCTCACCCCTGGGCCATTGTGGAGGGAGTTACCAGGTTTGGTTCACTTTGTCTTTGATAAACCCACTTGTCTCCATTCAGACAAACTCCCGGGAGAGTTTCCAGCCAGGGAACAGGGATGTGTTCTTTATCACGGAGCTATTTCAGTCTTGGGATTTATTTCCGCTTATAAACCCCGATAACAGAAATAACCCAATTTCTACGATGCCCTTTAGAGTATACAAACATCTCCTGTGCTAAACCAGCTCTTCCTTTAGAGTTTCCCTGTCCTAGCTGCGAGTAGCAACCCCTTAAACTCCTTCTTCAGCTTTGATCCCCTGAGTTCTGGGCTGTTTGAATGGATGTGCAGCTTTAACAGGTAGGACAGGACACATTTAAACAGCTCCTCCACCCCCCCCCCCAAATTAAGGCACAGAACAAAGGCATCCTTTGTCTGCTGATGAAATAGGTGAGGAAATGTTCAGCCAAACCCATGCTGAATAATTAAGTAATTAGTGGCTTACGAAGGTTAAACCTGAGTGGACATTTTTGGGGGCGGGTTCCTGCTTCCAGGCTCTCCTTTAGTCCCTTCCTGGCGTGTTTTCTGTTCACCTGGGCGTCATTTCTGTCCCGGTGCAGGTCTGGGGGCGGGTTGGGGGGCTGGCAGGAGTGACCCTTGTCTCGTTCCCCTTCAGTCTCCAGATGCAAAGCGGTTGGAAGGCTTGTCCAAGCAGCTGGACTGGGACGTCCGGAAGATCCAGCGCTGGTTCCGGCACCGGAGGAACCAGGACAAACCCACCACCCTCACGAAATTTTGTGAGAGCATGTATGTCTGTGGGAGGCTCCAGCTGTGTGTCCCACCCCTCTCTGACCGACCTCTGGGCAGCTGCTCCTCCTAAACCAGGGCCGAGATTCTCCTGCAGGCAAAGGAAGGGCTTCTGAAAGCCCCGAAATACTCGGTGGCTGTGCCTGAGAGACACCAGAGCATGTGCAGGGGGGTCAGGCCTGGCAACAAGGAGCGGCTTTAGGCCAGCGGGCCAGGCCCTTAATGCCACCTGGGAGCACACACTGGGTGTCTGCACGTGCCCAAATTGAGTGGAAACCTCCTGAAAACGGGCCTGCTGCCTGCACAGTTTGCGGGGTTTGTTCCCAGGCACAGTGACCTTCTGGCTTACACAATGTACAGACTTTGTTACGGCCACTTCTTGGCTTCCTTTGCTTCTCATTCTTTGTTCTCTGTTCCTCCCTGAGCTCCTGCAGTTACCTCTGGTAGTGGAGTAGCACCTGAATATTTTTTTTCCTGGCTCATTCCTCCTCTGCTGGTTCCTTTCCAGTAACTTTCTTCTCATTAATTCTTCCCCCCAGTGTGGTTTTGTCTGCTTAAAGCCACAAGGTAAGAGGGCCAAATACATATATTAGGATAACTCTGGCTAACAGTGACTTTGCTTGTCGTTATCTTGCTGTCTATAAAAGCCTATGAGTGATGCATGTTCACCCTGAGTTTCAAACTTGGCCGTTGATGCAGGCTCGTGTGTGGTGTGAAAACTCTTAAATGGGTTTATCTTACCTGAAATGTTTAGGAGGGAAGGTGAGTGAAAGCTTTTCAGGTGTCAGAACTGGGGGTTGCTGCAGTTACTTCACTGGTTTTTGTGAAACTGCTTCTCCCTCTGTCCTAAGTTTATTTTTCGCTTCTCTTTCTTTCCAGGTGGAGATTTACATTTTATTTAAGTATATTTTTTTATGGAATCAGGTTTCTCTGGACGGTGAGTTGGTCTGTTTGTCCTGACAAAATTTATGGGGGTTTTCCCCACCTGTCTCTCTTCTTTGGTGCCTTCCCCTGGCTCAGAGGGAGGGGGATTTAGTGCTAATCTTTGTGTTCTGAGTTTCTGTTAAGGGCCTCCTCTGCAGGGAAGCTTCTGTTCAGATCTGTCATTTTTGGAAATAATAGAACATTATTTTTCCTGTTGCCCCAGAATGGGACAAAACTGGGTGTGGTTTTTCTTTTTATTTTTTTGCTGTGGGGAGCTGCTTCTTTTTTCCCTCCTCTCCCTCTCGAAGGGACACTGGTTCTTCTCCTCGGGTCTGTCAGAGCTGTATGAATAGTCTTGGAATTTCCATTGCAGTATAACTCCCATTTGACTGCAGAAAAGAAGGGTTTAGTACAATAAATTTAGCTGGAATGGCGGAATCGAGATAAAATTTCAGTGAAACTGTGTCTTCAGGTGGCGGGGAGGAAAAAACCTGAGGTTTTATTTAACTTATTTCAATAATAACTTACCTTTCCCTTCAGGCCCCCTGGTTTTGGGACACACGACAGTGCTGGTACAACTACCCTTTCCAGGTAGGAGGGGAAACCCTTCCTAAATTCCAACTTTTTTGGACACAGTGGCAGGTTTTATTTTCGTTAATGTGCTGGATCAAAGCTCTGGCATTTACCCTTTATGTCTTTACATCCTGGTTAGGTTTGGCAGCAGCAGAATTTCCTCAGATACAACTGAGTCATTCATTTTATGTTTGCTGGCGGCCGAGATTATTAAAAGTGTGTATGGGGGTTAAAAAGGGGATAAAATCATCGTGGTAGTTTATTTATTTGTTGTGTAGAGGCCAACCAGGCTGTTCCAGAGCCTGGTTTTCCTACTCCAAAAAGCTTCAGTAGGAGCTGTAAATATTGACAAGGGAATTTACTCCTTTGGAATAAAGCTCAGACACACAAGTGTGGTTGTGTGGGTAAGCCTGGAGTAAGACCTCTGTTGCTTAAGCTTGTTGTTACTAAACCTTTAATCATTTAACTTGTGCCTCAGCAGTTCTGGAGGAGCAGAGTGTGGGATGGGGAAGGAGGAAGGAGAAGAAAAACCCAGATTTTAATGTAAATTTTAAAGTGTTTTGCCTTCTAACTTTGCTGTCTCTGTGTTCCAGCCTCTAACATCCAGGCTTTATTATTACTATATCTTGGAGCTGGCCTTCTACTGGTCCCTCATGTTCTCTCAGTTTACAGACATTAAACGGAAGGTGAGATGAACCAAAATTGCATTAACCACTTAACAGCTAAAATAATAATTAACAGTAACGATGGTGACAGTAAACAGGGCTAGCAAAAAATGTGAATAAAGCTAAATTGTGCCTTTGTGAGCCTCCCCCCTCCTGTAAATCGCTGGCAGGAAGGGAGAAACAAGCCTGCCCTGCAGCCTGGTTGGACCCTGGGGAAGGGACAGAACCACTCGACGCCTCCCAGTCAAAAGTTACCAAACCACTGCCTGAAAAACAGACTGAACCAGAAGGCTTGCAAGGAAACCAGCTGCCCAAAGCAGCACCTCGCCGAGGCTGCTGAGGAAATGGCAAACACTGATGATAAATGAGGGGTTTGAGGGTGATTTTTCATCCGTGTGTGGAGCAGGTGACGAGTGGCCGCAGTTGCTCAGGTCTGATTCTGCTGCAGGATTTGGCTCCCGGTAAATCAGTGGTTTTATTGCTGCTGTTCCACGAGCTGCAAAGCAGCAAATTATCCCAGTTCTTGCGCTGGCTGTTCAAAAACAAAACAACCCCTGAGTTTGCCTGGGATTTTTTTCAGTGCTGAAATATTGGCAGGTGAGGCCCCCGCGGGATACGGTGGAGCTGCAGACAGGGAGTGATGAACAACCTCTGGGTCGGTGTTTATAACGTTTAATTTTGACTTTAATGAGTGGATCACGTCCCCCACTGCAGCGGGGGGGGGTGTCCAGGGCCACGGGAGGGTTGTACCCGGGGGCTGAACTGGAGAACAGCCCTGGATATTGTGCATTGTAAATGTTTCTGTAGTGAAGAGCCCTCGCTCTTCCTGCTGAGTTTATCTGGTGTTCTGTGCCTGCTCTGCCCTGGCAGGGTCTGATCGCTGGCAGCAGTAGCAGCGCTGAAATCTGTGCCAAGAGCCAAAAATAGGGGCCATGTGGTGTCCTGTCAGTCACTGCAGAGGGCTCTGCAGGCACAGGGTTGGGTGTGTGCTCCCTGTACCTGCAGAGCTCCGGCTCCAGGAGCACCAAAGCTGGGAGACCTTTCTGGGCAGGAGGTGTGATGAGCTGGAATCAGAATCCTGACTGAAGCAATCCTGTGACCCCAGTTTGGTGGCTCTGTTCCAAACCCTTAGGACCTGCTGGACAGCCAAAGAATCTTTATGGTTTGGGGTTTTTTTTTTTTTCTTTTCCCCCCACCCTGCCTCCAGGACTTCCTGATCATGTTCGTCCATCATTTGGCCACCATCGGACTGATCACCTTCTCTTACATGAACAACATGGTGCGGGTTGGAACCCTGGTGCTGTGCCTCCACGACGCCTCGGATTTCCTTTTAGAGGTGAGGTTCCTGCCAAGCCTCTGCACCCCAAGTGCTGCTGTGATCCCAGGGTGGGCAGGACAGGCTGACGTTCCCCCGGCCCCGGCGTTCGACGCGCCGGGGAAACTCGTGCTGCTGCCCCTGCCTCGGCGGCTTTTCCTCCTGCCTGCCTTGGTGCTGAGGATCACTGCAGTGCTTTGGGTTGGGAGGAGCCTTTAGAGGTCATCCAGTTCCACCAGGCCCCGTCCAGCCTGGCACTGGACACTTCCAGGGATGGGGCGGCCGTGGCTTCTCTGGGAAATCCATTCCGGGGTCTCGCCACCCTCACAGGGAGGAATTCCTTCCCAATATCCACCTAACCCTGCCCTCCTGTCAGTGGGAAGCCATTCCCCTTTGCCTGTCACTCCAGGCCCTTGTCGCTCCCCATGGCATCATACATAATAATTTTCACTAATAATAATACAACATAACAATAATCCCTAATTGTTCCAGACTGTACAAAGGTGGCTGAGAGTTTTTCGAAGCTCTCCAGCCTGGTAATTACGGGAGTGCACAGAGGGAATAACATTGCCGTGTTTCTTCTCTCTTTTAGGCTGCGAAACTGGCCAACTATGCCAAGTACCAGCGTGTGTGTGACGCTTTCTTCATGCTCTTCGGGGTCGTGTTCATCGTGACACGGTTGGGCATTTACCCTTTCTGGTGAGTGAGCGCCTGGAGCTGGAGGGGAGACTCCTCCCAAGCGTTCCAGCCCGTCCCTCTGGAGCTGCAGAGGCCCCCCAAGTGCTGCCCAGGGCAGGGGCTTCAAGTAGGAACGTGAGAAAACCTCTCCCCAGTCAGCTGAGGGAGCGGGAGGAGGGACCAGAATCCCAGTCCCTCTCCTGAGCAGCGATGACAGAGCTCATTAGCTGGAGCAGAGTCAGCCAGAATCGGCCCTGAGAGGCTTGGAGGGTTCTCTGCTTCTCTTAAGGAGTTTGAGAAATAATTACCGGTGGGGCTCAGCCTCTTGAGGTAATTTTCATTGGGATCTGGCTTAGTCATCACTGCAGTTTCTCATTTTGATGGCACTCGTGTCCTGTCCTTGTGTCGTGACTGCTCGGAGCCTGAAATAGGTCTGAGGCTTCTCAAGAGGTAAAACCCTGGATAAATGGCTTAGAGAGAATCATCCTGTAATGAGATTCCCTCTCACCTCAGCAGGTCAGGCTTGGTGAGGTGCTTCTGTTTAACGAGCTGTTGTCAGTTCATATTGATTCGTGGTGGGAATCTGGTTACACATTTTACTGCCTGTATTTATTCCCTAGGCCAGGGACAGCTGACATTCCCATTCCTTTTGGGTGCCTGCTGGGCACAAACCATCCTTTCACTTTAGGATCAGGCTTGCAGCTAAAGCTCTGGCTTATTTTCCAGTAAATGCACCAGAGGAGCCTGGATGAGGAAGAGCTTTAATTCTTATTTCTTTGTAAGCTCCTTCCAGGGACAGACGAGAGAGCTGGGGTTGTTTTTACAGCTCCTCTCTGTCACGAGGGGATGCTCTTTGAGTGCTCAGCATCCTGTAAATCTTTCATGTGTTTTCCACGGGCTGTAATGTCATTCCTCAGCTTTCTAGAGGAATCTGGCAACAGCAGCAGCCCTGCAGACCCCCGGGGCTGTTTCACTTCACCTGAATTCCCACCCCTGATTAGTGATATGAAACATCAACAGATCTCTGGAATTGCGTCTCGTTCTTCCGTAAAAGCTGCTACGAGTTAAATATTTCTGGAGCTGCCTTTTGGGGCGTTTTGGTGCTTGTTTGAAAGGCTCGTTTTGCTTTGCTGGCAAAACGTTAAAAGCCGTGTCAAATTAATGACGTCGTTAAAGGTCTCTCCATACCTCTCCCTGCACCATAAAATCTAAAGTGTTTATTAAATTACTTAAGGACTGGCAATAACTCCCGGCAACGAGAACAGCAAAGGAGTAATGGGGGAAACACAGAGCTTGGGCCATAAAGCAGTTCCGAGGCTTCCAGCCTGGCAGGAGGAATCTGGAAAACTCTGAGGGAAGAGAGGAGCACCCAGGGAGGGAGGGAGGGAGGGAGGGAGGCCTACTGAGAACAGAATTCCTTTCTGATCACGGAATCCCGGGATCATTTAGGTTGGAAAAGCCCTCCAGGACCGTTGAGCCCACCCTGTGCCCGATGCCCACCTTGTCCCCCTGCCCAGAGCACTCAGTGCCATGTCCAGGCCTGCCTTGGACACCTCCAGGGGTGGGGACTCCAAACCTCCCTGGGCAGCCCCTGCCAAGGCCCAACAATGAAGAAATTTTCTCTGAAGTCCAGCCTGACCCTCCCCTGGCACAGCCTGAGGCTGATTCCTCTCCTCCTGTCCCTGTTCCCTGGGAGCAGAGCCCGATCCTACCGGCTCCAGCCCCATCAGGGAGTTGTGGAGAGTGAGAAGGTCCCCCCTGAGCCTTCTTTTCTCCAGGCTGAGCCCCCCCAGCTCTCCAGCCCATTCCCAGCCCTGCACACGCTCCAGCCCCTCAATTCTCTCCTGTTGAGGGTCCAGAACTGGGCACAGCCCTCGAGAGGCCTCAGCAGAGCCAGCACAGGGGGACAGTCCCTGCCCTGGGCCTGAGCCCACATTATTTTTGATCCAGGGGTGAGGACAGCCCGGGCAGGACCGTGTTAACAGTTGTTTTGGTGACCAGAGCAGCCTGACATCACTTCCTGTGGGGTTGTTATAAATAAATGCTCGTGCCTCGGAGAAGGAAATTGGCAGCAGATCCCTGTGTGGGACCCAACTGCAGCACATTCACATCTTCTGTTTGTTGCCTCAGTTCAAATGTTTCTAATTAGCCCCAGTCTTGTCTCCTGACCCTGGCAGGAGCACAAGCAGCAGATGCTCAGTGAGACACAAACTGTTGTGCATCTGTCTGGGCTGGCACCTCCGTGCGGGGCTGGACCGAGCACAGCTGACCTGGAACGTGTTCCTGGCTCTCTCTTAGGATTCTGAACACGACCCTGTTTGAAAGCTGGGAGCTGATCGGCCCTTACCCTTCCTGGTGGCTCTTCAACGGGCTCCTGGTGACCTTGCAGGTCCTGCACATCATCTGGTCTTACCTCATCGTCCGCACGGCCTCCAAGGCCCTGGTGCGGGGCAAGGTGAGCCCTGGGGGTGGCCTTGGGGATCCTCTTTCCCCCAAGCCCTGCTAAGGAATCATCAGAAACTGGGCCCTTCAGTGGGGAGCTGGGGCTGGTTCTGGAAGGACTCGCATCGGGAGCTCTGCAGGAAAGGGTGGTTTGGTGGCTCTGGTGTGTTTGAGGGGCAGGGAGGCTTCCTGCACGCAGGGAAAGAGCTCCATTCTCCAGCGTGTTTTAATAGTGATGGTGGTGACAGACTGGCTTGGGTACTTTGGAGTTCAGGGTTCTGAACCGTGGGATGAACGTGCAGGATGTTTTTACGACCTTCCAGCTCCGGCTGGTCCCGGGGGTGTGCTGAGGGTTGTGCATCTTCGCCTGCCGGCGCTGACAGCTGAGCTCCAGCGTGGAGGGAAAGGGATCTCAGGAGTGCAGAGGGGTTTGCTGGTTGTCAGGGGATCACAGGATGGCCTGGGTTGGACTTTTGAGACCGTCCAGCTCAAGGCCAGGTTGGACAGGCCCTTGGAGCACCTTAGTGGAGGGTTGGAACTTGATGATCCTCAAGGTTTGTTCCAACCCCAGCCATTCTACGATTCTTACGAAGGAGCAAAAGCTGATTTAGCAGGACAGACGCTTTTCCCAGTCAGATACTGCTGTTCTGAGCCGAGTTTCTCTCCTGGCTCTCCGTTATTTTGTGTCTTTAGCTGCCCCCCACAGAGGGAATGTGGCCTTCAGAAATGTTTCTGTCGTGGTTGCCCCTGGCAGGGACTGTGGGGGAAGGCAGGTCTGGGGAGTCTGAGCTCTTCATCTCTTCCCCACAACAGCTACTGCAAAATGCCTGATTTTCTGTCTCTGGAGCTGTTTCCGTATCCTGAGTTCTACACCTTTTCCCTTTCCTTGGTTCTCTCCTGTCCAGGTGACCTAGCCAGAGAAAGGACTCTAAGCTCTGTCTTCTTCATTCTTTTCTCCTTTTCTCTGTGCCAGATTGGAGCTGGACAGTTCCACCCTTTGCATGTAAGTGTGACCTGTGGTTCTTTGTTCACTGAAACACGTCTGTGTCGAGGCCAGGACCAAAGCAGAGCTCCGGTCTTGGGGCTTTAGTGCCTTCTCCTTCTCTCCCTGCTCCTGACAAAGTGCCAAAATGCAGGTTTTTCCAAAGGGCAGAGCAGTGTCCTGGGGTCTGATCTTACCTGCTGTCACCTGCCTGCATGACCTTCACTTTCTGCTTCTACACACACTCAGGTTTCTGTCTTGGCTCCTCGGCGGCACCGCCCTGAGGGGCAGAGGACAGGAGAAAACCGCTCCTTCCTGTGAAAAGGAGTGAAACAGTCCCCGATCCCCCCAGTAATGGGAATAAAATTCGAAGGATTTCTCCTTCCTTCCAGTGACCCTTTGAACTTCCAACATAGCAGGAGATTGGGGACAGATAGCAGAAGTTTTGGCAAGGGGCAGAAGCCAGGAGATCCAGCAGGCTCCTGGAGGGAATCATTAACTTCACTTGGCTTCCTGCCAGAGCTTCCCTGGAGTTCAACCACTTCCCGCTGCTGGAAGGCCCTAACCCTGACTCAGAGGGAGCAGAGAATGAAACCCTGGAGTGCTTGGAAAAAGCTGTGAGCCGGAGTGCTGGCACATGGAGCACATGAGGGGGTTGTTGGCTGCAGGGGCAGGAGCCTCTGCAAAGAGTGAGGAGCAGAGCAGGGGCCTGGGGAAGGTTTTGCCTCTGGCACCTGCCACCTCCCTGCTGTGTGTGTTTGCAGTTAGGGCCGGGTTTATGGGCTCCACAGGGCTGGAATAGGGCCCTCCTGTGGCACCAAAGTCCTCCTGGAGAGGTTCAGACTCGCACAGACAGATCCAGTTGGGCTGGGTTTGCAGGCAGGCTCTGAGCTAAGGCATAACCCCGCTGGCAGCTCAGGATCTCTGGGATGAGGCTCCTCCTGTTCCCAGCTGGATCAGACACTGCCTTTGTTCTCCATCCTGCTCTCCAGACGGGCTCCCAAGTGGGACCTCCCGGGTGAAGCACAGGCTGTGGACCTGGGGAGGCACTTGGTGCAAGCAGCGAGGTGATAAATTCAGCTGGTTAATTTTTACAGCGGCAGAGCCGCTCCCTGGGGGACAAAATGTTCTCTCTCGGACTGATACATTGCTGGGTTTTGGTCCTTCTGCCCACTGGTGATTATGGCATGGGAAGCTTCTGAGTCAAAACAAGCTGTGTGGAAAAATGCCCTTTCACCCACCTCGAGTGGAGCTCTTGGAAGACAAGGACACCCCCAGATCTGCGGTGCCCTCTGATCTGGTGGGGGCACGGGGAGTGGAAGGGCTTTCACTGATGCACAGAGTGTTTGGAAAATGGAACTCACCTCCCCAGACTCGCTTTTGGTGTCTGTCTTGTCCCTAATGTGATGTCAGGATCCTCCCTGGGAGCCTGAACTGACCCAGGCTCAAATGTAGGAGGCTGATGTGGCTGAAAGCTGGTTCATCCTGTGGACACGGCCTCCTAACTGCTGTTTTCTGTGCCTTTTCCAAACCCCCCCCTTCTCCTCTCCCGCTCCCCAATTCCACTGGCCACCTCTTAGGTGTCCAAGGATGACCGCAGCGACGTGGAGAGCAGCTCTGAGGAGGAGGATGTGACCTCCAACAGCACAAAAGGAGTTCTCAGCACTTCCAGCAACGGCTCCAACCGCCTCAACGGCCACGTGGCCGGTGGCCAGTGGACAGGAGAGGAGTAAGGCCCCTGGGCTGGCCTTGACCAAGCACAGACTTCTCTTTCAATATCTAGTTGTGTTGAGCTCCACATTCCCAAGTGATCTTTAATCAAAAAAAAAAAAACCAACCAAACAAAACCCCTTCCCCAGAAACCTCCAGCAAACCCGACACGGGCACGAGGGACGACGACCCGGGGCGACAACAGAAGCTGCAGGTTCCACTCCAAGCCATTTTGTACTTCAGAAGTACAAAAAAAAAAACCCCAACAACCACCCCAGCCCCCGGGCCCTGTTGGTATTTGCAGAGGTGTCTCTGTTTGTCACAGACTGGTTTCTGCTGGGATCGGCTCGAGGCACAGCAGGTTTGGACGGGGCTGGCGGGCTCGGTGACGGTTCAGCACCTCTCCACGCACTCCAGAAGCCACCTCAGAGCACGGAGGACGCAGGTTCCATGTCCAGACTGCCCTGGCTGAGGGCAGAGACTTTTTTTCTCGGCCGAGCTTCGAACTGTGCTGCCCCAGGACCGCTGTCCTGACTCGCCCCCGGGGTGCTGAGGAGGTCCCAGCTGCTCATCTCCGCTGTCACCAGGGACCAGCCCAGCGTCTGCTGCCTCTTTTGGTGCTGCAAACCCCTCTGAAGCCTTGACCAAAGCCTTCTGCAAGGGGAGGGAAGGGGGGTGGTTTATTGCCCCTGAGACAACCAGCACAATCCAGGCCTTTTAAATTTGTTTTTTTTTTCCCCTGTTGCAAATTGTGGTTTTGAAGACTTTTCTAGACCTACTGGATCCAGTTGGCTAAGCTGGGATGGGAGGGAGGATCAGAACGGGTGGGCTGGGTTCAGCCCTCCAAAAAAAAAATGAGATGTTTTGGTCCTGCACTCCGAGACAGAAGTGAATGTTGCTGCTCTGATGCCGCAGCTCTGGAGGAACCTGGGGCTGGAAGAGCAGCCACACCGTGGGCTCTGCTTCTCTTTTTTGTTTTTTTACTCAATGGTACTTGGGGGCAATGGAACGGTCAATCAGGAGCAGAATTTTGGAAACTTCTCGACTTGTTACCATTTTATACTGTTGTTTACTCTTATCTCCGATTAAAAGTTGCTTCAGAAACTTGGGGTGAGGTGCTTGGAAGAGCAGGGAGGAGGTGACGGAGCAGTGGAAGGTGCCCCTCTGCCCATGGCAAGGAGGGGAAGGGAGTGTGGAACTGGGAGATAGATATTTAAGGTCCCTCCCAACCCTGCCCAGCCTGTGATTCTGTGGGTTTTGGGGGACACCACACACACAGCACCACAGCTGGCTGCTTTGACACGGGTTTTATTGAGCTCCATCCCTCCCCTACCCACCCTGGGGGTGAGGGGGGGGGCAACAGGGGTGGCTCATGGGAGTCGGTCCCATTCCTGGGCTCAGCTCCTGGGGCTGGTCCTGGTGCCGGTGCAGGCTCAGCTCCCGGTGCTGTTCCTGGGCTCAGCTCCTGGGGCTGGTCCAGGTGCCATTCCTGGCTCAGCTCCCGGTCCCGGTGCCATTCCTGGCTCAGCTCCTGGGGCTGGTCCCGGTGCCAATCCTGGGTCA
>JAWWMA010000076.1:4728877-4741617 GCA_035041425.1 Mionectes olivaceus | reverse complement strand
GTGTGTGGGGGCACAGTGGGGTCCTGGCCCGGCTCCCACAGGCCCCAGGTGAGGACTCTGGACCCGGCTCAACGCCGCGGTCCTGCGGCCAAACTTTAATCCTGAGGCAAAGCAAGTGGGACGCTGTGTGACAACAAACAGGGACCTGCAGGGACATTCTTGCTGTTTCTGGGGCAGCACGGGAGGGGACAGAGCGAGGAGGGAACGGGCAGTGCCCTGCTCTGAGTGCTCGGCGCGTCCAGCAGGCACCAACCCAACGGCAGCGACGCACCGGAGCCGCAGAGGAGGGCGAGCATCTCCCCTCCCCTCGCCACGTTTATTGCCATTTTAAAAGCACAGTGCTCGTCACAGACCCCAACGGCTCCGGGGGGTATGGGGAGCCCTGCGGCGTCCCAGAATTCCAGCATTCCGACCCCGTGCAGGATCAGTGACCGCTGGACACGCTGGCCTTGAGCAAACACCGCCAAGCTCCAGAGGAGCAGAGGGACACGTGGCACCTGCCTGGACAAGGGGCAAGTTTCACAGGCCCAGTCCTGTCCTGTACCTGCCATGGATCACGTGCCCACTCCTGCCCCTGTGCCAGCAGGCAGTTTGCAGCATCCCCACGCAGGGAAAGCGTGGGACCTGATCCTCAGCTCCCAGACAGTCACACGGGGAAGCAACAGAGCTGAAGCGCGGGCTGAAGCGAGACAGAGAGGGCAAAGTGTGGCTGTGGGTCATTTATTTAACAGCAACACGACCCAGGTGCCCTGTACCCACCCCCTGGCTCTGCAGGTACAAGGCAGGGGTCACAGAGACTTGGGGGCAGTTGGTCCCTGCAGTGCCGAGCCCCATAGGACAAACCAGGACAGGAATAAGCGGGCATGGAATTAGCACAAACCTGTGACAAACAGGGGAGTTCCCTGGGGCAGGGGCCAGGTGTGATTGCGAGAGCAAAAACTGAACAAACAAGCTCCAAAGGGTCCCTCTGGAGCTGTGGAACACTGGGGCAAGCGGGAGCAGCTGGGGGTGGCTCGGGAAGCAACACATGGGAGAGGGGAAGGAAAGCCATGTCTGTGCTGGTGCTGCTTAGAAAGAAGGTTCTCAGCACCTCTGGGAGTGCTGAGGAGCTTCGCTCAGCAGGTGGAGCCTGGCAGGAAAGCCAAAAGCAGCAGCAGCAGCAGCAGCAGCAGCAGGCAGGGAAGGGCTGGTGTCACCCAGAGTGGCCCCACGGGGCTGAGAGGGAGGACTTGGGGCACTCTTTGTCCTCCCAGCCCGTATCAAACCCAACGGAGTCCTTCCCAGAGCTGAATCCACCACAGCAGGAGGAAGTGGAAGGAGGAAGATGCTCCGTCCTGCTCAGGGCAGACCTCAGAGAGCAGCAGAAACTAAATGAGCCCTTCACAGAGACAGGGAGGCCAGCAGGTACCTCTGTGCCAGGCTCAGGCTGGCAGTGCCCAGGGCTGGGGAAGGGAACCTCTGCCCTTCCAGCAGCCTGCCAAGGCTCCCAGGAGAGCCGGGCTCCGCAGGAAGCCGTGGCAGCAGAACGGGTTGCTGTGGGCAGGAGCTCTCTGCGCGTCTCTGCAGGGCCGGTGCAGGACCTGGCAGGCAGAGCCCCTCCCTTACATGTGCTCAGGGTGGTTCTGGAGGCACTTGATGAAGTCAGTGACAGGTCTGCCCTCGTAGCAGATCTGATACACGGCGGTGAAGAGGGGGAACCTGTGGGCAGACGGACAAAGACACCGCAGCTGGCGGGGTCAGAGCACCTCAAACGCTGCCCTGAGAAGCAGGAGCAGGTGGGACGGTGGCCCTGGGCCCCATCCAGCAGGAATCCTGCCCAGCTGGTGTGATGTGGGCAGGGCACGGATTGCCCTGAGCAGCTGAGACACCAACAGGGGGGATTTCCCCTGTTGCTGCAGGACAAGGTCGCAGCCCCACCCCAACCCCAGCAGATTCCAGCACTCACTTCTCCACTACGTCCTTGCTCTTGAGGATCCGATGCAGCTCAGCAGACGTCGGGGGGCCCTGCAGCTTCTGCCCATTCAGCAGCTCCTTCTCCAGCTGCTCGATGGACTGAAACAACCCAGCAGTGAGGAGCTGCGCCTGCAACCCCGACAATCCCACCCTGTCCCTCGGGGCGTTGTCCAAACCCTCCCGGAGCTCTGGCAGCCTCGGGGCTGTGCCCACTGCCCTGGGGAGCCTGTTCGGTGCCCAACCACCCTCTGGGGAAGAACCTTTTCCTGAGATCCAGCCTAACCCTCCCTGGCACAGCTCCACACCCTCCAGCCCCACTCACCTTCCCCGTCTTGGCGAAAGCCTCGGCGACCCTGCGGTTGCGGCCCCCGTAGCAGGTGGTGATGAGGTCGGCGACCCCACAGCTCTCCAGGAAGGTGGAGTGGGTGACGGGGCCCTTGCAGAAGAGTTTGGCGAAGCCAATCATCTCCATCAGCCCCAGGCGGATCACGGCAGCCTTGGTGTTGTCGCCGTAGCCCAGCCCGTCACAGAAACCGGCTCCCACGGCCACCACGTTCTGGAAAACCACGGGAGCGTGGAGGGATCTTGTTCCCAGGGCTTTGCTGTGCCCATGATTCGTCTCGTGTGGGATCCTGAGCACAAGCTCCTGCCTGTGCCAGTGCCCATCATCCCTCCAAGCAGCTGAACAGGACAGATCCCTCCAAAGCCTGGCCTTTGCCTCGGAGGTCTCAGGAGCCACAGTGGGGTCCGTTCCTCTGTCAGCCTCCTCCCCAGAGGACCCCCAGGCTCTGCTGACCGAGCCCTGCACACCCACCTTGAGAGCCCCACAGATCTCCACGGTGTCGGCTTCCTGCACCACCGACACACGGAAGTTGGGTGTCTGCATCAGCTCCTTCAGCATCTGCCCGTGACTCACGTTCTTGCAGCCTGAGGGGACAAAGGGAGGAGGAGGAGGAAGATGGGGAGACCCCGAGGCAGGAGTGTGCTCTCCCCTGCAGCTCATCCAGGGAGAGGAGCCTCTTGCCCAACCAATGGATGTGGCTAAACATTTGCAGGTCCACAAAGAGCCAGGCACACATCGCCCGACAGATAAGCAACGTTTCAGCCTTGGCACTCCCAGGGGACAGGGACAATCCCTGCTGCTTCCTCGAACCAGACAGAAATGACCTGCCCAGCAGGTCAGAGGCATCTTCAAAGGCTGCAAATTTGGGGTTGGAGCCCTGGTGGCCTCCCTGTTGCTGCAGGGGTCCCGTGTGTTCACAGGCACTGCGGGCTCTGTTCCACCTCCCCAGCCTCCTGCCCAGCGTGCTGGCTGTTGTTTAACAAAACACAGACACTCTGAATCCCACAACCTCTAACCCAGCAAACTGTTGTGTTGGTTTTGGCTCTGCGCACGGTTCCCAACAGTGTGGAGGGTGTTGGAACAGCATCAGCTTCCAAGCAGCCCTGGCTGGCAATAATGTGAGCTCCAGGTGAGCATCCTGTGAAGCCCAAGGAGATGAAGGATGGAACTCATTCCTCAAGTGCCTCCTGGTGCTCACCCCTTTAACTTGTGCCAGGCACGGTGCTGGCAGGAATGTTTTAGCCACACAGCTCTGCTGTTAACAAAATGAGTGATCCCGTCATAAACCCTGGGAATGAGCTCAGCCAGCTCCCAGGGAGTGTCCTGCCTTCCCAGGGACAAGGGCCAGCTCACCCAGCAGTTTGAGGCGCACTGTGCTCCCCACTCTGCCCCTCATCCCAAAGGAAGGCTGCTAATGAGGAGGGACAACAGCTCCTTACCAATGGTGGTTTCACAGAACTTCTCTTCTGCCACCTCATTGGCAATATTGGCCCCCATGAGCACGGTCATCTCAATTCCCAGCTTCTCATGGATGATGTCCGAGATCAGCCTCAGCCCATCCGGTCCTTCGTCCACGCCCTGCGAGGGACAGAGGTCACAGAACCACAGAATCCATGGAAAAGACCCCTGAGATCACCGAGTCCAACCTTTGAGCAGTCACCACCTTCTCAGTGTGACATGAGCCCCTCCTGGACACCCGTCCCCCACCCCAATCCCACCATTCCCTGTGCTGCAATGTTCCCGACACAGACACCCCCACGTGCTCTCACCCTTCCCCACCAGCACCTCCAAAACCCCACGAAGACTCTGCCCCCACTCTCCCCAAATCCCCACCACCCCAGAGCCCATTTCTGCTCCGAAATCCCCAGGATTCCCTTGGCAGCCCCTCCCCGCCTCGGCCCGGCGAGTGCTGCTCCTGCTCCCACCTTGATGAGCGACATCCCCACGGCCTCTTTCTTCACGTGGCCCTTGAGCTGGTCACAGACTCTGCCGATGAACTGGTGGGGCACCACGAACAGCAGCACGTCGGCCCCCTCGCAGGCTTTGAGCAGGTCTGGCTCTGCCACCTGGTCGGGGGAGTCGTGGCCGTTGTCGGGGACCGGGCAGGTTAAGGACGGGCCCGATGTCACCTCGCCGAGGTTCCCCACCAGGGCTGGCAGGGCCCAGGGGCTGGAGAAGGGCCAGCCCCGAGGCAGCCACATGCCCCCAGCCAAGCCCGTGGGATGCCAGAGGGGGGACAAAGGTGGGCAGCGGGAGCAGCCGGGGCCCCGCAGCTCATCCAAACGCGGATCAAGGTCAGCAGGAGGGTGTACACGAGCCCCCCTTCGCACCCCCGGAGCCCAGGGGAGAGCCCCCACTCACCACGTTGGGGGGCAGTTTGTGGCCGGGCAGGTACTTGACGTTCTCGTGCTCGGTGTTGATGATGTCGGAGAGGCGCCGGCCGCCCACCTCCTCCTGCAGCACCCACATGTTCACCTGGCTCTCGAAGCCGCTCAGCCGCGCCGCGTTGGTGCCGGCGATCTTGGCGATGGCCGAGCCCCTGCGTGGGCACAGCGGGGCCGTGGGCACGGGGTGGTGGTGGTGGTGGTGGGATCACCCGGGGCAGGGCGGCTCTGCCCTCCCACCCGGGACCGCGGCCGAAGAGGGGGGACCACCCCGTGCCCGGCACTCACCAGTTTCCAGAGCCCACGACGCAAACCCTCTTGCCGCCCATGGTGCCTCCCCGCGGGCTCCCGGACCCGCCGCGGCTCTTTCAAGGGCGCCCGGAGCAGGGGCGGCCCCCGGCCCGCCCCCGGCCCCGCCTCGCCCCCGGGGGCAGCGGGTGCTCCGCTCCGGGGGGGGGTCCCGGAGCCGCCCGGACAGACCCCCGCGGACACCGAGGAACGTCCCCGCTTGGAAGGGACGCGCAAGGATCGGGATTCACCTCCTGGCGCTGCGCGGGGCAACCCAAGAACCCCCCCCCGCGCTGTCCAAACGCTTCTGGGGCTCTTGGCAGCCTCGGGGCTGTGACACTGCCCTGGGGAGCCTGGGCAGTGCCAACCACCCTCTGCGGGAAGAACCTTCCCCTGAGTCCCCTCCAACCCCCCATGACTCGGCTCCAGCCGTTCCCTGGGTCCTGTCCCTGCTCACGGAGGGCAGAGATCGGAGCTGCCCCTCGGAGAGGCCTTTGAGCTGTGCCTGCCGAGCCTCTCCCTCTTTTTCTGCATAAAATCACTTCATTCTGTCTTTCTAAAAGTGCCATTTTCCCCCCAGGGAAGGAGTGAGCACCACCTGGTGCAGCCCCAGGACTTGGTTCTTGCCTCAATGACAGCCTGAGGCAGCAGCGTTTTCCTCCTCAGAGGGGAGCCTTTTCTTTCTTGCCCCAGGGGCTCCCAGGTTCGCTGTCAGGCATTTTCAATTCTATAAACAACCAGGGCGAAGAGAAGAATCCCCCTTTTGCATCATTTTAAACCCTGGCATGTAAACTTTAATACAGCTTTCTCCAAACTCTGCCTGACTCCCCAGGGGCCTGTTAACAGGCTGCCACAGCCCAGCAGAGCGGGCACTGGGCACTTCAGGATTTATTAGCCCTGGCCACTGGATTTCCAGCTTTGCTCAAGTTACTTTGTTTACCACAAAAGCACTTTGCAAAGGCTTAACGGGGTGTGCAAGCCCGGGAGATCCCTCCATGGAGGGCTCGCTATAAAAGGCCAAAATATGAAGAACATTTTCTCTCCAGTCACTAAACCCAACTGGCTCTGACAAGAAAAAAAAAAGGAAGAAAGTGGAGATAATCCTGTCCCTTGCCTGGAGTGCCATCCCCCACGGGGATGCTGTCAGCACGAAGGAGGAGGACAGCTTCCTTCACAGGAGTCTTTTATTAAAACTGGGTGACGTCTACAAGGGTACAGTACAAAAAAAAAAAAAGAAAAAAAACTCAAACAAACAAAAGATTTGGTCCATGGGAAAAAAACCGTAATATTCAGTTAAGAAAAGCAGTTACTCTGCAACAGCTACGTTTGCCTACGCAGGACTCGGCCTCCCTCACGTGGGGGTACCCTGAGGAGTCAGGGGCTGCTTCTCCAGCACCAAGACCTTCACCCCAGTACCACAGGGGAGCGTTTCAGAAGGGCAAAGGAGAGGGGAAGCCGAGGGTCTATTACTCACAGACATGTAGTCACACAGACACAAGGAGCAGCAGGGCCACCCAGGAGCTCCAACTCAGGGCAGCCCCCTCGGCCACACCGCTGGGGTGGGGTGGGAGGGCTCGGCAGGAACGTGATCCTGTCGCTATCCCAAGAGTCAGACCGACTTTCAAGTCCATTTGCATTCCAGTCCCGAGCAGGAGCACCGGGACTGGGGTGAAGAGGAGCCATTTCGTGCTCCTAGGCCTGAACACCAGTAATTCATTCCATGAAGAGGCATCGGGGCTGCTACTCCCCACAGCAGAGAAAATCTATTTGTACATTCCTGAACCATGCTGGGCCCTATGGCAGCCCCATGACCTAAAACTTGACTAAAAACCACAGGAGCTTCGCCACGGAAGCACCTGCTAACTCACATATGCTTGGAAAAAATGTCCATTCCCAAGGACTGTCCTGTTCCACCCTGGGATCCACAGGAAGGATACTCTGGTCCCCACAGCGAGAGACACAGGACAACTGTGCCAAAGGAATGAGCCCACAACACCGTGTCCATGCACCATTCCAGGCAGCTGCTGCATCCCTTTTCCCTGCTCCAGGGAAAACAAGCAGCCACGTGGGTCACTGGAACCCAGGGGTAGGTTGTCTGAAGGGCAGAGAGCTGCATCACCCCAAGCTTCCAAATCCCTGCAGGAAGCCAACGCCTCCCTGTGATCCCAGCCCAGGACAGTCCGTCACAGAGCGCCAAGGGAACGGACGGGGGGAAAAAGGGAAAAGGGAAGAAGCAAATTCTCTACACGGTCCAGTAACTTCCTCAGGGAGGGGAATGACCTGTGGGGGCAGCCCAGTGCAGCAGCACCCTCCGAGGAGGGGGGTCAGGGCAGGGAGGTATGTCAGCTCACGGCATCCTGCCCACGACAGCGCCTGGCACGGGCTGTAAAACGTGGCAGGGCAGAGCCCAGCCACACCTTAGAGCAGAGCCAGGCCCCCAGAGCCGGGGAGGAACGGGCTGGCAGGAGGCTCCAAGTCACTCTGGCTACCTACGGGACACTACGGGCAGTGCGGAGTCACGGGGAGGGGCTCAAGGAAGCCTCGGGACCGGCAAGGCAACGGTCAGGGAGAGAACCAGGTAGAAATGTGTGCTCGGTGGAGCCTGTCTGCTCGTCACACCCCACCAGAGCCCACGTGCCCTGGACTTGCCCCAGCAGGGACAACGCCAGGAGGAGTCTCGCTGCCGGAGTGGGATCCCGTGAGCTGGAACTCAGTGAGCTCTGAGGCTCTGTCTCCATGCACAGCCGTGGTGCTGGGGAGCAGCAGGGGCAGCCTTATGTGTTCCGGATGCCCAGGGCCTGCTCCAGTTCCTGCCGTCTCTGCTGCACCTGCAAGAGAAGCCGAGTGGCAGCTGTGACACACCGGGCCAGGCTGGGGAAAGCTGAGCTCAGACTGGGATCCTCCCCCTGGCAGAGGGACCCCGGCTCAGGGACACTCACCTTGGAGTAGAAGTACCGGCACACGGCTTCCTGCGCCCACGGCTGGAAGTAGAACTCGGCTCTCCGCTCCTCCTCGGGATTCCCAACAACATCAGTCATTGTCTGCAGAGCACAGAGGGCACAACAGCAGCTCAGGGAGTGCAGGAGCTCTGGCTGCGCTGAGCAATCCCTCCCCTTTCCCCCCAGAGCACTCAGGTCACGTTCTTATGCTTGACTCCAACTCCAGCCTCGCTTTCCAAGCAGGAAATTGCCTCTTTGCCTCTGTGGGAGCTCGCTGTGATGAGGGCAGCGTGTGAGTGGATCCACCTTCCACAGCAGACAAAGCTCTCACCTTCAAGTCCCGGCACTGGGACTGGAGCCAGTCGTTGATGAAGCCCTGAGGGTCTCGGGCGAAGCTCAGCATGAACTCGCGCTGCGTCTTCAGCTGGTTGATGGTCTCGATTGTTTCGTGGATCTGAAGGAGACAAACACGGAGTGGAACTGCTGAACGGGGGGAAGGTCACGAACATCCAGAGGTGCAACACGAGAAGGCAAATTCTTACACTCCCCTACACCTGCCAAGACTTCCAGTTCCCAATTTCCTGCTCCAAATGTTACCCAATTTTCCCCCACACCCTTTTGCTTTAAAAATTGCATTTGCAGGTGCAGCCCCCCCGTTTGTAAGCACAGCTCACCCCACTCCAGCTTCCAAACACTCCTGCCCTGCCCAGGTTCACCTGCTCCAGAGACACATCCCTGCCCAGCTCCAAGGACAGCAGACCTGAAGAAGCTTTTTCCTACCTTGTTATCCAGAGCAGCAATTTCCTGTTGACTGGCTGTGGAGAGCAGAAAGGAATTCATCTGGGTTTTCAAGGTATCATCCACCTCCACATCAATGTCATAGCAGGCTGTCTTCTTCTGGTCATTTGGGTCAACGCTGGGGACACCCACAAGAAGGCAAAATCAGGGAGTAGCTCGAGCAAAAAGCCAAAATCAGTTAGCAGGTCAAGGAAAAAAGGCAGAATCTGGGAATGGAAGCAGCTCAAGGAGCAAATGCAGCTCCTCTGGGATGCTGCAGCACGTGGACTGCAGGCAGGGACAGGGACAAGCCGTGCCAGAGTCAGCCTCAGCCCCAGCAGCAGCAAAGCTCCACTGATGGCTTTGCAGCACTAGGAGTGATGGCTCCAAGCAGGCTTCTGTCCAGGGCAAAGGACAGCACGGATGTGGGAAAGCCTTTGGAAAAGAGGGATGTGGCACCAAGAGGATGTGGTGACAAACAGACGACGAGGTAAGACGGGACCGTATCACACCATCCTCCTGTGATCCTCCCCCACCCAGCCCTTCCCCTGTCCCTCCTGGGCACGGAGCAGCCTCACCTGATGACGTGGTTGATGATGATGGGTTCGGGGGGCATCAGCAGCGCGTGGAGCCTCTGTGGGATCTCTGAGAACTTCATGCGCTGCGACTCAAAGATCTGCGGCAGAGACGTGGGGTGAGGGAGGGCCAGGGGGGTCCCACACACGGGGGGAGCTGGGCCAGGGGCTGCTCCAGGGCCCCCTCACCTGCTGCAGGTACTTGTCACAGATGACAAACTCCCGCTCGTGGGGGTCCTGCAGCTTGTGGGTCTTGATGTACTGCCAGAGGGCCTGGATGATGACGGGCCGGGTCTGCGTGTGGATGCCCAGCAGCCGAGCCAGGCGGGGATCCAGCTTGAACTGGGGAGGCTGCACAAGGAGCACGGGGGGGCGTGAGGTGGTGCCAGGCACTGGGGCAGGCCCAGCACTGCTGCTCCCACCATGGAATCATGGAATGGTCTGGGTTGGGAGGGACCTTAAAGCCCACCCAGTCCCACCCCTGACACCTCCCACCAGCCCAGGTTGCTCCAACCTGCCCTTGGACACTCCCAGGGATGGGGCAGCCACAGCTTCTCTGGGCAACCTCAGGGCTTCCTCCAGGGAGGAATTTTCTCCCTGTCTCACCTGGTAATCCAGCATCAGCAGGACAGTGCAGCGCACGTTCACGTCCCCCGGCCTCTTCACCTGGAAGCCGTCTGTCTCCTGAGTCGTGGCAGTCCTGTGCCACTGGAACAGCAGAGGGAACTCAGAAACACCCCCCACACGTGCTGCCTCCCCCTGCACCCCCCCTGCTCCCGCTGCTGGGCACCAAAAAGCTTCGCCAGTAATCCACACACGCCCACAGAAAGCTCAAATTCTTCCCACCCACAGCCTGAACTCACAGTTGAATTAATACGTTTAATTCAGGCCCTCAGCAGGTGAGAGGAAAAGCCTAAGTGAGAGTTCAAAGAGCTCCTGGCTCCCAGGAACCTCAAGGATCCCCCACCTCCCGAGTGCTACACCAACCCCGCCTGCTGCAACACCAAACCCACTCCCAGAGGTAACACAGCAAAAAGCAGCTCACCTCTACTAGGTGATTGTCAGGGCCATACAGGTCTTTATCAAGTTCAATGACCAGAGATTTAAAGAAGGACGAGAACTTTCTTTTCTGCTTGGTGGCATCGTATTTGGACAGAGCAGACTGCAAGCAACACAGGGAGGAAGAGGGTTAGCACAGCAAAAGTCTCAGCACTCAAGCACAGCCACCGTGCACGACAGCTCCTGTGAGTTCTGAACACCTGAATTCACCAACGTGTGCTCGAAAAATCAAGTCCCCAAGTCGGAAAAAAAGGGAAAGGCTGGAGTTAAAAAGACGAGCTGGGCGGGAGTCAAACCCCTCAGCGGGTACGTACAATGCCAGGGCCCTGGTTCTCACAGCTTTGGGGACACGAGTGCCACCGAGCTGCTCTCACCAGTGATTCTCACAGCTCTAAGAACTTTGGACCACTCATGTCCTGCCATGGGGATACCCATCGGTCTCCAGGCCGGGCTCTCGGTCTCGTCACCACCAGACTCCTTGGAAAACAGAGACGAAGGAGGGATATCAAGCCCCAGCTGTGCCCTCAGACACTTAAGAGACTGGTTCCAGCGCCAAGTGCAGACCCAGGGTCCCCTCGGAGTGGGTGTTGCCCACTTACATCCTCCAGCAGCCTTCCTTCCACGCGGAGCTCCCAGGAGGCCACGGTTCCCTCGCCGTCCTCCGCGTCCGACTTGGCCGGGTTGAAGGTGTTGGAGATGAAAATCCGCAGCTTCCGCTTTTGCTGCCGGAGGGGGAGGAAAAAAGCGCCGGCTCAGGCCTTGCTGACGATCAGCTCGGTGTTTTTGGGCCGTTCCCCCTCTCCCAGGGCACACAGTGGGGGGCTGTGCCCGGAGCAGGCGCTCCCCAACATTCCACGCCCGTGGGACACGACCCCTTTCCCGCTCCCCCAGGAGCCTCCCCAGCCCCGGGGAGTTTCTCTTTGCCCCACCTTGATGGGGCGTTTCAGGGCCTCCTGGATGTCCAGGCGCTTCCTCATGATGGTCTGGTCCAGCTTCCTCTCGAAGGCCAGCAGGTCCATGTAGGCCTGGGATTCGGGCACCAGCTCACGGATCTGTGGGCAGGCGAGGATGGAAATTCCCGTTAAATCGGCTCCCCCAAAGTGCCCCCTCCCCTCCCCCTGGGCCCCACTCACCCGCTGAGGGAGGATTTTGTCTGCCATCTTCTTCTTCTTGGCGCTGCCAGGGTGGGGAGGGGGAAGAGGCACAAATAGGTGGGAAAACGGGAACAGATCCGGGCGTGGGAATTCCCAAACCTGCGGCGCTGACTGAGCAGGGACCCACCCAGTCACCTGAGCCTGCACCAACTGCTGACCTGCCATCCCTCTGAGCCCTTGGGAAGGGGGTTACATCCCTTGGGAAGGGGGTTACATCCCTTGGGAGAGGAGTTACATCCCCTGGGAGAGGAGTTACATCCCCTGGGAAGGGGGTTAAATCCCTTGGGACGGGAGTTACATCCCTTGGGAAGGGGGTTACATTCCCTAGGAAGGGGGTTACATCCCCTGGAAGGGGGTTACATCCCCTGGAAGGGGGTTACATCCCTCAGGAAGGGGGTTACATCCCCTGGAAGAATCTGCGCCCCTTGGGAAGGGGGTTACATCCCTTGGGAAGGGAATTAAATCCCCTGGAATGAGCTGCATCCCTTGGGAAGGGGGTTAAATCCCTTGGGAGAGGAGTTACATCCCTTGGGAAGGGGGTTACATCCCTTGGGAAGGGGGTTACATCCCCTGGAAGGGGGTTAAATCCCTTGGGAGAGGAGTTACATCCCCTGGGAAGGGAATTAAATCCCCTGGAATGAGCTGCATCCCTTGGGAAAGGGGTTACATCTCCTGGAAGGGGGTTACATCCCTTGGGAGAGGAGTTACATCCCCTGGAAGGGGGCTGCCTCCCTTGGGAAGGGGGTTACATCCCTCGGGAAGGGGGTTACATTCCCTAGGAAGGGGGTTAAATCCCTCGGGAAGGGGGTTACATCCCTCGGGAAGGGGGTTAAATCCCCTGGAAGGAGCTGCATCCCTTGGGAAGGGGGTTACATCCCTCGGGAGGGGAGTTACATCCCTCGGGAAGGGGGTAACATCCCTCGGGAAGGGGGTTACATCCCTCGGGAAGGGGGTTACATCCGACACCCAGGGATGCCCATCGTGCCTGCGGCCAAGCACCCGCAGCCCCAGGATGTCCCCACTGCCCCAGGCCGGTCCCAGGACGCCCGGGGATGTCCCGGGATGTCCCCGCCGCCCCAAGAACGCTCCGGGATGTCCCCGCCGCCCCAAGAACGCTCCGGGATGTCCCGGGATGCTCCCGATGCCCCAGGAACGCTCCGGGATGTCCCGGGATGTGCCCGCCGCCCCAAAAACGCTCCGGGATGTCCCGGGATGTCCCCGCCGCCCCAAGAACGCTCCGGGATGTCCCGGGATGTCCCCGCCGCCCC
>JAWWMA010000076.1:4713616-4728091 GCA_035041425.1 Mionectes olivaceus | reverse complement strand
GGGGGACAGAACCGCGGAATGGCATAAAAACGGGGAATTACAGGGGTACAGAACCGCGGAGTGACATAAAACACGGAATTTCGGGGGGACAGAACCGCGGAGCGACATAAAACACGGTCACAGTGTGACAGGACCGGAGCGACACGATGACCTAAAATACGGAATGACAGGGGGAGTGGAAGTGGATGGTCCTCCGTGTCCCTTCCAACCCAAACTTCGCGTGGATTCCGTGATATAATTCCCCGTGCAGGGCAGGGCCCAAGCGGGACCGAGCGCTCCTCCTGCCTGAGGAGTTCGTGGCAAGATCCCAAGGGTTACTTTTTACTGGGTTTTACTGAGAGGGGGTTTAACATTCACGGCGGCACAAACACCGGCCGGCAAAGTTTAACACACGCCTTTTAGCTCGAGGTGAGGTTCTCAGGGTGGTTTGACATCAACCGCCTCGCACAGGGCGCCGAACGATCCATCCTTCACCTAATGGCTCTTCTGGCACCTGTCCAGTCAGAGAGCAAATTAAACGGCCCATTAAGCACTCAAATACTACCATAACTAATAGATTCAAGGAGAGAGTAATTCATGGTCTGCCCAATATTTTTTTTTTTTTTTTTAATCAGCGGTTAAAGGAGTACCAGTCGTGCTGATTTCTCCCTGAAGATGTTCAGCGGGGCTGAGCGGCCAGGTGAGGGTCCTGGTACCTCAGAGACCCACAGGTGCCTCAGATTTAACGAGAAATAATGATTTTTGTGACTGAAGTCTGTGCTAAGCGCAGCCAGTGTTGCTTCAGTATCACGTCACCGGGGAGACACCGTAAAACCCGATCGCGTTTCCTGAGAAACAAGCAGTTGGCGTATTCCATAAATCCAAGTCCACAACAAATACCCTTCCCTCCCTTTTCGAAGAGCGCAGTTTCCGACCAGAAAGATCTCCAACTGCTGAGGTACGTCCCGGGAAATCTGGTGCCGAATGGAAGAGAGGAGGGCGACAGAAAGCAGCCCGGGGTTGCACACCAGCTTTTGGATGGGCAAGTCGAGCCTTGCTGCTCCCTTAAAAAGAAAGGACGATGAGCAGCAGGTTTCCTTCCCCTTTCCCATATCCTGGTCACACACACGAGCGGTTTCTCACACTGCTGTCTCTTCTGGCTCTTATCCCCACCTATCCTGACCAAACCCAGCTCAGGCTCCGGTGATGGGAACTGCAACACGACGCAGCAGATAGGAAAGGGGGGGAAAAAAAAAAAGCCCTCCGTTGTCCTCAGCTGCCCTCAAGAGCCACCTGGAGCCAGGAGCGGAAGTGAAAAATCCCTGCAGGTCCTTATTCCTTCTGCCCATCCTCTTCTAATCGCTGTTGAATTCGAGGACAGAAACTGTGTGGGAAAACACGGACGCACAGTGTCACCTAGTGGCACCAGCACCATCCCAGGCAGAGAGAACGCTGGAATTCCGGTAAGAACACCGGGAATTCAACCCATCTTCTCCCTCAATCTCTTTACAGATGGGGAGCGGGCCTGGAGGAGACCTTGGGGGCCTGGTGGGGGAGAGGCTGGATGATCAGAGGGATGGAGCAGCTCTGCCACCCTGGGGAATTGGGATGGCTCAGCCTGGAGAAGGGAAGGCTTTGGGGTGACCTCATTGTGGCCTCCCAGGATCTGAAGGGAACCTGCAGGAAAGATGGAGAGGGACCATTTCCAAGGGCCTGGAGTGGCAGGACAAGGGGGAATGGCTTCAAAGTGCCAGAGGGCAGGGTTAGGTGGGATTTTGGGAAGGAATTCCTCCCTGGGAGGGCAGGAGGTCCTGGCACAGGTTGCCCAGAGGAGCTGTGGCTGCCCCTGGATCCCTGGGAGTGTCCCAGGCCAGGTCGGACAGGGCTGCCCCTGCCTGGGGAATGTGCTGGGGAGGGACAGGGCAGGGACAGCTCTGAGCACAATTAATCAGGTTCATTAACACCCTCCTGGGCTCGGCTCTTCTCCTGGTGCCATCCAAATCCCAGCCCCCGGTGGCCTTTGCAGCTCCAGCTCAGGCCAGGAAGGATCAGAGCAGGGACTGCTCTACTTGAAATGCAAAACACTGCCCTGCCATTTCCAGGAGCCCCAGGAGCCAGACCGGAGCCAAGGGACTGGGAGGGCTCGGCATTTCGCTCTTCCCTGCCCACTCCCACTCCTTATTATTCAGCCTCCGTGGGGTCCCCCGGAGCCTTTTCGGATGCCCAGGGTTTGGCCCGGCCCGTTGTCTTTTTGGCTGGGAATTCTGAGGCCGCTTGAGCGCGTTTGTGTAGGGGTTGTGCTCCGAGTGCCTCTGCCGGGGTCAGCCCAGGTGAAATCCCAGCCCCAGGTGGTTCCTGCCGCATCCCAGGCGGGTCCCAGACCGAGGAGGTGCTGGAGCTGTCAGGGATTACCAGCTCGGTGTGTGTCTAATCCTCCTCTCCGTGCTGCTCCCACCCTGCAGCCCCGTGTCCCTCGGGATGGGTTCCCGTGGCAGGACGGGACCTGCAGCTCCCTGAGGTGCCCAAATCCCTCGGGATGAGCTCCCGATGGCACTGGAGCTCCCTGAGGCACCCGGAGCATCCTCCACAGTTGTCCCAGCTCCCAGAAAACGGGCTCAGCCCAGCCCCAGCTCCGAGGTGGGCGATATTTTTGCACACCTCGGGCAGCACTAAAGCCCAACCCCAAAGCTTTATCCCCGCCCACCCTTTTCTCTTGGCTCCAGGATTTCAGCCCTGCCTCCAGGAATGTCCCAGGACGAGCCTGTCCCCCCACCCCAGACCTCCTCAGGGAGCTCTTCCAGCAGCTCAGCAAGAGAAAGGCTCGGCGTGGTAGAGTTTATATCATTTATATCATTCTTTATATCACCGTTAAGAGTAGCAGGTATTGATGTACAATGCATCTGTCATCTTATTGTGCTTCCTATGAAAATGTGTGTACATAGTACAGATACCGGAGAGAATTCCACACTTTTTTTTTTTTTTTTTTTGTTTTTACACTTGAAGGCATTCAGAGATCAGTAACAGAAAAAAAAAAAAAGAAAAAAAAGAAAAAAAAAATAAGAAAATGGCACAAGAACGAGGCCTAAACGCTACTTGGATGGGTATCTACACTGGCCTGGTGCATATAGAGATATATATATATATGTACACATATATATATAGTCATATATATTATATATAAGAAATATAAAATGCGGATGGCGTAATAACAAAAGAGCGTTTTCGTCAGCAGGTGAGCCTCGAGGTCGAATCCCAGCCCCGTCTTTAACAGCTCGAAGGGGAAAGAGGAAGGGGGAGGGAAGCAAATAAATAAACGGGACGCGATGAAACACGAGGGAAAAAATCCATAAGAAAATTTATGGATGTGGCCGACCCGTCGTCTTTGGACGCAAAGGACTGACCCCCCCCTGGTTCCCAGTTTTGGTCAGGAAGCAAATAATAAGAATTTTAAAAAAAAAAAAAAATGGCAGGAATGAAACCCAAAACCGCAGCTTGGAAATAAAAAAAAAAATTGCTAAAAACACTTATTGCAAAAAGCTCTTAAAAGATAAGTAGCACTTGGGCCCGGGGAGGGCTCTGGCCTGGTGTGTGGGGCTGGGGAGGGGGGTCCAAATGCAGACCCCAGAGCAGAGTGAGGGTGCTGGAAGGGCCGGGGTGGGGGCAGAGCCCCCCAGACCCCCAGCAGGGCAGGGCTGTGCGTGCCAGGGAGGGGCAGCCAGGCCCCAGACACCCCAAAAATCCCTGGGGCAGCTGCTGGGGGTGGGAGCCGCCCCGTCGGCGTTTGGGGTGTCCCATCCCTGCAGCCGAACGGGGGTCAGGGAGGGGGGAATTTCCTCGCCCCTTTTTCTCCCCGGGCACGGCTGGTTGTGGGGTTTGTGGGGATTGTGGGGTTTGTGGGGTTTGTGGGGGTTGTGGGGTTTGTGGGGTTTGTGGGGTTTGTGGAGTTTGTGGGGTTTGTGGGGTTTGTGGGGTTTGTGGGGTTTGTGGAGTTTGTGGGGTTTGTGGAGTTTGTGGGGTTTGTGGGGTTTGTGGGGTTTGTGGGAGGGGGTCCCCGGGGATCGGGGGGGTGGCAGGGTGGGCTGGGGGGGTCAGCAGAGCCGATCCCGGGGCAGGGGCCAAGGAAGGTGTTCAGGAGGGCCGGAGGTGCCGCGTGGAGCGGCCGGTCCTGGGGGGACACCGAGGCTCTCCGGGGACCCCCCACCACACCCCGGGGACCCTCCACGATCCCCCACATCCCTACAATGGGCACGGGGGGGGTCCCGGCGAGCGGCGTCCGAGGCGTGGGGAGCGGGATGGGCGTGGAGACGACGGCGGACAGACGGACAGGGCTGTGGATGGAGGCGGCGGCCCGAACAGCTGCTTCTTCTTGGCTTTCTGGGTTCGTAGTTAAAAAGGCCGAGGGGAGCCGGGGGAGGCGGAGGGGGGAGCCGGGGCTGGCCCTGCCCCGGTCCCTGTGCGTGTGCGTCATCCCCGCCGGGCCGGAGCGCCCTCGAGTCTCTGAGCGAGCGGGGCGGGCGCGGGGGGCACCGGCCCAACCCGGCTGCCCTGCCCCGAAATGCGAGGCCGCCGCTCGCGCGTCCGTGTTCCCTCCGTGCCGAGGGTCCCCGTGGTGTGTCCCTCCGCTGGCAGCTGGCAGGGAGGAAGGGCGGCTCCGCTGGCAGGGCTTTGGTAGCTCAGGCTGTACATCCAGGCGGTCGGTTAGCAGGTGAAGTCCTCGAAGGTGCCCCGGGCCGGGTGGTGAGGTAGGATGTTGGCCGCGTACGTCATCCCTGCCGGGTGCCCCCGTATGCTTTCACAGGGGTTCTGCGGGACAAGAGGGGCGCTGGGGCCAAGGGTTTCACCCAAACACCCCCCAGAGACTGACCCCCATGGCACCCCTGGCCCTGGTCCCTCTGCTCCTTTCCCAAGTGCTCCTCGAGCTGGGGGCTCCCAAAACAGTGACATCCCACCCAGGGGCACCTCCCAAAACGGTGACACCCCACCCAGGGGCACCTCCCAGGCAGCCCCCGAGGTGTCCCCGGCACTCACGTGGCGCTTCACGTCGTCCATGCTCAGCGCGACGCCCTTGTCCGTGTTGCTCCTCTTGTGGTTCTTGCGGCACTTGCCCCTCCGGCACAGCCGGTGCTTTATCACCTGCCAGGGGCCCCGTTTCAGCGCCCTGAGGCTCAGGGGTGGCCCTTCCCCACCGTCCCACACGGGCCCCAGACCCCCGGGCGGGGTGAGACGCTCACCTCGTAGGCGTAGTCGAAGAGCTCGAGCACCGTGAGGATGCTGGCCCCGATGAACAGCCCCATCTGCCCTCCAATGTCACCTGCGGGGGAGAGGGAAGCCATCAGGGCGGCTCCTGGGCCTGGGGCCCGGTGGCAGAGGGAGGGGAGAAAGGGCAGAGCCCCCGGTGCCTCGAGAATGGGGCCGTGGTGAGGGGGCCAACGTGAGGCCACATCGTTTTGGGGGGGGAACGGGACGCGCTGTCTGGGCACAGCCCCCGGCACTCACCCAGCAAACCGGCCACCTCGTAGGCCTTCTTCTGCTCGATCGTCTCGTAGTTCAGGGCCTCGAAGAAGATGTCCAGCACCAGGATGTTCTCCCTGCGCAGGACACAAGTGGCACCGGGCTGAGGCTTTGGGACGGAGGCAGCGGGTGCCACCCCCGTGCCACGGCACGGCCACCGCGCGTTACCCGATGTACTGCTCCGACTTGTTGTACTTCTTGGCCAGGTACTTGGCCGAGGCCTTGCTGGGGATCTTGACCATGGAGAGCTCTTTGCCGTAGCGGGTCATGTTGCAGGGCATCTCGCAGATGCAGTACTCGTTGTCCTTCTCCACCAGGAAATCTGGGCGGGGAGAGAGGCCCGTGGAGAGCTGGAGGAGCCCGAAGGCGCCCGCGGCTCCGTCCCGCGGTGGGGGCTGCGCAAACTCACCTAGGGCAGGGTCCGCGCACTCCTTGTACTGCTCCGGGGTGCAATAAGGGGCATCTCCTGCCAAGACACAGAGAGGGTTTTCCAGGCTGGTCCGAGCCGTGGGAAGGAGGGGTGGGGGGCTGGCCCCGGCTTGGGGGGGGGCTCACCTGGCATGTGGACCATGCGGCAGTTGCAGTTCTCCACCAGGTAGCGGGTCTCGCAGTCGATCCGGCAGGCCGTGATGCTGTAGGTGTCGTAGAACTCCAGGTCGCCCGCCACGGCCTTGCAGTCGCCCCAGGGAGGGGGAAGGTAGATGAGCTGGCGGGGGGCAGAAGCCAGGAGTGAGGAGAGGAGCCCCCCTGAGCCTGCAGCGTGGTGGGGGGGACAGACCCTCGTGGCATCAGAGCCCAGGGCTGGGTCCCCTCCCCACCCAACACGAGACACGGGGAGTGGGCTCCACGTCGGGAGGGAGAACCCCAGACCCCCCACCCCGGGCCCTACCCGCTGCTCCTGGCAGGACACGAAGGTCTGGAAGCCGGGGGCCACCCCGAAGCCCAGCTGGTCGATCAGGGGGGGCTCGTCCTGGCTGTGGATCTGCACCTTGATCCCGGCTTCGAACGAGGTCTCGTCTGCGGCGGAGGGAGGGCGGGATGAGCCGGGCACTGTCCCTGTTTGGCGGGGCAGGCACCAAAACTTCTGCCTCCCACGCTCCCCCCGGGACAGTTCATTCCTCCACCTGTCCATCCATCTGTCCACCTGTCTGCAGCACCACGTCCTTGCCCCCTCCGCCCCTGACCCCCCTGCTCTAGAATTGTTTGCCTCTATTTATAAACAAAGGGACGGCTGAGTGCCTAAACCATGGGGAGTTGCCATGGCAAAGAGCAAAGACAAGGAGGGAAAAGGGAGAGGGAAAGGGAGGACCTGCGGTGGTGAGAAATGGAAGCAGGGAGGAGGAGGGAGCCTCAGGGACGTGGACCTGTGGGCTGGAGAGCTGGGAAGGGGCTCGGGAGCCAGGAAGGGGCTGGGGAGCACCCCAGGTGACCTGCTGGGGCTGTGGGTTACCTGTTTCCCCCCACACTGGCAGATACTCGTCCTGCTGAATGTCCAGCATGATCTCCAGGCCGTTGCCAGTGCCCCCCTTCATGGTGATGAGCCGGGGCTTCCCGTCCTGCCCTGCATTGAAGGTGTAGCACTTCCCGTAGCGGGTGAAGACCTGCGGGAGAGGACACGGGGCTGAGGTCGAGGCCCCTCCATGGAGCCACAGCACAGAGCCAGGAGGGCATCACCAGCCCCAGGGCACAGCCATGCCCAGCCTGGGCACAGCCCAACCCGGGCTCCTGACCCACGGGGCCTCTCGGTGTTGGAACTGCCTGTCTTGGTAGTTGGAGGAGACGTTCCACCGAGGCTCAGGGATGGACTCGGAGGGGACACGGCAGGTCTGCAGCACCTCGGCCCCGCAGGGCCCAGAGCAGCCCCAGCCCCTCGAGGTGGGACACTGAGCCCTCCATCTGCACCGGCGCCTGCTCCAAACCCTCCTCCATCCCTGCAGGAGATGAGGCTGGACGGGATCCAGGACCCCCCCGTCCCTCCTCGGCCCTTCCAGCTCTTTCCTCTGGCAGCTGCCACAACTCCTGCGGGCTCAGACCAGAGGGTGCCCCACGGGCAGCGACCGGGGCCGCTCTCCGTGTCCCACCGGCGGCTCTCCGGGGCCGTCCCAGCTCCGGCAGGGGCTGAAACATCAGCTCAAAGGGTGGCATCCCCCGCCGTGCCCGGTCCCGCACGGTGCCCGCCGGAGCCGCCCCCGGGGGGATACTCACCGGGGCGAAGTCGGCGGGGCCGCAGCGCTCGCCGCGGTAGCGGCAGCTCAGCAGCATGTCCTCCAGCCGGTGGCAAGTGCGGTTAAAAAACCCAAACAGATTGAGGGGCTCGTCCTCCTCCTCCTCCTCCCCCTCCTCCCAGGGGCCGGGCCGGGCCGGGGCGAAGCCCAGCTCCGTGCCGGGCTCGTAGTCGACCAGCGGGGCCAGGTAGAGCAGGTCCTCGCGGCTGAGCTGCGAGAGCCGCACGCGGTTGATGTTGCAGAAGGTGACGGCGGGGAAGGTCATCTCGGGGCTCTCCTCCTCGCTGAGCAGCGTGACGTGGTGGTACTCCAGGTAGTAGGCGATGCGGTCGGCCACCTGGTAGAGGAAGGCGGAGAGGGAGAGCAGGAAGGCCAGCGCCCAGAGCGCCTGCCGGGCGCCCAGGCTGCCCTCCACGAAGATGTGGCTCAGCCCGTGCAAGGTGCAGCTGCTGGCAAAGGCCACGAAGTCTGTGGCTGCCCCTGCATCCTCCTCTTCCTCCTCCTCCTCCTCCTCCTCCTCCTCCTGCCCGTACAGGAACTCGTCTGCTCCGTCTTCGCCCTTCCCGGTGGCTGCAGCGTCTTCCGGCCCTTCCTCGCTGGAGAAGGAGATGGTGCAGAATACCTGGAGAGGCATTGTCCGCTCTGGGGGGTCTGGATGCAGAGGGGGGTCCTGGCCCCTGTCCAGCCTGGGGGTCCTCAGTGTTCGGTCACTTCCTCGGGGTGTGGGTGAGAGGGGCAGGGAAGGACGAAGAACGAAGGGACAAGTTCAGGGAGGAGAAATTGGGAAGGGAAAAGGAGTGAGGGAGAGGAGCAGAGGGACGCTCGGAGGGGACGGAGAGAGGAGGGTATAAGAGGAGCAGGAGCAGGGGAGGAGGAGCGAGGGGCGGTTCTGCGGGCTCCCCACGTCCCCCGGGACCGGCCGCCTGCGGCTGCCAGGACGGAGCAGAGTCACCACCGGCTCCAGGAGCACCTCAGGAGCAGCTCCTGGTGCTGCCCGAGGGGCTGCCAGGCCCAGGGAAGGCAGGGGTGGGCAGGTCCCTGGCGTGCTGTGCCCCCACACCGTGTCCTCCACCCTCCCTGCGTGGCCTGGCCCTGGCAGCCCAAGTGGCCGCTCCAGCCGGTGCTCCCTGCTGGCTCCCAGGCTGTCTCCGGAGCTGCCATATGCCGGGCTCTGTGAGCTCCTCCTCAGGGCAGCCGGAGCCAGAGGTTTTCCCAAAATGCCTGTGACATTGTGCTGCTGCAGCGCCCGCCCGGGGGGGTGCCAGGAGGGCAGAAGGATGGAGGGGTCCCCCAGGGGTCTCACGGTGCTCGTCCTGCCCGGGCAGGGCCCGTCCCTGCTCTTCTATGCCGGGAACATCCAGCAAATCTGACATTCCAAGTGGTGTGAGGGCAGTCCTTCTCCAAGCAGGGATGGTTTTGGCAGGATTCGGGTGCTGTTCCAGCCGTGACTCCTCCTGCAGAGCCCAGCCGGTGCTGGGTGTGCCACCTCGTGCTTCGGATCCCGCCTGGGCACAGGGAGCCACCGCTTCCCTCAGGGAATGGCATCCAGGCCTTGTGCTGCTCAGCCGGCCGGACCAGGAATCCTGGAGAGCATCCGTGGGATGGAGAAGGCTGGGCTGGAGGTCCCAGGGAGCAGCCCCCTTGCAGGGTGGTGGGATGGAGCCGCCCTCCAGGCTGGCTGCTGTGAGCTCCGGCGTCTCCTCCCTGCAGCGGCGCGGCCCCTGCTCGTGGTTTGCTGTTTTCCTGCACTCAGCACTTCACAAAAGCATCCAGAGACCACAGAACCACCTCCAGCCCCAGCCCAGCCCCGCAGCCGGGGGGAAGGGGAGCATCGAAATCCAGCAGCGCTGGGAGGGGTGGGAGCTGCCAGGGAGGTTCTGGCTCGTGTCTGGGTGGGAGAAGCTGACCCCAAACCCCCAGCTCGGCTGCGGCACCTCCTTCCCTGCACACACCACGAGTTCACGGGGCCCTGAGCACATCCCAGCACAGGTGGACACAACAAACTGGGCGAACAAATCAATCAGGGCCCGGGTTCAGGTCTGATCTGGTACCAGCACAGTTTTCTGCAGTTCCTGAGCTGGCAACACTGGTAGAACGGGCAGGACACACACTGGGGACCCTGCCAGGGGTGATGGAGGCAGTGACAGAGGGGTGCCCCTTCCTGGGGCTCCCTAAGCCCGATATTCCCAACAGCATCCTTGTGTAGGAGGGATGCTGCCAGCTCCCACAAAACTTGGGGATCTGGGAGACCGGGGAGGGGTGACCTTGGGGATGAGTGCCAGAGCCACGGGATGAAATTTCATCAAGCTGAGAGCAAGGTCAGCCCTTCTGGGAGCAACTCAGAGAGTCTGAGCTGGAAACTCCTCCCGGGAAAGGGGGCCAGGGAAGCTGACTGGGTGGCTGGGAGCCACCAGGACGTGGGGGCCAGGTCACAACCTTGCCCTGTGCCCCGTGGGCAGGGCAGGGCTCTAAAGGCGTCAGGGATTTTCTCCTGGGATGGGGAGTGGGATCTCTGGGCTGGCTCAGCCCTGCAGGTACAGGGTGTGAGGGAGCTGGGCTGATACCACAGCGAGCAGTGCTGGAGGGTGCTCTTGGCAGGGAGGAGCTGGGGTGGGGGTTCTGGAGCTCCCCAGCTCTGGGACAGAGTGTCTGTGGCTGCAGGAGGGAGAGGAGAAGGGAAATGGAATCGCAGGCTGAGGGGGTTTGTTTAGCCCTGTCAGGGCACGGACAGGCGAGCGCTGCTGCCCAACCCCTGCTGGTGTGAGCGAGGGGCTGATCCCACCCCTCGGCGCGGGGAGGTTTGTTTGATGTGTCTTCTTGGGAGCGATTGCAGCAGGGAGAGAGAGAGGGAGGGAGAGAGGGAGAGAGATATGCTGTAATGAAAACGTTCCATCATCGACTGGGGCCATTAACCTGCTGCTTAAACAGCTCTCGGGGAGCGCCGGGGCCGGTTCCCGGCAGCCGCTCGGGGCGAGGGGACGAGCTCGGCCGGGCTCCGGTTACACCACCTGTCCCAGCCCCCGACACCCGAGAGGGGGTGAAGGTGACCGGCGACCCTCCCGGCCAGCACCGGCGCCAAGGGGAGCGTGTCCTGACCCCGCAGCCGGGGACAAAGCGCGGCCGTGTCCCCACGCCGCAGGCAGAGGTGGTGGTGGGGGGGTGCCCTCCCGGTTTGTGCGAATTTTGGAGATGCTGGAGGAGTCCTTGGGCTCGTTCCAGCTCCTCCCTCGCCGGGAGTTATTTTTACCCTCTCTCAGGTAAAGCTTTGGCGGGGGCGAGGGACGGGGGATGTTTATAATTAGCCGTGACATCAGCCCCCGTGGCGGCTCGGGCGGGGACGGGGGCCCCACGCCCGACCCGCCGCCGGGCCCCGGGGATGCTCCTCCTGCCGCAGCGAGGGATGCGGGATAGGGGAGAGCGATGGGCTTTTTCCGGCTCCAGCGCAGCGTTTGGCCGCTGTCTCGGGCCGGGCCGGCCCCACTCCCCGCTCCGCATCTCGTCACGGGCCCGGGAAAGGAGGTTCCCCGGAGCGGGGGAGCAGCACGGAGGCGGCGGAGGGGGGGAAGAGAGAGCGGGAGGGGGATTTGACGGCAGCAACAGCACATTTCACAGCCTGTCACGCTTTAATGGCAGAGGAGATCAAAGCCGGGATGGAGTTATTCATAGAGATAAACCAATCCCCGAGGAGGCGAGGAGAAAACAACACCGCGAGCTCTGTTATCCCGGGTCTGCGAGCCCCGGCGAGGATGTCGCGGAAAGCGCCCGGGGGGCAGCTGAGCCCGCTCGGCACTGCCCGGCCCTGCCAAAGGCCGCCCGAACCGGGGCCGAGCTGCCCACGGAGGTGCCCGGGGGTCGGACTGGCTGCTGTGGGCAGGGATGAGACGCGGAGGCAGCGCGGGGAAGGGGGGAAGGTGATGGATATTTGGGGCAGATGGGGCGCCCCGCAGGCCGGGCTGTCCCGCTCCCACCGCCCCGCAGCCGGGCCGCGTGAACGGGAAAGGGAGACAAAGAGCAGCTTTTCCCCGCGTGCTTCGTGGACGTGCTTTGCAGCTCCCGGAGCTGCCAAGATGGTGGTGGAGGCACCCGCAGCGCTGTCACCGCCGCTCCCGGCGGGATGAGCCGCTCTCTGGGGCGGCTCCCGGGCTGCACATCCCGCCCGGCCCCCGGCCAGAGGCAAGAGCAGGGGCAGCCGAGCAAGGTGGGATTGCCCGGGATCTCTGCCGGGACTAATCCCGCGCCCCTTATCAGATGCTGCCACCTTGCCTGCGCTCGCTCCGCCGGCCAAGCCGGGCGCAGCTTGTGTTATCCAGCCCTTTATCCCCCAGATTAGACGCTTCACAGTGGATTAGCATGTCACATTCTAATGCAGAAAAATTGACGATTAAAAAGGAGTTTTTCCTCTGTATTATTCCCCACCTCCGCCTCCTCTCCACCCCGTCCCTGCGGGCCCGCCAGCCCCGGCTGTGGGGACTGGTGATGCCGCGGCGCTGCGGGACGAGGGAGCCGCATCCCTGGATCGAGGAGGGGGTGGGAAACAGGAAATCCAAGGTGTCTTTTTGGGCCGGCACGGCGCTTCCCAGCTGCTTGTGATGGCAGGGGCAGGTGCTCCAAGGCCCCTGTGCCATCCTGCTCCAGGTCTCTGTGCCATCCTGCCCTAAGTTTCTGTGCCATCCTGCTCCAGGTCTCTGTGCCATCCTGCCCCAGGTTTCTGTGCCATCCTGCTCCAGGTCTTTGTGCCATCCTGCTCCAGGTTTCTGTGCCATCCTGCTCCAGGTCTCTGTGCCATCCTGCTCCAGGTCTTTGTGCCATCCTGCTCCAGGTCTCTGTGCCATCCTGCTCCATGTTTCTGTGCCATCCTGCCCCAGGTCTCTGTGCCATCCTGCCCCAGGTCTCTGTGCCATCCTGCCCCAGGTCTCTGTGCCATCCTGCTCCAGGTCTCTGTGCCATCCTGCTCCAGGTCTCTGTGCCATCCTGCTCCATGTTTCTGTGCCATCCTGCTCCAGGTCTCTGTGCCATCCTGCCCCAGGTCTTTGTGCCATCCTGCCCCAGGTCTCTGTGCCATCCTGCTCCAGGTCTCTGTGCCATCCTGCTCCAGGTCTCTGTGCCATCCTGCTCCAGGTTTCTGTGCCATCCTGCTCCAGGTTTCTGTGCCATCCTGCCCTGGATGCAGACTCAGCACCTGCAGCACAGGACTTTAATAAAAAGCACATTACGGTGAGTAATGTGCTAAGTGGACTTCATTACGGAGCCCGGGCCTCCCTGGCTCCCGTTGTTCCATATGATTTCCTATCAGATGAGCCTTATCTCCTCTCCAAACGCTTCCATTTAAACTCCATTAATCTTTGAAAGCTTCCCTGGGTGAGCGCTTCCCACCCTGCCGGGTGCTGGTGCTGCTGCCCCGGGGCACTGGGGGCACCTGCAGCCTCGGGGTCCCGGGCAGGGGGCTCTGCCAGGACCCGCAGCAGCTCCGTGGGCCGTCGAGCCTTCCCCGTGTCCCCTTGCCGCTCACAACCGTAAGCAGGTTGCGATTTTTTTCCGACACCCCTCACAGCAGCTCAGGCAGCCCGTGATTCGAGCCGGTGGTTTTATTGGAGGGCGGGAGGAACGCGGAATTCCGGCCCGGTTTTCCCCTCGCTGGGTTCGCTCGCCCCGGCTCCGCATCACGCTTTTCAAATCTAATCCGCTCCGGGCGTGCGGCGGCTCGGGATGGATCTCCCTGTCTGGGGGAAGAAGGAGCAGGGGGTTTCAAATCCCTGATAAGCCAGAGGGTGGGTGGGAACACCCTGTCCCAGCTCCGTCCCCGGGGGGAAGAGCCTGGATGCAAAACCCTCCCCCCAAAACCAACCCAAAACTTAAAGAATTGGCTATAAGAGCCAACTGTGGGGGATGTATAAATAAATAAGAGCTGGTGAGGAGCTCCTGGAGCCCTGACTGGAGCAGGAATTGCAGAGAGCCCAGGCCACAGGCAATAAACCAGAGGCAGCTGTAAACAGCCAGAGAAATTAAACTGAGGCAAAAGGCCACAAGACAGCTCATCTCCCGGGCTCCCTGTGGAGAGCTGTGGCTCCACAGGTTTGGGGGACCTGCCCCCTCTGCCCCAGCTTCTCCCCACTTGATATGGGGGGGCAGAGAGGGGAAAACAGCACCGGGAAGTTCCTGGGAAGATCCTTTGGCATCCCCAACAGCTCCTCAGCTGTGCTCTGCCTGGGGCTGGATAAAACACCGAGGGGAGGTTGAGGGGGAGCAATTTGGAACCCCCCATAGGCTCGTGTCATCCAGGGCTGCACTTCCAGCCTGTGGATCCCTTGGGACACACGTGCCCACCCCGACACTCTATCCTCAGCTGTGACATCCTCGCCCCTCCTGCAGCCGGACACCCCTCGAAAGCCTCCTCGCCTCTTCCAGCAGCCACAAATGCCATTACAGCTTATTAATAATCATTAATAATTCACTTGCTAATGAGCCTTTATGTGCAAAGGCATCGCAGGAGGAGCAGGAATGGCCTGAGGTGAAGATGAGCCGCTGCCAGCTCTTGGAGTGACACGTCCGGGTGCGTGTGGAGCCTCCGGCTGTGCAGGACCCCTCCGGGTGTGCCCAGAGCTCTGTGTGTGTGTGTGAGACATCTCTGGGTGTGCAAAGGGATCTGTGTGTGTGTGTGAGACACCTCTGGGTGTGCAAAGGGATCTGTGTGTGTGTGTGAGACACCTCTGGGTGTGCAAAGGGAACTGTGTGTGTGTGTGAGACACCTCTGGGTGTGCAA
>JAWWMA010000076.1:4672584-4685418 GCA_035041425.1 Mionectes olivaceus | reverse complement strand
AAAAAAGGTCTTCCCTGGGAGGGTGGGCAGGCCCTGGCACAGGTTACCCAGAGAATCTGTGGCTGCCCCTGGATCCCTGGAAGTGTCCCAGGCCAGGCTGGAGCCAAGCTGGGCTCGGTGGAAGGTGCCCATGGCAGGGGATGGAATGAGGTGATCTTTGTGATCAGCAGCTCACAGGCGTCTCTGCAGGTCGTGGAGCGACTTCTGCTGCTGCCCATGGACTACTGGAGCCAGCTGATGATGGTGGAGCAGGAGAACATTGACCCAGCACATGTGATTGAGAATGTCAACGCCTACTCCACCCCACAGACACCCGAGGTTCAAGGTAGCCCTGGCTTCTGCTCTGTTACTAAAAATAACCCTCAATCCAAACTGTCTGGGGGACTTGTCAGAGCCGGCCATTCCTGCCTGATTTATGGAAGAAGAGGGAAAAGCAAACAAACACCAGATCTGCCTGGTGTTTCTGACGGATGCTGGGGAACATCCGACTGTTCCCTGCGTGGCAGTGGAAGCTTCAGCCGTGCCCAGGCTGCTCACTTGGGTGCCCCTCTTTTGGCAGTGAGCATCCTCGGACCCCTCACCACCCCGGAGCAGAAGCTCTCCAAGACTCCCTCATCCAGCTCCCTGTCCCAGAGGGTGCGCTCCACCTTCAGCAAAACCACTCCCAGGTAAGTGCTGGAGGGACTGCAGGTGGGCAAGGAGGACAGAAAGTAGAGTTCTGGACCCTCCCTGAGGTGGTGCTGTGGGAGCAATAGCTGAGCTGGTGGTTGAGGGACACTCGGTTTGGGAGGTGGGTAAAGCCTGGGTGAACGTTCTCTGGGAAAGGGAGAGCACTGGATCTCTATCCCAGCTTCCAAACTGCCTTTTTTGTTCCTCTTAGGTTTGGGAGCAAAAGCAAGTCAACAACCCAGCTTGGGCACCAGGGTAACTTCTTTGCTTCTCCTATGCTGAAGTGAAGAGCTGGGACTTGGCCTCGTCCTGGCATTTGCACACCAACAAGTCCAACAAATGCAGGTTGTCCCCATGGCATCCCCTCCCCCCTGACAGTTTTATGTACTAAGATGTTTTGCCTTTTATCTTTTCAGCTTAACTCAGACTTCTTGGGATTTTATAGTGCAATGTATTTTTATTTCCTGATGCTGTGCTGAATGTAGAACTGGTGGAGAGCACGATGAGCAGGGTTTGTTCAGCGTTTAACCATTAAAAGCTCTAGAGGAACTGACTGACACTTTTACTAACACCTGCTTTGCTCCCCTCGTGAAGCAAGCTTGAGTTTTGGTTGGGGTTTTTGGAGGCTCCACGGGACGTTCTTGGCACAGCACCGCCCAAACTTTTGTCAGAATTCCAGGCTTTCCACCAGCACAGCCTGGAATTCCCACCTGGCTGGTTGTGCAGCTGGAATCCTGAGGATGGCAGTGTTGGATCGGTCTGGTGGGCAGGAGCCTCTCCCGGATGAACCTCCCGAGGGGCTGAGGCTGGGAACGTTTCCTACACTTTGTTTACAAGGGGGGAAGTTTGTAGAGGAGCAGGGAGGTGCAAAACCCGAAGGATTCCTGGGCAGCCTCGATGGATTAGTGCTGGGGAGGGGGAGGAGAGGGTGCAGTGGGACTGGGAGTCCCTGCTTTCCCAGCTGGGGACCCCTGACCTTGCCCAGGGCCGCGTGAAAAGACCCGTGGAACACACAGACGTTTCCAAAGTGACTTTTTTTAATTGAGCTCTGGTAAAACTGTCCTGACTTGTGCGGTGCAGTAAATTCTTGATGACCCACAGCTCTGTCCTCTGTTTTTGACTTGGGCTGTGCAGTTTTACCCCCAGACAGGGGGCTGTGGTGCTGCAGGGCTGAGGGTCTGTCCTGAGGAGCCCCCAGGGCTGAGGGACCTGGGGGCAGGATCATGGCCTGTGGCCCTGAGCCCAGAGGAGGGAGGAGAACAACAGGTTTGGTGCCCAGTCTTGTGCCAGGAGGTGGAACAGCCTGGGGTGTTTCTCTTTCCCCTGGAGGGTGGATCTTCCCCTGCCTCATTTGCAAACCCCGGTGCTGCAGGGAGGGAGGGGGCCCTGAGGTGTGTCCTCCTTGCCCAAATCCCGTGTCTTGGGCACGCTTGGTCCTTTCCTGGGGCATCGTTCCTCCACCAAACCAGCTGATCTTTCTTCACCCGCTCCATCAAGTAGCCCTGGCCAAACGTGTTTTGGCTCTGCGGTTATTTGGCTGCTCGTGGACAGTCCAAGTGGCTTTATGGCTAAGCTTGCAGTGTCAGAAGTAACTCCAGGAGAAACAGAGAGCCTTTCCAAGCCCAGCATGCAGGGATGTTCTCTGCTTCCACCAGCGAGGCCACCTCAAAGCACGGGAGGGAGGAGGGAGGGGCAGTGCTGGCAGAGAGCACAGGATGCTGTTGCTGAGCACGGCGTGGCCCCAGAGGTGTCAGCAGCTCCTCAAGGATCCATTGCTGACCATCCAGGAACTCGGGGGTTTTGGCAGGTGACAGAAATCAGAGTCTTAGAGGTGACGGAAAAAACCACAGGTAGAACCCAGGAGTGAATGTGGGTGTCACCTGGGGCTGCAGGTCTGGGAAGGAGAACTCCAGGACAGAGAGGAGCGGAAAAATACCTTGAAAATAAAACCATAACCTCGAGTGGACTCTAAACAGAGAAGGAAAAGAACCATCAGCCTCAGAATCCTACTCCTCCCAGCGAAGAAGAAGCAACCCGTGGCTGTTTTCCCCCCTCAGGATGCTGATGAGTCACTGCAGCAGCCAAAGGGGGGAGGAGAATTTATCACCGGAGGAGTGGGGCAGATGCTTTTATCTTCTGTGTTTATTTTTCCCTATTACTGACAACCTTTAATAGAAAAAGAGTAATTTGGCCATTAGTCGTTAGCGCTGCTGGATGAACAATGAGTGATTGCTCTGCCTTGATTAGACTGAGGCATTAATCAGGCACCCAGCAATGTCTGATTCTTGAATCCTCGTGTCAGCACCTTCTTCTTTCAGCGTCTCTCTGGGCCTTTTGGCTCGCAGGAGCCCCGGGATGGGGCTGAGGGACTTGGCTTGGGGCTGTTTTGGCTCCCTGGGCTTTGGGGGCAGAGCTGGGGAGGGGGGGGAGGAGAAATTCCCAGCTCGAGTCCCCCAGGCCTCGGCAGAGGTTCTTGGCTCCTTCTCCTGCTAAAATTAGGGCTGGTTTGAGGACGATTCCGGTTCTGTGAAGCAGCTATTAATATCATACAAAGCTTGGATGGGAGTCAAAAATAACAGCCACCGAGCAAACTGCCAACCAGCAGCCAGAGGGGAAGTGCAGGCAAGGCTTGGTGTTGGGAAAGATAAACTGGGGGAAGGAAAAGCGAAAGAGCTGCGAAGGGATGCCGAGGGGAGAAGCGGAGGGGGGAAAGAAAAAAAATAACAAATATTTTGTTGATGGCTTGGAAACAGTCCTTGACTTCAAATCATCAAATGGAGCTGATCGAATGCTGAGCTGATTGAAAGGAAATCCGGCTTTATTGGCCCAGAGCTGGGAAAAACACTGGTGTGTTGTGAAGGAACGGGAAGGGCTCTCGGAGCAGTTTGGGTCTTTAACCCCTCCAGGCCTTGGAAATGAATCCACTCCCCTTTGGAGTCTCCCACCGGGCAAGGCTGTGCCTTGTTCCCAATTATCCGCCGGGATGATCCGGTGATAATCTACGGAGGGGAGACTTGACAAGGTCTGCAGGGATAAACAATCTTCGTGGGACCAGAAGGGCCGCCGGAATACGGATGAGGATCCTTCCCAGGGAAAAGGCGCCAGCAAAGGAAGCTCTCGCTGCCCGCGGAGTGCCCAGGGCGGCCCCCCCAAGCGCACCTGAGACCCCGAAGAGCTGCGATCATTCCTGGGAAAAGGCTCCGGGGCTGGATCCAGCAGAGGGCAGAGGATCCCCGCGGATGACACAGGGCGGGTGTTGCACCGCCCTTCCCTCCCCAGCCCGGGAGCGGCAGCGGAGCTTTTTGCGCCGCTTCTTAAGATTTCTGGATTGTTTTTTTTTAGCAGCGCCCCCGGACCCCGGGGTGAAAAAAAAATATAAAAAATAAATCTATATTGGGAGAAGTGGCGGCTTTCCCCGGAGCAGGACTTGAGAGAGGCATGTGGTGCCTGGGGAGGGCATTCACCCCCCTCCCAGTGGAGCTGAGAGGGGCCCAAGAAACCCGGGGGACTTTCATACGAAAAGGGACTTTAAAATGAAGCATTTTTTTATATAATACACGCCGACACTGTGAACCCCACGCTGTGCAAAAGCAACCCTTGCCTCACCTCAGGTATTTGCCCTCCCTGATTTCAAACGCCGGGAATGTGCAGCCTCTGGGCACCCCCTGATTCTTCCTCCCCCAGGTGCCTGGCTCTGGGAGCTGGACCCACTGATTACTCTGGATAAAGGTGGTCTGGATGTCCTGGTTTTGCTGATACCTGAGCACTGGGTGCTGTTGAACTGCCTGAGATGGGATTTGTGCTCTGGGCTGACTCGGGGAGCTCTGCCTGTGGCTGACAGGGAAGAGCAGCACTCCAGACACCTCTGGATCTCCCAAAACCTCCCAGGGGATGCTTGTGAAGCTCTCCCATAAATCTGCAACTGCTCAAGCAGAAAAAGCAGCTGTTAAGCCTCTTAAAAAAAAACAAACCCTTGGGCTGAGACACCTTCCTGAGGTGCTTTCTCTGCCTCGAACCAACCCACCTCCAAAAAAAAAAACCCGCGGGGATCTGCCTGTCTGTTGACAGCCTGGTGAGCCAAGGAGGTCGCTGCAAGGGCTTGATCAGCAGGAGGAACAATCCCAGGGTGAGGAGGAGGCCGATGATAGCCAGGGTTCAGTTAACTGCCCCCCAACACCAGCCCTGTGCCTACAGCGGGGCCCCAACAACCCCCACACAGCGCTCGGGGTGTGCCTGCCGGGCGTGGAAGACCCTCTGATACCAACGGCCTCCCCTGGCTCCTCGAGGGAGGGAGGGCCCCTTATCTCCCAGAGCAAAGCCTTCCCCTCCTATCAGCGCCCAGGGAGACACTCAACTGTCTCCCAACTGCTCTGATGGGGCGATAAAGCCCCGAGGCTTTGGCTGCTCAGCAGGGCTGGGAAGCTCCAGGGCACCCACGGGGGACTGGTGTGGGGTGGGGAGAGCAGCAGGGGGGGGGTTTATTTAGCAGCACCCAAAACACTCGGAAAAGGTGAGCCCAGGTCGCCCGGGGGGGTCTGGGAGTCGCCCATCACCTTCCACCCCTCCTGTGGGTCCCCCAGGGCCTCCCCCTCCACATACACCCTGTGCCCTGATTGAATCCTGCTGTGCTGTGTCCCAAGGGAGAAAAAGGGTTAAACGAAGAAACTGGAGCAATTTTTCTGGAGGATGTGAAGAGTTGGGGTCAAAATGTTCCCAGAGGGAACCTGTGGAGTCACCACACAGGTAACTCGGAGGAGGAAAATGAACCCTGCCCAGGCCAGGTTAACCCTGGCGTTTTAAATCTGGGACAACCTTCCAGCAATCCTTTTTGGTGTTTGTTTTTCTTTTACAGGGATGAGGAACGGGGGATGTCCCCCCAAAGGAAAGCCGAGGGATGGTGGGATCTGGCGGGAATGGTCCGGAATGCCCGAGCACCTGAGCCCGGCACCGCCGGGCAGGAGAACTTCACAGAGCCTGGTGGAGATCAGACGGTGAGCAGGGAAGTCCTGCCAGCCCCAGGCACGGAGGACTCTGCAAAGTGTGTGGAAAAAAAAGGCGGGGGATGAACAGAAACCCCTCACTCCTTGCTTTGGTGATGCTGGGCCAGTTTCTCCCCCTTCCCCGGGCAGCTTCACCTCCCCTGGCTTGCAGAGGTCCAAGGACTCCACCGAATCTGCAAAACTAGATACTTCCCCTGCCCAACCCACTCTTCCTTCAGCCCTTATCTGCCCTTACCTGTCTCCACTAGGTCGCTTTAAAAGTCCCAGACACTTCCTTCCTTTGTTTGCCTTGGCCTGAAAGGGAAATGTCTTGTGTGTCAAAGGTTTAGTGCAGATTCCTGTCCAAGCTCTTTGCTAACCCCTGGCCTCAGCAAATCAAACTTCTTCTCCTGCCTGGGGGTTTGCACAGGGGACCAGACGCTCTGCCCACGTTCTCCCTCTCCTGCCTCCACGTGGGATCGAGGTGGAGCATCAAAACAAGGGGTTAAATCCCTCCTGGCTCCCGCAAAGTGGGCATGGAGAAGAACTTCTGGGTTTCAAATGGGTTTGCCCAGAGCCAGAGCTTCCCCGGGGCTGTGCCACTGTCCCAGCTCTCCTTTGTCTGCAGGAAAATCATCCGGGCTTAGAGACCCAAAGCAGGACATGGGGAGGGCCTGGCCAGAGGGGTGGGCAGGAGGCACAGCCTGAGTGAGCTTTGCCTGGGCTCAGCTGAGGGCTCTGAGGAAGAATTTCCTCATGGAAAGGGCGGTCAGGCCCTGGCAGGGGTTGCCCAGGGAGTTTCGGAGCCCCCACCCCTGGAGGTGCCCAAGGAAAGGCTTGGACGTGGCACCGAGTGCTCTGGGCTGGGGGACGGGGTGGGGATGGGGCACAGGGTGGGCTCGGTGATCCCCGGAGGGCTCTTCCAGCCTCAGCGATCCTGGGGGATCCCTCCACTGCAGCGCCCTTTCCCCAGGGCCCGCGGGCAGCCCCTGCCACCCTGGAGGAGTGGGGAGCATGGTGAGCCTGGCATGGGCCTGGGGAGTCTCCCCTTTCCCCCCCAAACCCCGCTGAGGAGCAGAACCAGGGCCGGGTGGTCCAGCAGCAGCAGCAGCAGCAGCAGCAGCAGCAGCTGCATCCCCAGAGCAGGTTTTGGGGCTCGGGGGAGGGCTGGGCCACAAAGCCAACCGCAGGCAAGGCAGAACTTCGGTTGGGAGTCCCTTGATGTGCGATCTGAGCTCCCCCCTCTCCTCCTCCTGCTCGGTCGTGGCAGCAGCACCTGCCTCGCAGAGGGGGGAACCCGGTGCCAGCAGCTGCCAAAACCACAGCCCGGGGTGAAGCCACCCCCCACCCCCTCTGTGCCCCACCAAAACAGACCGAACTGGGGGCTGTTCTCACCCCCAACACCCTCCCACCACCCTGGGGCAAACAGGAAAGCCGCGAGCGGAGCTGGGGGGGAAGAGCGAGCGGGTGGGCAACCCCACGAACGTCCCCTCCACCCCACGGAGGCACATCTGCACGGAGAGGGGGGGGGTTTGCAGGTAAACACGAGGGTTCACCTGGCCAGCTGACACCCTGGCACGTGGATCCGAGGCAGGGGGGCTGAGCTGAGCTCTGTCCCTACGTTAAGCTGCGGCTGCAGCTGCCGGAGCTGCCGTTGGGGCCGGGGAGGGAAAGCCATGAGGAGCCACGAGGTTGGAGGCCAGGCACGGGTCTGCTCCGTGCCAGTGCCACGCTGCCTGGGCACCAGGGCATCGGAGAAAGTCACAGTCCCCTGGAGAGGGAAGGTCTTCCCACCTCTGGACTCCTCTGGGGAGGGTGGAATAACCCACGGAGTGGTTTGGTTTGGAGGGGACTTTGAGATCGCCTCGTTCCACCTCCCTGCCATGGCCAGAGCTGCCTTCCACCAGGCCAGGCTGCCCCAAACCCCGTCATCCTGCCTGGTTTGGCCTTCTTGGGCAGCTCCAAGGTGAACCTTGTGCTGGCCTGTGCCAGCCCCCACGGCTGGAGAGGGCAGGGAGGGGATCCCCGTCATTCTCCACCTCTGTCTTTCCTCTCTGGTCCTTTCCCTCCCTCCCTTCTCGCCTCTGTGTGTGCTCAGAGCGCTTCACCACTGCTGCTTCTGAGCTTCTCCTTCCTGAAATGCCCAGGACCAGCCCCTGGAGCTGCCCCGGCTCCAGCTCCTGCCTCTTGGTGGCATTTGGCCGGTCTGGGGCGATTTGGGTCTGTCCCAAAAGGGCAGCAGGAGGTTGTGTGATGGCACCCCCAACACCAAGCAGCCTTTCCTGCAGTCCTGGACGTGCCCCTGGCACTCCTGGGCCGTGACCAGGAGCCAAGGGGCACCCTGGGACAGGCTGGGAAATTCCTCGTGCGTTTTCCTGCGAGTTTCAGGGCCGAGGCCTCCCCGTACAACATCTCCCCCCCTCCTCTTCCCAGCTGCTTCTCATTTCCCAGCCACAGCCTTCCTGTTTGGTTGGATTTGTATTTATTTTGCAATAATTTTTTTTTTGGGGGGGGAGCTGTGTTTAGCAGCTGCACAATCCCCCCTGCGCCCATCACTATCTTCAGCCTCAGACAGGCCAAACAAACGAGCAGGGCTGGGGTTAATAATCAGAAAATGGAGTTCAGCTGTCCCCGAGCTGTGATTTACTGGGAGCGGGGCCAGGCAGGATCCTCCTCACGCCCTCGCTGCCGAATCGCCCACCGGGGACCAGCCTCTTCAGGAGGGGAGAAATCGCTCAAAACGCCTTTTCTCCGCCTCAGCCTCGAGATGGGAGACGGCTCAGGAGCATCTGCCGGTGGGAGAGGCTCTCCGGGGAGGTGTTGGGGGGTGTGGAGGGGACGCTGTGGACGAAGGCGAGATTCCTCCTTCACCCCTGAGCCAGGAGGAGGGGATGGGTTTAACCTGCTGGGAGTGGTCGGGCAGTTCCCAGTGGGAACATCCCGCGTCGGGGGCCGCCCCCGGTCCATCGGTGCGTCCCTGTGGGAAGGGCTTTGGGGTCACGGGTGTCTCAGGCGACCAGAGTGTTTTTGGGTTTTGCCGCCCGACAGAACCCTTCGGGTCCTCCGCTTGGCAGAATAGGAGCTTTCCCGGTCCCTTCACCTTTGGAACACAAAGGAGGTTTTTTCAAACCTATCACTCTCTCTCTCTCCCTCCTGGGAGACTTTGGTCCCTCATCCTAATTAGCCAGGATTGCCTCACTTCCTCTGATATGGAAATGTCTCTTTGTTAAGCGGGGCAGTGTCTCTTATCTCCCCCTGCAATTCCTGCCAGTCCTTGCGCCTCACCTGCGAAATAATCCAAATATCCAAGTAGGGAAAAGTTTGTGGCTCCTCATCCAGGCCTGGCCCGGCCCTGGGACAGGAGTGACCCTGTCCAGGGCACTCAGTTCTGCCGGGGGTGGGAATTCCAGGTGGAAGGAGCCACCTCCTGAGAAGACTCAAGGACAGCCCCTCCAGTCTGTCCCGCTTTCCTTCTGGCTCTCACCGTCCTCACGAGCTCTCCCAGGCCCAGGCTGTGCCCCCACCACAGGAGTGAGACCCTCAGAGCTGCAGAACCACCCTGGGGTCCCCAATTCCCCACCAGATCCAGGGGCTGATGCTACACCTGCATCCCTCAGCAGTGCGTGCGGGTCCAGGGGAGGTGCTGCCGGAAAACCCTGGGGATGCCGGGCCTGGAATGTGCCCTTGGGTGGAAATTCCCATCCTGGGCCAAGCCTGAGGACTGTCAGGCGAGCAAACAGCGCTTTGGTGACCCCAGAACCCCAGAGCTTGTGTCTGGGGAGCTGCTCCCACAGCTGAGCTGTGCCCTGGGATGGGGTTTGGAGCGACCTGGGCCAGGGGAAGGTGCGGAACAAGATGAGCTTTATGGCCCCTTCCTACCAGAATTCCCGGTTTTGTTTCTCTCTTCCCTCCCCCCCAACCTGCTCTCCCAGACTGCCCCTTTCCCAGAGATCACAGTTCCCCTTTCCCTCGGGACAGGGAGCGCTGGGTCGATGCCCCATCCCCGGCTCTCAGCCCCACACAGCCACTCCGGGATGGGGGAAAAAAAAACAACCACCCCAACCCCAAGAGGAAGGCCCGAATTCTGTGCCGGTGACACTTTCTCCCGGGCCAACAACCAAAAGCTTTGCGAGCTGAGCCCTCTGGATGCCGCATTCCAGCTTGGTAACATTTCGGTAACACATTGCAAACGTTTGACTCATAGAAACTTGGACGGCCCGAGCCGGGGGAGGGGGAAAAGCGTCACATTCCCATTCCCGGGCAGGGTTTGCTTGTCGGATTTTTTTTTTTTTTAATTATTATTATTTTTAATTTTTTTTTTTTTAAAAAAAAAGAACTGAAACTTCTCTCTGTTTCATGGGAGGGGGGTTAAAAAAAAAAAGGTGTTTGAACCTGACGGCTTCCACCGGCTCCTCTTCATTGTGTCCAGGACCGAGGGGCTGGGGGGGGAGGGCTCCGCTGCCAAGGGAGGGACCCGGGGCCGCTGAACTCGCTTTTCTCCTGCAAGTTGTGTTTTTTTTTTTTTTTTTTTTTTCTCCCTCTGCGTTCCCAGGGCAGGGTTGGCTTTCTAGGTTTGATAAAGCATTTCCTTCCATTGTCATTCTATACGGCCTCCGGGCCCTCGGCTCAGTCCCTCCCCTTTCGCCGTCCCCTCTCTTTCTCCTCTCTCCTCTCTCTCTCTCTCTTCCTGAACTTCAGTGAATCTCGAGATATAAAGAAAGCAGCTGCCTCCCTCAAAGCACGGCTCGAACAATGAGACCTCCTCTCCCAGGGCTTTAACTCCTCTGGATGCAAGGACAAAGCCAGGGTGAGTGTCCCGCTGGTGGCTCTGCCGCTGCCGGGGGTTTGTTCTCGGGGCAGCGCCGGCTCTGGAGGGACCGGGAGCGGATGCTGCGAGCGTAAAACCTGCCCAAGGCCGCCCCAGAAAGTGCTGACACTGTCCCCGCCCTGGGCTTTGCCATCCCTGGATTTTGGGTCCCCGCTGATTCCCTCTGCCTTGTGACATTTGGGGAGGGGCGGGGGGCAAAAGCTGGCTGGAAATCCTGAGCTCAAAGGCGAAGAAAAACAAACATGATGCAATCAGACGTGACCGAGGCGGGCTGCGGGAGGGGAGGGGGATCCTCCCGGGGCTGTGCGGGGCAGGGGGATGCTGAGAGAGGAGCTCGGGAAGGCGCCGGGACACGGGGGTGGGGAAGGTGGGAGATGCCTGCGGGATCCGGAGGTGCTCGGGCTGGGAGGTGAGGGCTGTGTGAGGCCGGGAGGGTGTGAAAGGAGCATCTCCCGGGGATGCAGGAGGCGGGCCGAGGCTCTGGGTGTGTCGTGGAGCGTTGTCGGGGTCCGTGCTCGGATCGTGGGGTGAGGGACGGGCCATCCCAGCAGCGGCATCAGGATGCGAATTAGCTGAGGGAGAATTCGGGGTGGCTGATGAAGCAGCACCTCCCAAGCCCTCGAGCCCAGGACGCTAAAACTCCTTCCCCTGTGCCGTGGTGGTGGCATCAAAACAGCCCCGCTGGGAGGTCCACGAGGTTTCCCTGCCCCGTGGGACGTCCCCCGGGCTGAGGAGTTGGTTTCACGGCTCTAAACACAGCCCAGGCGCTGTCACCCAGAGCCCCCCCCGCGCCTCAGCACCCCCTTTTTGAGCTCCTCCATCCCACCCGTCTCCAGTGGCCGTGACAAGACCGTGACTCGCGGGATCTGGGGCCTCGTGGGCGGGGAATGATGGGGCAAGGCACGGAAAGGACGCTTTTATTGCTCATCAGGGCACTGCTGAGCCTGCCTGGGGCTCCGTGCAGGTTCAGGGGGCTGCTGGAGCAGCTCCCCCTTCGTTCTGCGCCGCAGGAACCGTCCAAAACACGGCCAGGAGTTCTCTCGGGGACCTGCAGAGTCACCCAGGGAGCCTGTGGGGTCCGTTGTGTGGACACTCAGGGCAGGCTGGACGGAGTTTTGGGTTTTTCTCTCCCTGAAATCCCCGCCCTGGTGCGGTTGGAGCCTTTCCCCTCCGTCCCGGGCGCGTCTGTTGGTGCTTTTGCTCTTCGTCTCCGCTAAATCCAGGGATTTCGGGCAGCTCTCTGCTATCCCTGACAGCCTGGGGGTGGGGAGGGGCTGGGAGTGGCCACCAGGCTGGATGGACGTGAACTCCAGGGAGGACCAGATCCCGCGCCGGGGAAAACGCGGCTCAAACCTGAAATCCCCAGTGGAAGGAGTTGGATAAAATTGGCCTTTAAAGCCCCAGAGTGGGGAGTTGGAGGGGGGGGAAAGGAGCATCTCCAGGCTGGGCACTGAACGATCTGCATCCAGAACAGACCCCCAGGGCCGTCGTGCTCCTGCTGGGGGAGGGGGCTGGCTGTTTCTCCAGCAGGAGCTGCCTCGTGGTTTTATATCAATTTAAACGAAACCTTCAGATTTCCCGCAGCTTTTCCCGTTGGGGGCAGGTTTTTGTGTTCCCGTGGTTTTCAGGAGGGGGGGGAGAACTTCGCTGCCCTCCCACCCCCAACCCCAGCAGCCTCCAGGAGCTCATCCCTGCTCCTGGCGCTTCCCACCGCGGGGGAAAGGGCCGGCATTTCCATAGCAGCAACCAACTTTCCAGGGATCTTGCCTGGATTCTCCAGCAAGGCTTTTATCCCCCAGGCCAGGGTTCTGCAGTGGGAAGGACCCGAGCTCACCAGGTCCTGCTGGTGCTGCTGCAGCCCTGGGCTGGTGCCCAGCAGGCCGGGAGACAGGGAATGCTGTGGCTCAGCCCGCCTGAGCCTCGGTTTTTTCCCTGCCCTCCTGTCCCCTCTTGCCTCCTTTGTTCTCGCACTGGGTTTCTCAGCGCGTCGCTCGCGCTCGGCGGGTCACGGAGAGGCTCTGCCTTCCAAGCACGGACCCAGGACAGCCCTGGCTCCTTTCCTTCCTTCCTTCTTTCTGCGTTCCCTTTTCACCCTGGGAGAGCAGTTTTTCCAGCCAGCCCGGCTTTGGAGAAGCCCAGAGTGCTGGACACGGGCTGAATGAGCAATGCTTGGCCTGGAGGATCCTGGGCTGGAGGGAGAGATCCCAGGCTGGAGGGAGAGATCCCAGGCTGGAGGGAGAGATCCCAGGCTGGAGGGAGAGATCCCAGGCTGGAGGGGGAGATCCCAGGCTGGAGGGAGAGATCCCAGGCTGGAGGGGGAGATCCCAGGCTGGAGGGGGAGATCCCAGGCTGGAGGGA
>JAWWMA010000076.1:4587380-4603814 GCA_035041425.1 Mionectes olivaceus | reverse complement strand
TGGGGTGGGGGGGATGCCAGAGCTTGATTTATAGAAATGCACTGGGAGAAACGGGGCAGGGAGAGGTTTGGGATGGGGAGGGGGGGCGGTTTGGGGTGGGTGAGGGTCTCCCTGCGTCGACTCCCTCCCCTGGGTGCCTGTGGCTGGAGGTGGGGTGGTCCACGCTCAGGACAAGACCCCCGGCAGCCCCGTCACTCCACGAAGCTCTGGGGGTCCCACAGACCCCTCCCACGCTGAGGACAAGACCCCCCCAACACCCCCATCACTCCTCAGATCCACTGGGGGATCCCACAGCCCAGGAGAAAACCCCCACACACCCACCCACCCCAGCCCTCCAGGGGGTGACTCCGGTGCCTTTTGGGGTCCCCAAATGGGTGGGTTCCCAAGGGTGAGGGGTTCCCACTGCTCGAGGAATTCCCCCCGGGATTTATCCCCCACCAGGGCCGGGCCTTTCACGCTTTGCACGAGGAGGGTTCCGGCTCCAGCTGAGCCTCCCCCGCGCCCCGGAGAGGCCAAACCTGCGGCTTTACACCCTAATCCGGGCGGCCGCGGGGCCGGCCCCGCTGAGCGGGAGGCTCCTTAATCCCCTCCCGTAACAGATCCGGCTCCAAAATGCCCCGACGGGGCCGCGGGCGGACCCCGAGAATAAAAAAACAAACCCACAAGCCACTCTAAATGCGACCACCCCCTTTTTTTTGGGGGGTGGGGGGTGTCGAGGCTTTCGGGGAGGCAGAAATGCTCCCCCCCGTCCCCCAAAATGATGAGTCCCGTACTCGTTCCCCCACAGTGGGATGGAGGGGGAAAGGTTTTCCTCCCCTTGGGAATCCCCGTGGGGGGGCTCAGGGAGAGGAAAAACGACCCCAAACTGCCCAACCCTGACGCGGACATGCGTGGGGGGGTTTTCTGCGAACAACCAGCGGGCAGGGACCCCTCGGAGCATCCCAACCCCCCAAACCCAGCCGCGGGATGCAGCGGAGGGAGAGGGGCGGGATTTTTGGGGCTGGTAAATCCTCCCTTTAGGGTGATTTTACCGCGGGGGATGGAAGGGGTGGGGGGTGAGCAGAGCAGAGCGGAGTTCCACACCCCTCCCCGAGCTCCCCGGAGCCCCCCGAGCCGCGCTGGCAGCTGGGCTGGGGGTCCCCCCCGGGGCAGAGGTTAATGAGGGAGCGGGGCCGGGAGCGGCGGCCGTTGGTCCATATGGACACGGGGAAGGGGAGGGAGGGGGTGGGCGGCACGTGCCGGGGGCCCACCCGCGATTTTGGGGAAGGGGAGGGATAGGGGGGGGGTGAGCAGGGATCCCCCTTCCCACCCTTGCGCTGCCACAAACCCCCCGAGGTGCGGGGTGAAGTCGTTGTTGGTGTCCCAACCTGCTGCTCCCCCCCCATCCCGCTCATCCCTTCCCGCATCCCTTCCCGCATCCCTCCCATCCCGGGGATGCTCCTGCGGGGATCGAACCAGCACCGCGGGGCAGAACCGGACCCACAGCGCGACCCACGGGGGGATCCGGCACCCCGAAACTCGTCCCCCGCGGGGTCCGACACCCCAAACTGCCATCCCGAAGGGTCCGACACCACAAATCTTGTCCCCTGGAGGGTCCAACACCCCAAATCTTGCCCCATGGAGGGTCCAGCACCCCACAGCGCCCAAGGAGGGCACCGCGCCCACGCCGGCCGCGGCACGGCCGGGACCGCGGGCGCTGCCCCCGCCCCACGCGCGGCTCGGGGTGGGCACATCCCCGTCCCCGGGCACTCGCCCTGCCCGTTTCACACCCCGCCCTGCCCGCACCGCTGCCCGCAGCTGGCCCAGGGGCCGTTGAGGAGCGAAGCCCGGGTGGAGGGATGTGTGTGGGGGGATCGCGTCCGTCGCTCCCCACGCTCCCACCCGTGGCCGTGGAGCCCGCGAGGGTCCCCCCCCCACCCCGCACACCTTCGGGGAACGCCGAGCCAACTGTGTCCCCCTCCCTCGGCGGGCGCGGCGCCGGCTAATCCAATCCATCAGGGGGGTAATGAGCTATGAAAGTGCGGATTCAATTAAAGAGGGGAGGGCGGGGGGGGATGGATCGCGCCCGGCGGCAGACGGAGAAAGGAGCGCGCTGCCCTCTGAAAGGCTCCATCTGTGCCGCCCCGGCCCTTTGTGCTGCCCTGAAAGAGCCGCAGCCGCTCACGCAGGAAAAAAAAACAAAAAAAAACCCACAAAACCACCCGCCCGAGGTCCCGGCGGGCGCTGGGAGAGACTCCCGAGATCCCGCGGGGAACGAGCCGCGAGGGGAAACTGAGGCACGGGACAGGGAGGGGAAGGAGTTTGGGGAGTGAAGCGCTCGGGGCTCGTTGGTTCGGGCGTCGCTCGTGGGGGGGGAGTTTGTGCCGCCACGGGAAGCCTGGAAGGGTTTTTTGGGGTTGGGGGAGACCTCGGGAATCGTCGTCTCGTTCTGGATTTATCCGTGGGCAGCGGCGCCTTCCACCAGCCCGGGCTGCTCCGGCCTGGCCTGGGGCGCTTCCAGGCGCGGAGAATCCCCCTGGGAAATCCGTTCCAGCCCCTCCCCACCCCCACAGGGAGGAATTCCTTCCCCAAGGGCCCGTCTAAACCAGCACGTGGAATCCTGGAATGGTTTAAAGCTCATCCTGTTCCACCCGGGATGGGGACAGGGACATTTTCCACCAGCCCGGGCTGCTCCGGCCTGGCCTGGGACACTTCCAGGGATGGGGCACATCCCAGGAATGAGCCTCCCTGGGGGATCCCGGAGCTTCAAGGGGCCGGATGAACCCCCAGATTTGGGTTATTCCTCAGGGCTGGGCCGGTCCTGCCTGTCCTCCGGGTGGGAGTGGGGGTAACATCGGAGTATCCTGGTGTGGCCACCGGATCCAGCCAAGAGAATCCTTGGAGAAGCCGACCCTGAGCCCGCAGGTGGAGGAAGAGCGGGAATCAGGTGCTGGTGCCACTGGGGTGGCTTGGGACAATCACCCACCCTCTGGAATTCCCCCGGGCTCGTTTGGGCTGGAAATGACCCCCCACACACTCCCCCCCTTCACGAGAGGCCTGATTACAACTCGGGAGGGATTGGCCCCGGGGGCGAGTTCTAAAGACGGGATTATTCCTGTACAAATTCTGATTAAAGCGCCCCCCGAAACAACGATAAGCCGGGCTCTAATCTCGCGCGGGCAGCGAGGCTCCGTCAACAGCCCCCGGATCGCTGTGGCCGCTTTATCTGCCACGGATTAACCCGCGGCTCCCCGAACTCGGGGGTTTTAATATCCAAAATAAACCCAAATAAACCGGCCGTTCGTGTCTCTCTCTCTGTGTGTGTGTGTGTGTGAGTGTCGGTCCCAGCTCGGTCGCTCCCGTTGGACGCGCTCCCGCCTCTCGGCCAGGGGGGCTCCCTGGAATTCCCGGTGCTTCCCCGGCTGCCGGAGCGGGATCCACATCCATCCCAAACCCCCGACCCCGGAGGGGCTCCCGGTGCTGTCACTGGGACGGCGGGAGGAGCCCCCAGACCTGGCCCAGCAAGGCCCGAGCTGGGCACAGTCGGAATTCCCGGCCCTTGGTGGCATTCCAGGATGGTTCCTGCCCATGGGGGGCTGGATGTGGGGTGGACTGGGATGTGGGATGGCTGTGGGATGGATTGGGATGGGGGATGGATGGGGGACAACTCTGGGATGGCTGTGGGATGGATTGGGATGTGGGATGGATTGGGATGGCTGTGAGATGGATTGGGAAGTGGGGTGGATGTAGAATTGCTGTGGGATAGATGTGGAATGGATTGGGATGTAGGATGGCTGTGGGGTGAATTGGGATGTTGGGGGGATGTGGGATTGCTGTGGAATGGATGGGGATGACTGCAGGATGGACTGGGATGTGGGCTGGGTGTGGGATGAATGTGGGATGGATTGGGATGGCTGTGGGATGGACTGGGATGTGGGGTGGGTGTGGGGGGGCTGGGAGGGTCGGGATGGACCCCACATGGGCCGGGAATGCCGCAGCACTGCTGGGCAGAGCAACTGTGGATGGATGGATGGATGGATGGATGGATGGATGGATGGATGGATGGATGGATAGAAGGATGGATAGAAGGATGGATGAATGAATGGATGGAAGGAAGGATGGACGGCACATCCCGACCCATCCCACTTTTCCGGTGCCACCACACCCGTCCTGCTGCCCCCACTCGGAGCTTTCCCCCCCACCCCTCCCCACGAGGGAAGTCAGTTGCCAAAATCTGCCGGCCCCGAGGGGGAAAAGACGATTAACTCGGGAATCAACAGCCTGATATTCCGGCTTAGTGGGAAAATCCTGGTGGATTCCCGGGCCGGGCACATTAGGAGCTTCAGTGGCTTCCCAGCCTGATCAGATTACAGGCAAATATCGGAATTACAGCTCTCAAAGCCGGGCTTTGGAAGGGGCTCAGCAATTATCCGGCCCTGGGCACCCCCAGCCCAGCCAGGGAAAGCAGGCCAGGCCCCTCGGAGCCGGGAGTGGCTTTTCCCGGGATGAGCATTCCCAGGAATCCCATCCCACGGGTGCACAGCCCAGTAGGGCCATGGGGATGCCCTGGATGGGGTGGGAGGTGAAGCTTCTTGGAGGGTGGAGGTCGTTCCCAGCTCATCAGGGGGTGGTTGGGCTTGGAAGGGACTGGGAAGATCATCCATATCCATGGGCTGGGACACCTTCTGCTATCCCAGGATGCTCCCTGGACACTCCCAGGCACGGGGCGGCCGCAGCTCCTCAGGGAAATCCATCCCAAGGCCTCCACCCACCCTCGCTGAGGGGGAATCCTTCGTGTTCCCCGCGTGGCTTTTCCCTTCCAGTACCCCTAAAAAAACAGAGTCCAGGTATTGGAAGAGCCCCCCCCGAGGATGGGGGTGCCCGAGGGGGGGTCTCTTATCCAAGCTGAGCTCTCAGAGATCCCCCTATGGAAGCCAGGAATGGGAGACAACCGGGAGACCCCCCCACACCCCCCCCCCTCCCCGGTCCTTCTTCCTTCGCCCTCCCACCTCCCCTCGCTGTGCCCGGGAGGGGTGGGGCTCGTTAGTCCCAGGTGTTAATTAGTCATTAGCCGAGTGCGGCCGATGGTCCCGGGGTGGGCCCCTCATCCTCCCCAGCCCTTGGGGCCCCCCCAAACCTCCCCGGGGGCGGAGGTTGGGGGGCTGTGGGGGTGCCAGTCCTCAGCTCCCGCCCCCCACGGGCGGTGCCGAACCCCAGCGACACGGGGGGGCCACCCACACCGCGTGTGTGTGTGTGTGTGTGTGTCCCCTCCCCACGCGTGTCGGGGGCCAGCTGTGCCCTCGGCCCGGCCTGGCACGGCTCACCACCCTCCTGGCACGGGCCGGGGCTGCTGGAAGGGGCGACTCCGCGGCTGTCGGGCCCGGGGGGGACCTGGCACCGAGTGGGGCTTGGCCCACGGCCAGCGAGGGGTGGTGGGGGGGGGCTCGTGGGCACAGCTGGACCCCCGGCACCGTCTCCCAGCGCGGCATCGTGGGTGGGGGTGGGTGTGTGTGGGACTGGGAAGGGTCGGTCGGGGTGCCCGGCCCGGCTGCGGGTCTGTGGGGGTGTCACGCCGCGGGGCTTGTTGGCCCTGCGTGGGGGGCGTTTTGGGGGTTCAGATGTCGTGCACGCGGGGACGGGCTGCGGGGACCCCCGGGGAGGGGAAGGGTAAGACCCTCCCGGGAGGGGCATCCCGGGGAAAGGCAGGTGGGGCGGGTCCATCCCGGGTCATTCCACGCCCAGGTCATTCCATGCCCAGGTCATTCCATGGCCAGGCCGCTCCACCCCCACCCCATCCCCTCTCCCCAAACCACCCCCTCCCCTCTTTCCCGCGGTGGGGTGGGGCGTCTGTGGAGGGGGACACACACACACGCACACAAAAACACGCGCCGTGTCCCCTCCCCTCCACCACCCCCCACGCTCCACGCCAGCCCTTTGGCAGCTGCGGGGGCCCCACGAGAGCCCCCCGGAGCCCCCGGGAGAGCTCCCCCCCCGCCTCCAGCCCCCCTCCCAGCCCACCCCGGAGCCGGGCACAGCTTGCGGGGGCCGCGGCGGCTCCCACCGGGCTGCGGCACAGCCGGCGCGGGGCCGGGGGACGGCGGGGACGCGCCGAGCTGTGCAGGGCACGTGGAGCGGGGGGTCCCCACGCGAGGGTCGGGCGGGGGGGGGTGGGTGGGTGGGGGGGGGTGTCGCCCGACGCGGAGTTTGGGGGAGGGGGGGCGGGTTTTGGGGCGCAGCTGGGAAGGGAGGACTCGGGGGGTGCTGTAGGGGGTGAGAGGTGCGGCCACCCCCCCCCTCCCCACGGCTTGCAGTGGGGAACGGGGGTGGGAGGGGTGGGGTGAAGTCAGGACCGGGGACACTGAACGTCTCTGTGTCCTGCGTGGAGATGGGGGGGGGGGACACATCCCCGTGTCCCTGCCGTGCTCACTCGAGGGTGCGGGCACGCAGGGACCGCCACGTGTGTCCATGTCACGTCCCCCCCGGGGCTGCTCACACGTGTCTGTGCCCGTGTGTGTGACACTCGTGCACGGGCACAGCCACGGCAGGGCTCACACACTTGTGTTCTGGGGGCACCCCAAATCCCCCCCACATCCCCCCAGGGCTGTGCTGGACCCCCATCCTGACACCCCAAATCCCCCCCAAATCCCCCCAGGGCTGTGCTGGACCCCCGTCCTGACACCCCAAATCCTTCCCAGCACCCCACGGATCGCAGATCCAAGGTCAGGGATCCCACTTGGACCCCCCCGGATCCAACCCCTCTCCCAAAAAGGAGACAACAACCCCGGGGCAAAGCTGCTTGAAACGAGACCACGACTTTATTTGAGCTAAAAACCCCCCAATTCTGCTTTTCTTCTTCTTTTTTTTTAACTTTTTTTTCTTTTTTTTTTTTTACAAAAGGATAAACATTTCCAGTACAAAAGGGAAAGAGCTCAAATCACCTCCGAATTCCCGTCTCTATCCACAAAAAAAACACCCCCCCCCCCCACAAACCAGGGAGTTCTGGCCAGCGGGGAACATCAAAACCAGCCACCCGGATTTTCTCGGAAGCCAAAAATAACCGTTGCATAGCCTGGAAAAGTTATTGCTCGCCTGGAGATCCCGAGGAGGAGTCGGGAGGCAAATCCGGGAAGTGGCTGCTAAATGTTGGAGTCGGGCGTTCAAATATGCAAATACTTGGGCTCGTCACCGGGGAAAAAAAACAATTAAAATTAAGTTGGGGATGGGGGGGGGGAAATAAATTAAATAAATAACGGCTAATAAATAATCCTGGAGCACCAGCACTGCAAAAAAAAAAAAACAAACCCAAAAAATCCACACACGTCTCCACGAAGGGAAATCCGAACCTACGGGCTCGGGAGTGGCCGGGGAAAGAGGCGGGAGGTTCTTGGAGCGCATTCCAAGTGAGAACGGGAGGTGGGAGGAGCGGGATTGGAGCCCTCAGACACGGCAGAGGATAAAAGGATAAAAAAAGGGATCGGGACGCGCTGGTTCGGGCATGGGGAGCCGGGATGGGGAAGGGAAGGTCCGGCGGCTCCTCTCCCAGTCGGGATGGTGGGAGGGATGAACGGCCCCGTTTCCAGTCCCAGAGACAAGGGATGGGGATCCCAAGCCGGGTGGGGGTCACGGGGGAGGGCTGAGGGTCAGGGAGCAGGAGGAGGGGCTGGCAGGGAGGAGCTCCGGGCATGGGTGGGCCTGGGTGGGGGATTCCCATCCCTGGATGGGCCTGGGTGGGGGATCCCCATCCCTGGATGGGTCTGGGTGTGGGATCCTCATCCCTGGATGATGAACCAAGGTGTCCCTGGATGATGGACCACGGCATCCCTGGATGATGGATTGGGATGGCCCTGGGTGATGGACCACGGCATCCCTGGATGATGGATTGGGATGGCCCTGGGTGATGGACCACGGCATTCCCAGAGGATGGATCTTCATCCCTGGACGAGCCCCAGCACCCCCAGATGCTGAACCCCCATCCCTGGATGAGGGACCCCCGTCCCTGCTGGTCTTCCACAAGTGTCCATCTCCTTCCCAGATCCTTCCTGGTGCTGGACTGGGACCACCGGGGTGTGGAACTGGTGGAACTGGTGCAGGAGGGGCAGGAAGGAGCCGTGTCCCCATCCCAGCACCCCCAGGAGGGAGGAGGGAGGGAGGGTGACCCCAGCTCCGGGGGCAGGATTTGCCGCTGACCCTCCCTGGCTGCGTCCCCCTCACCACCCACCCCACCCCTCGCTGGGGTCGTGTCCGTCCTGGGGAAAAAAAAGACCACCAAAAACGCTCCAAGCCTCGGGAATTCGGGGCTCCGGGCGGGCTACTCGTTGAAGATGGTGCTGAGCTGGGGCCCGGCCACGTGCGGGGCGAAGGGCTCGTAGCTCACCTCCAGCGGGATCTCGTAGCGGGGCACCGAGCCCTGGAAGTGGGCCGCGTGTCCGTGGGCCCCGGCCAGGCTCACCGAGGGGTAGTGGGCCACGAAGGGTGGGTAGGGCTTCTCCAGCTCCGGGGAGCCGTCCTGCTTCAGGGAGAAGTTGCCGCCGACGCTCAGGGGCGGCGTCAGGGGGCCCTCGTAGGGCGGGGAGGAGCAGTCCGGGCCGCGGGGGCCGCCGAACGGAGCGTCCACCACCAGGCTCTTGAAGGTCGGGGCTTTGAGGTGCAGCAGGTGGGTCTCCAGGGAGCCGTAGGGCGGGCTGGGCAGCCCCGGGGTCTGGTAGCTGAAGGGGTGGCCGGTCCCGGGCGCCTCGCAGGCCGGGGGCTTCTCCTCGTGCTGCCTCTCCAGGAGCAGCGCGGGTGGCCCCAGCTGGAGGCAACCGGCCACCAGGTTGCTGGTGGGCTGCGACAGCCCCTTGCAGAGCGTCTCCACGAAGCTCTTCCCCTCCGGCGTCTGCCCCGTCTCCAGCACCTCGGACAGGGCCCAGATGTAGTTCCTGGCGAGCCGCAGCGTCTCGATCTTGGACAGCTTCTGGGTCTTGGAGTAGCAGGGCATGACCCTCCTCAGGTTGTCCAGGGCGTCGTTCAGGCCGTGCATCCTCGTGCGCTCGCGGGCGTTGGCCTTGACCCGCCGCGCCCGGAACCGCTCCAACCTCGCCTTCGTCATCTTCTTCTTCTTGGGGCCTCTCCTCTTGGGCTTCTCGCCCTCCTCCTCCTCCTCTTCCTCCTCCTCCTCCTCCTCCTCCTCCTCCTCGCCGGGGCTGTCGCGCCGCTCGCAGGGACCCGTCCCCAGCGCGAAGGGCCCCGGCCTGGCCTCCTCCTCCGGCTCGGTTTTGGGGCCCAGCTCGGTCACCCAGGGTGGGGTCACCAACTCCGCCATCTCCTCGGCCTGGGAGAAGGGCTTGGTCATCCCCGAGCTCTGCAAACGAGGGGAGGGGGAGGTGGGAAGGGAATTCCAGCGGGAAAAGGTGCTCGGGGCGCGGAGAAAATCGTCTCCCGGATACCCCGACATCCCCCCGCCCTCTGTTGGTACCCTACAAAATCTATTTCTTTATTTATCCGTCTCTCAGAAAATCGTCTCCAGGAGACCCCACCGACTCCCTGCCCGCTGCTGGCACCGACAAAATCTGTTTATCCGTCTCCTCCTCTCCCTCCAGTCATTTCTGGTGGGTTTTTTTTTGGGGGGAAGGAGGAGCCGCTGATGCCTCCCCGCGGGCTCTTCCCCCACGCTCCGGGCTTGCGGCAGTCCCGTTTTTGGGGGGGATTCCCACCCATCAACCCCTCGGCCCTCAAACCCCGCCGCGGGCGACAAAAGGGAGCTTTGGAAAAGCAGCCCGGGGTTTTTTTTTCCTGCCCGAACCCTCCTTCCCCTGGGCTCCGACCAACACGGGTTTCATGTTTAATCAGCCCCCAAAATCCCGCCGTCGTGCCCGACTCATTTAATAAAGCTTTAGCCTCTAAGCGGCTTTGCTTGGAAGTGCTTCCCGAGCCCCGGCTCCCCTGCCCCGACCATCCCAGGCCGGAAAATCCCGCTTTTAATACGCGTGATGCGGCTCCCGCGCTGGATTAGGGTGTTAATTGCTGCGCCGTCCCCACGAAGGACCGCGCAGCCCCAATTAACTCCCGGCAGGGGCTGGAAAAAAATCTTTGGGATGAGCCGGTGGGTCTGGCTGGTCCCGAGTCCTCGGGATTCGCCGTGAGATCAGCGCCGGGATGTTGCGGATCTGCCCCCCGCCCAAAAAGGTCCCTTTCCCTCGGGATTCCCCCATCCCTCTCCAAAATCCATCCCAGGAGAAAACCCCCCTGTTTCGGGGGTCTCTTCGCCGGGGGGAGCCTTTTCCCACCCCCCCTCCCAGCGATCCCAGGGAAAGTTGTCCCTTTGGAAACCCGACCGGGGGTCCCCGCACCGTCCCGTGGGGGGGTCTCCGGGGGTCGTGGGGGCACCGGCAGGTCCTTGGGGGTCCCCCCGCACCCTCGGGGTGGTCCCGACCCGTCCTTACCTGGGCACAGGATGGGGGGTCCCGGCTGTCACTCGCCCGGGCGCATGGCGTGTCCAGCCGCGTGGGGTGGGGGTGAGTGGGAGTGGGGGGTCCCTCCGACCGGCACCGAGGGCGGGGTAAGGGGTGGGGGGGACACACGCACCGGGAGAGCGGCGGGAGCTGCTCGGGCTGGCGCAGCTCCGCGCTCGGGCGGTTTTGAGAGCTCCGCGTTGCCCGCGGCTCCTGCCCGGCCGCGGGTCCCGCGTGGCTCCTCCCACGGCGGGGAGGGGACCGAGCCCGGGCTCCTCCCGCCGCCCCCCAAGCCCCCCCCCGAGCATCCCTGGACGGGGCAGTCCCGGGGGACACTCCCGATCCCCGGGAATCTTGGAAAAGGGGCGCCGGGGGGCACCCCAAAGCCCCGGGAATCTCTGGGTGGGGGCCACTCCCGATCCCTGGGAATCCCTGGCTGGATGATGCCCCCGATTCCCGGGAATCCCTGGCTGGATGATGCCCCCGATTCCCGGGAATCCCTGGATGGGGACACTCCTGATCCCCGGGAATCCGTGGCTGGATGAATGATGCTCCCGCTCCCTGCGAATCCCTGGCTGGGTGACTCCAGCGGGCACTCCCGATTCCCGGGAATCCCTGGACGGGCACTCCTGGATCGGGCACCGCTCCCACCCAGGGGCTGCGACCCCCTCCCTGCTGCAAGGAGAGGGCAAAGGGGGAGCAATGAACGGTCGGGGGGGCCCGGCTGGGCCGGGCACAGACACGGGAGGGACCCCCCGGGCTCCGCAGCCCCCGGGGGGAAGCGGGGGGGGGGGATGTGTGAGCGTGGAAAAGACCCCCCCCAATAATCCCGGGATGAGTGTCCGGGATCACTCGGCTCAGTCCAGCCCCACGTTCCCCACCGGCTCGGGGGAGGGTCTGCGGGACTGGAAGTTGGGAGGGGGACACACACACATCAAAAATCCCCCCCTTTGCCCCCCACCCATCCCTGCTGCCCAGATCCCCGCGTGGGACCCTCGCGGACCCTTCCCGGCGGCTCCACGGGCTTACGGAGGAATACTAATTAATTCATTAGCGGTTCCTTCTCCCAGCGGCCGCCCCGGGCCGGGCACGAACAGATTGCGGCCAATAAATCTGCCTGTTGCGACCCCCGCGCCCCCCCCCAATCCCCCCCAATGCCAGATGGCTCCAACAGGTCCCGGCACCCGCACAAAGGGGCCGGTGGGCGCCCCGGGGAAGGGGGTGGGTGGGTGGGGAGGAAACGGACACACGGCCCGGGTTCCCCCCCCACACACAACCGGGGGGAGCTGCGGGACCCCCGGGAGGTGCGGGGGGTGGTGGGGGGTATTGTGTGGCCCGGCCACGCGTTAATCCCATTGTGCGGGGGCTCCGCATCTGTCGGGGTTACGGGGGACGAGCCCCCACCTCAAACCATCCCTCCCCCCCCCTCCCGGGAACGCTCGGCAAGATGTTCCCGAGCGCCGTTCCCGCCTCCCCCGGGGGGTGGAAAAGGGATGCGGAGCTCGGGGGGGAGGGGGGGGAAAGGGGAGGTGCAACCCCCCCCTCATGTCACGATCCATCCCAGGGGGAGACACAGCCCCCCCAAATCCCCGTGGCCCATCCCGAGTGGGGGCACAGCCCGTCCCGGGTGGGCACTGCGGGTCCCCGAGGTGGACAGGAGGGAAATGCCACCCGTGTCACCATCACCCGGGGCTGGGGATCCCCGAATCCTGAGCTGTGCCCGCCCTGGGACCCCCCCACTCATCCCGGGGCTCTCCTGCCCTCATTTGTGTGTCCCCCTTCTCACAGATCCCCTGAGGATCTTCCCATCCTTCCCAGGAATCCTCCCTCTCCCATCTAACCCTTCCATCTCCCGGGGGTCCCCCCAGCTCCTCCCAACCCTCCATTCCCTGGTATTTCTGGGATATTCCCACTGAGGCCAGCTCCACCCGGATAAAAATCCATCCCAGATGCTCCACCCGGATAAAAATCCATCCCAGATGCTCCACCTGAATAAAGCTCCATCCTGGGATGTTCCACCTGGATAAAGCTCCATCCTGGGATGTTCCACCTGGAGAAGGGATGAACCCCCCCCAGATGCTCCGGGCAGGGCACGGACCTGCCAAATTTGGGCCGAATTTGGGGCTGAGGAGAACCAGGGAAGCTCATCCCGGCCCCGCATCCCACCATCTCCCCCCGCCCCAGCGCCCCCCGCTCCCCTCGGCGGGGCCACGGCCTGGAAAAGGAAGGTAATTCCCAGAGTAAATATTGGGAAAGGCCCTTCCCGCCCCGAGCTGGAATTCCCGGGCCCCCGCGCGGAAACGCAATTAGCGCGTATTAACGGGGTCTCATTTCAACCCGGCAGCTGCGGCCGGGCCGCCTCATTTGCATAACACTGGGGAATGCAATTAGGGAGAAATGAGGGGCTGGGGAGCCCCGGGGGGGGGATCCGGGGGGGGGCTACACTCACTGACCCGTGTTTGTCACTTTGAGCGATGGTGGCACCCACGGGGGACAAAGGGCCGCGTCTCCCTGGGGTGTCCCCCCCACGGTTTGGTTTTGGGGTCTCCAACCCCCCACGGGCGCCCGGGGAGAGGGGGGGGGAATCCATCCATCAGGGGGGTTCCCCAATCCTGCGCTCCCCCTTCCCCTGGAGAAGGGACGTGCCAGGGGTTGGGAATGTTCTGTGGGGACCACCCGTGTCCCCAGAGCCCCACGGGGCGGGGGGGGGGATTGGGGTCCCCCTGGAGCTCCCTCAGGGTGGGCTGCGGTCCCCGTGTCACCCCCGGGGAGCCGTGGGATCACACGTGGGATCACATATGGAATCACGTGGAACTGCACATGGAATCACGCACGGGATCTCACGGGGCTGCACATGGAATCACACACGGAAATACGCGTGGAATCACGTATGGAATCACACGCGGAATCACACACGGAATCTCATGGAGCTGCACGTGGAATCGCATATGGAAACACACATGGGAACACACATGGAATAGCATGTGGAACCACGCATGGAATCTCATGGAACTGGACATGGAATCACACGTGGAATGAAACGGAACTGCGTGTGGAATCACACATGGAATCACACATGGAATCACACACGGAATCTCACGACACTTCACGTGGAATCACACGCGGAATCACACAGGGAACTGCACGCGGAATCGCCGGTGGAAGCGCACATGGAATCACACGGAATCGCCCGTGGAATCCCAGAGGCTCCCCGGGCGCTGCCATGCCCGGCCCGGAGCTGACACCTGCTGGCAGGAACCCTCAGAGGCGGCCGAGCCCCCACCCCGGGGGGACCCCGCGACCACCCGTGTGCCCGCAGGACCCCCCCCCTCACCCCCCCACCTCGGGTTTGGGGCGAGCCGGAGCGTGTCCAGGCGGGAATCCCCGAGCAGGAGCCAAACTCTGCCCTGAACCCCTCAGATTTGGGGTGCGGGGGGGTTGGGTGAGGGTACCAAGACAGGGGGCACAGCCCCGACCGACGGGTCCTGGGGGGATTTGGGGTGTCAGGACAGGGGGTCCAGCACAACCCCGGGCTCCAGCACTCCGGGACAGCCCCCCCCCTCACCCCCGGCACCCCAAGTGTCCCCCCATCGCTGCCTGCGACCACCCCCCATACCCCCCTGACACCCTTCCCACTCTCCGCGGGTGGGGCGTGGGGGGGGGTCACAGAGGGTTGACGATCTCTCCCTTCCCTCCCGGGATAGATTCATCCCGGCGGGGGGAACCCCGGGAGCTCCGGGAAGGTTCCTCTGTGGTCCCGCCGGAGGAGGAGGAGGAGGAGGAGGAGGAGGAGGAGGAGGAGGAGGAGGAGGAGGAGGAGGAGGGAGCAGCAGCCTTGGCACAGGCGGGGGCACTGCTGGCTGGACGGCGACCACGGGCCCCAGATGTTGAGCTGCGGGCGCGGCTTTGCCCGTTTGGCACCGGCCCGGCCCAGCTGCCGCCCCTGTCCCGCGGCTCCGCAGCCGGGGCCGCCGTTCCCCCACAGACACACACTTGGAATGGCCCTGGAATGTCCCCCGGGAGCGGCGGCGGCGGCACCTGGGCCAGCCTGGCCCCGACCCAGGCGTGGAGCCGTGCCGGCATTCCCGCCGGGAAGGAACGGCAGGGATCGGCGCCAGCTCCGGGGAAACGTCCCCCCGGGAATGAGGCACTTCAGCGTCCACCCCCCCCTCCCACACCCCGCGAGGAGGGGGAACGTTTTCCAGGGTCAGGGAAGAGCATCCCTAAGGGCACTTCGGCTCCCCGGGGAGCAGGAGCAGCTCCCTGCAGGGAACGTGGATTTTTCGGAGCGTTTAGGGGCGAAGCCTTTAATTACTTGGCGAACCCAAATTAATTAGAATCGGATCCTCCGTGTCGGGCCGTTGGATTGAATTCCCTGGAATCCTCACGGCCGTGTCCCGGCCAGCTGGGGCTGCTCCAGGCTCGGCTCCGCATCCCGATTGTCCCCGAGGCGGCGACATCCCGGGATGCTCCCGATGCCACATCCCTGCTCCTCCAAAGGCTGGAGATCCGAGGACACCCCCAAACTGTGCCCTGGGACCGCTCCCCGCCCTCATCCCGAACTTCAGAGCCGGGAAAAACCTTCCCGGCCCTTGGAGGTGTCCGGGTGGAGGTTGGGGCCAGCCTCATTCCACGGGCGACCTTTTCACGCCGGATTAAACCTCGCCCCCCCACGAGGAGGCTCCGTCAGGCGGATCTAAATTCCCTAATTCCCTAATTCCAGCCCCAGCCGAGGCACGATCCCACCTCGGGGGACAATTTGGGAGCGAGGGAGATTTTGGGAACAACTTGTGCCGTGTCCCCCCCACCCCCGGGGAGGACACCGCGCTCTGCAGCAGCCGCAGCTCGCCGGGAGCCTTTTCCCGGGATGCAAAAACACCGGGAAAAGCTGGTTTGGGTTTTTTTTTTTTTCTCCCGGGAGCCGCGATTTCTCTCACCTGCCGGCGGAGCGGAGGTGGGCGCTCCAGCTCGCACCGAATACATTTACCCGCCTTCCCCCTCCTTCCCAGCTCCACATCCCGGGCGGGAATTCTCATCCCAGAGATCCCGGGAGCTGCTTTCCCTGGGGAAAAAGAAACGCCCCTCAAAAAAATGCTTAATTTGGGGGGGAAAAGGCTTAATTTGGGGGGAAAAGGCTTAATTTTGAGGGAAAACGCTGCCCAGGAGGAGGTGGATGGAGACGCCAGGGAGAAGGAGGAGGAGGAGGGAACTCTTCCAGTCGGGATGAGGCATTTCCCCGCTCCAGGAGGAGATGGGTTTATTCCCAGAAGGAATTTATAAGAGGGGGAAAATCATTAATTTGGGGGTCTCCCCACCCCGGGCCGGGGGGCGGGATCGGACAAAGGTCCGGGAGGGTGAAGGAAAAGGAGCCACGAGGCGCCTCTTACTGGTCTCCCAAAGTGGGAACCAGTGAAGCGGCGGTTCGGCCCAGTTTGGGGGGGTGGGGAGGAGGATTTGGGGGGCGCAACTCGCTGAACCCGAGCCCGGGCTCATCCCCGAGCCGGGTCTCTCCGGAGCATCCAACGGCTCCCAAAAAACCCGGAGCTTCTCCCTCCCCCCCCCTCCCCCAACCCCCCGGTTCCCGGGAAGATTCTCCCACTTCCCACGGAGCTGCCACATCATCGCCGTTGCCGTGGAAACCCTCGAGGCCCCCCCACGCCCCCCCACCCCCCACCCCGGACAGGGTTTTGGCGGAGCTTGGGGTGGGGGGTTGGGGGTGTCAGAGCTGCGAATCCAACAGCTCGGCCCCCACAGGACATCCAGGATATCCGTGGATATCCGTGGATATCCGTGGATGGGGGGCCACAGCTGGGAGTCGGAGCGTGGGGTTGGTCCCCCAAGGCACCCCCCAAGGGCTGGTGGTCGCCCCCAAATCTCTCCATCCTCCCCTTCCCACTCCCCCCTCTCGCCCTTTGGCACCCCCAAAATCCCTCCGTTGCCCCCCTCCCCCCTCTCAGCCTTTGGGTGCCCCCCAAATCCTCAGACACCCCCCCCCCCAGGCCTTGGAAACCCCCAAATCCCTCCA
>JAWWMA010000076.1:4513021-4525243 GCA_035041425.1 Mionectes olivaceus | reverse complement strand
GGGACACGGCCCCAGAGGGACCCACAGAGCAGTGACCAGGCCCCAGGGACCCCCAGAGCAGGGACAAGGTCCCAGGGACCCCCAGAGCAGGGACAAGGCCCCAGGGACCCCCAGGGCAGGGACAAGGCCCCACAGGGACCCCCAGCCCCTCTGGGCCACGGGCAGTTGGAGGAGAGAGGGTGTAACTCCCGGCTCAAGGCAGGGAACACGGGACACAGGGACGTGGGTGGCCTGAGACCAGGCACCAGAGCGGGGCCGGGCGCTGCCAGCAGCACCAGCCCCTCTCCGGGCTGACAGCATCCCGCTGGGATGCTCGGGATCCCCAGGAACGGGGTCAGGGAGCTCCTCCTGCCACCCCTCAGCACCGCAGTGGAAGAGCAGAGACCACCAAGAGGTTCTTGCGCAGCCACAGACTCCCCCCAGCCCCACGGCCGGACCTTTTCCGACCCAATCCATCGCCCTGCAGCGTCTCACGGCCCCAGAGGGGAAACTGGGGCAGCAGGCACAGGTGGAAGGGAGGAAAGGGAACAGGGGGAAACACGGGGTGGGATGGGAGGGAGGAAACCCCTTCCCCTCATGCGGGGCACGGGGAGGGGAGCCTGGGCACGGCCCGGAACCTCGTCAGCGGGGACTCACCTGACATTAATTAGATACTGGGCCAGGCTGATGCTCGCTGCAGATCCAGTTATGGTCACCTGCCGGTCAGTAGATCCTTCCACGGGGTTGGCAATCTTGATCTGCGCCCCGGACATCTGGCGGATCTCGTTGATCTTGGCGCCCTGACGCCCGATGATGCAGCCAATCAGCTGAGGGGAGGCAGCGGCAGCGTTAATTAACCGGTTAATTAAGCCTCGTCCTCCTCACCCCGCCTCTCCTAGGGTTGGGTTCTGCTCTTCTGTGGAATTTACGCAGCCCCTGCCCCAGCCTGCTCAGGGCAGTGGGGAGTCACTGTCCCTGGACGTGTCCCAAATCACGTGGATGTGGCCACAGTTCAACGGTGGCCTTGATGGTGCTGGGGGAACACGTGGGCTTGGTGGCCTGAGAGGCATTTTCCAACCTTCACAGTCCCATGAGTGGATGATTCCTTTGGGGGGGAGGGAGCAGGGGAAGGAAGATGGGGTTGAGGAGTTGGAAGAGGGAGTTTAAGGGGCTGAAAAAGCGTTTTTCTGCCTTAAAGCTCACAGGAAGGGGGATAAGGGATGTGGTGACAGCCAGAGTGGCCTGAGGTGGCACTCTGGGGCGCAGCCACGAGTTTGCTGCAGCTTTAGAGCTGAGAACTGGCACTCCCCACCCCCTTCTGTTAAGAGGGGCAGATCCTGGGGGTCCCCAGGGCCAAAAGGGGCAGCTCTCTGCCCACGATGCCTCCACCCCCCACCCCCCAGTGGCCCTGGGATACTCACATCGTTTGGAATGGTGAGTTCATGGGAGGTGGTTTGAGCAGAGGCATCCAAACCTGCTCAGAGACAGAGAGAGGGGGGGCAGGTGAGGGGGGTGCCAGACTGGGGGTGCAGCACCCCAAGTGCTGCCAGTTTCAGGCTGCCTGGGAGGGCTCCGAGCAGGCTGGGGAGGGCAGAGCAGGCTGGGAGGTCGCTCCAACCCCCCGCTGCTCCCCAACCCCTCCCTTGCTTTCCTCCCCCCCCTTGCTCCTCAATCACGCCCCGGTTTCTCCCCTCCGTGTCCCCTCCCCGTGTGTCACCGCAGGATCCTCCATCCGGGAGCGGGGCGCTGGCACTGGGGGGGCTCCAGCCGGGCACTCAGCTCTGCTCCCACTCCAGGACCAACCTCCAAGGGCTACGTTACCCCTCCTTCCTCCTCCTCCTCCTCCTCCTCCTCACTGCGGCCCGGCAGGGCAGTGCTACGCCGGCCGGCGCTGTGAGGCCGCTCATGCCTTGCATGGGGCCAAGCGTGTGTGCCAGGTGCGTTTTTTAACATGTTTTCACACTTTTCCCCCCCCTTTCCAGCTCGCTCCCTCCTACAGGGAGCGGTGGGAGCCTCACAGAGCTCACCCTGAGGCTCTGGGTGAGGGTGGGCAGCGCTCTGGGGACACAGCAGGTGACACGGAGCTGTCCCCCCACACCTCTGGCTCCTGACAGCTCCAGCACCTCCTCGGCTGGGGGTTGCTCCTCTCAGAGCTGGGGGTTTTTTGGGGGGAGCGGGTGGGGGGGTTCGAAATAAAGCTCAGGGCCCACAAGCTCGCTGGGACAGCAGAGCTTCTGCCCAATCCTGCTGCTCTCCACTATCCAGCTGAGCTCCAGGGCACGGACAGCTGAGTCAGGCTGCAACTCCAGCCCTTCTAGGGCTCCCGTCAACCCCCTTTTCCCCCCCATTCCGGGCACAAAGGCGGGCAGCATCTATGAGGGAGAACGAGACCCCGGGCAGCATCAATACACAACAGAGTAACTACAGATCGTGTGTTTGGATCATTACCCCAATAGCCTTTCACCTCTGGAGAGCTGGAGTCAATGCCTGTTAAGATACAAGTCACAATGAGTTTGGCTGTCTCAAGTTTAGAGCCCCAAATGGGTACTTTTTTTTTTTTTAGCCATCTTAGCAAATCTAAAGCGAATTTGGTACAACTCAGCAGTTGCCTGCTCAGGCCTGGAGTAGCCGGAGGGGAGAGAGCGGGTGCTGCGGGCCGGGGGTCTCCCAGTGCGTTGGCAGAGTTCGGGGGTTGGGGACGAGGGAGGGAAGCAGCGCGGATGGAGGCCCTGCCTGCACCGGGCTCGGCTTGTCCCTACCCCTGCAGCCCCCAGAGACATCACAACAATCGTTACCTGGCCGGGCCCAGCTCGGGGGAACGTTTGGGTTTAGGTTTTTGAGCGTGAGCGCGGCCCCACAGAGGAGCCGGGGGCAGCCCGGGCTGGGCTCCGGCCCGCGCTAGCGCACACGGAGAGAAGGAGTTTCCATACCACTGAATCCAGTGTTGCCATGAGACATTGGAAAGTGTGACTGTTGCATTGCCAACTGGTGCAGCTTGGTCAGCTAGAGGAGGGGAAAAAGAGAGAGAAAGAGAAAAGGCTGGCGTTAGCCATTTCCCGAGGCCAGGGGGGGCCAGGAACTCACCCCGCCCGCGCGCCCGCCCGCACGGACACCGGCCCCGCTGCCCCGGCCCCTCCGCACGCGGCCCGGCCCTCTCTGCACGGAGGCCGAGGTGGGCTGGGGGGCTGCGCCCGCCCCTCGCTGCAATGAGGGCTGGAGGAGCTCAGGAAGAGAAGCAGAGAGGAGCAGGAGGGAGCAGGTGCTCGCAGCACTGCGGGGGAGCGGCAGGGAACGGGGACAGAGCGCGGCTCGGCTCCGCCAACAGAGCAGCTCTTCCAGCCCAGTTTTCCTTCTAGCCCCTCTCCCCCCTGGCCTGGAGCGTCAGACCCCCCCCCCTCGCTGCTCTAAAGGTGCCAGGAGCAGAGACCAGCCCCTACGGGATGAGGATGGGTGCCAGAGGATGGAGGTGTCCGACAGCACCGGGAGAGGCGGCCCCGCTGCCGGGATGGTCCCTCCTCTCCCGAATGGACCCGCCAGGCTGGCAGCAGCCTGGGATGGGCCGGATCCAACCCCCTCCCCGACTGCCACCTGCGCCCAACTCGTTGGGCCAGCTGTCCCCTGCCCCGGGAGAGCCACCGTGTGCTGGGGGGGGGGCTGGTGGTGTTCTCAGGCCGAATTCAGGGAGGAGGAGCAAAGGGGTGGGGGCAAGGGAAAAGCCGGAGCTGGTGTGAAATGCCAAGCCAGGGAGAGGTGGGTTTGGAAAAAAAATATAACAGGAGCAGGGAAGTGCCAGAGAGGAGGTGGTGGGGAGGATCCAGGGAGAGCTCTGAGGCCGGGTGAAGCTGGCTGCAGGAAGGCCAACTGAGGGGGGCGAGTTTTTTTGAGGGGGGGGGCTCGGATCAGATCGAGTCTTCAGCCCAAGCTGAGCAGCTCGAGTGGAGAAAGCACGGAGAAAATTTTGGAAGGGGGGGAGGAAAAGGGTGGATTTCAAGACAAGAAGTTGTAAATAAAAACTTACATCTGGCTGTGGAATGGCATACTGTCCTTGAATGGTATAGGCCTACAAAAGGAGGAAAACAGTCCTATTAACAACCATCGGACAGCCACCCAGGGACAGACAGATTTCAACTAGCCAGGAAGTCAGAGAGCCAAGGTGGAGAGTTCTCCGGGGCGAGGGAAGTGGGGCAGGAGAGGCAGGGGACGGATAAATGCTGTCACAAGCAGTTTCTAGGCTGGCGGTTACTCGAATTGGCCTGACGTGGCGGGTACGGGGAGGGGGGTGGGCAGAATCGGTGCCGTCCCCCCCCAAAAAAACAACAACAACAATAACAAAAAAAAAAAAAAAAAAAAAAAAAAAAAGAAGGTGGCACACAAAAAAAAAAAAAAAAAGGAAAAAAAAAGAAAAAGAAAAACCAAAAAATAAAAAATAAAAACCAACAAGAGAACGGCTGGGATCTTGATGAAGATGTTATGGTGTGGTGAGTCCGAGAATGCTGCTAGCCCTGCGCCCCCGCGCAGGCAGGGAGGATCCAACGCCCCGCCGGCCCTGCTGCTGCTCCCGGCCCCTCTCTGCCCCGGCCCAGCAGCTCCCCCGCCTCCCCCCACCCCAAAAAAAAAGTTGCCCCGTTCCGAGTCCTCTCGTCACTCCGCACGCCTAGGACAACGTCGCCGGGCAAGCTACAGGTCAGTGCTGGCGCTGGCTACCGCTGCTCGACACGGCCCAGCGCTCGGAGGGGGAACGAGGCGAGGGCCTGACCTGCCACAACTCCGAGTTAACTCGAGGTTAAGGGACAGCCACAGACTTCAGATGCCTCCTGAAGCTACCCAGAAAGGGCGAGTCACTGGCTGGGGCCTGGCTGGCTAAGGTTTGGGGAGGTCTGGGGGGGCCGGGCAGGTGGGGGTGGGTGGGAGAGGAAGGGGAGAGGGGGGTACACAGCCTCACTTCCAGGTCACCGGAAGAACTGCAGCCCAGGCTGGAATTGGCCCAAGTTCGTTGCCATGCAGTGGCTGCCGGGTGGCCTGCGTGAGGAGAGGTTGGTGGGCTCAGAGTCCAGTTCCCAGTGGACAGGAGTCCACAGCACAAAAAGCCACCGTTGTCGGTTTTGGGGGACGGGGACGGGGATGCCACCCTTGTTGGCAGTCTCAGAGAGGCCAAGGATTGAACGGGCCGTGGAGACTGAACTCCCCTCTCACCTCCTGAGGTGGTCCCTCCAAGTCAGAGTTGAGGCACATGGATGGGGCGGTGTGGGGGTAGCTCGCACTGCCGCTGCTGTACCTGTCCTGTGGATAAATTAGAGGACTTCAGTCTCCAGGGCTGTCAATCCGAAACCTTTCGCTAACACCAAACTCACATCCACATTAGCTCAGTGCTGATCGAGGGCTCGCCCTGCTCTACGCACGACTCTGAGCTGCAAAGACAGAGCCCAAACGGCCGCCGGGAGCGAGGAGAGGGAGGGCCTGGGCGGCTGCTGCGGGCTTGGCCGCGGCCCTGGGCCAGGGACGGGGGCGGAAAGAAGGAAGGGGGAGAAAAAGGGGGAAGGGGAGGGAAGAGATGCGTGGGCCGTGGGAAGCCTGCTCCTCACTGCTCTAACGGGGAAGGCGGCCGGCTCCCGCCCCGGGGGTCCGCGCTGACGGCCCTCCGCTGGCAAGGGGGAGGGCGCTTCCCCCGGGGTGCAGAGCGGCGGGAGAAGCTGTCGGAGAGGCGGGGGGGGCTGACCGGGTTCAAGGGAGGGGGGGAGGAAGAGGCAGGGAGGGCAGGGGTGGGGAGGAAGGGGACGGCGGTAGGTCCGTCCCCAAAACAAGCACGGCCTGGTGTGGCGGGGTGGGGGGAGAGCAGAGTCAGGCCTGGCTCTCAGGGAGGCCGGCGGCAGCTACCCCTTTTCCCTGACCCCCTTCCCTGCCTACGGAGGCCTCCACCGACAAGGCCAGGCCCTGCCTGCGTGGGGGCCGGGCCGGAGCCCACCCCGAGGGGGTCTCCCTGGCAGCAGGAAGGCAGCGGATGCGTTTGCAAGAGTCGCCGTGGTTCCTCCGAGCTTTACGGCACGGTGGGAGCGGGTGACCCGCTCCTGGGCCCGGCCTCCCAGCCAGCACCCCCCCAGCCCAAAGAGGGCGGGGGGGATTCGGGGTTTTACAGCAGACAGGATCCCAAGGGAGCCCTGTCCCCTGTAACCTGGCTCACGGCAGGGAGCGACTCCCCAGCTCAGCTCAGCTCAGCTCAGCGCAGGAGGGACTAAACCCCAGTCACCTGACGCTACTCCTATACCTGACACACCCTCCCCTCGTGCGAGACGAAGCCTTTGCACACCCCAACCCTACCCACGGCACAGGCTGAGCCTTTGCACCCCAGGAGCCAGTCACGGAGAGCAGAGAAGCCCCAACCTCCGGGCCGGTCACCCACAGCAGGTCACACCAATGTCCCTGGAGCCAGCCCGAGGTAGAGGGGGCAGAGCCTGGGTTTGGCAGCTTGAGCCTCAGCCCCATTCAAATCCCCACTGCTGCCACCACGCTGGCTAATGGTTTTTTTTTTTGCTGGTTAACTCCACGAGCGTTTTCCAGCATCCCCTCCTCCCGAATCATCCCTTTTCCCCGCTCTCATCCCTCGGCAGGGATGGCTGGAGCTGGCTCTGGGAGGCTGAGGCCCGGCAGAGCCGCTCTGGGGCCGGAGGCACGGCGTGGGTGACGGGCACGCGGAGCGGCCGGGGCGCGCTGGCAGCTCGGCACGACAACCCCTGTCCCCCCAACTCCCCACCCCGCACCCCAGGAGCAGAGGAGAGGCCTTACCTGGCCGCCTGCAAAGATGACGGGAGAGCTGGATGGCTTGGGTCGGTACGGGATGGTGACACCCTTCGGGGGAGACTGGGTGACAGGCAGAGAGGGCAGGTCAGACACCGAGCGCCGCTGGCACCGACAGCCCCCTCCCCGCACCCCCAGGGTTCTGCTTCAGCTTTACAACTGGCCCTCTGGGGGACCCACAGCCATGATATTTCTTCCCCATCCCGGGCAGAGGATGGGGAGCAGAGCAGTGGGACAGCTCAGTGTCACCGTGCCGGGCAGCACGACCAGGCACCGTGAGCAGCTCTCGAGGCCCCGCTCGACCCCGGTTTTAAGCGGCTCCAAAGCCTCACCTGGATGAGGCTGTAATCCCCAGCTATCCCTTTATCCCCCAGCAGTCATTTTCTCCACCCTCAGCGTTTCCACCCCGGCAGGGGACATGGCTGCCAAGGGCAGCGGGATCCCCTGCACAGGCCTGAGGAGGGGCCCTACCTCCAGCATGACGACGCAGATCTGTTTGACGCACTCGATGATGGACTGTGGGATCCCAGCAATGGTGATGGCTCGCTCAGTCGAGTTGGGCAGCATGTCCCCTGCCACCTGGACCTGTGCCCCCGTGCTCTGCCAAGTTGAGGGTTAAAAATAACCGGTCAGACCCTGGGGAGGGCTGTGACCTCAGCAATGAACCCTGCGGATGGTTATACATAGCTGAAAGTGCTCCCCCCTCCTCCTTTTCCCCCCCAAAATAAAGTCCTTTAATCCCAGCTGGATACAAGTCAGGCACTGGGAGCCTGAGGCAGCAGAGGGGGACCTGGGCTCAGCCTGTCCCTGTAACCCAAGCCAAGAGTTAATCCAGCAGCACCCAGTGCTAAATGGCATGACTGAGGGCAGGCAGCACACCTTCCCCCGACAAAAATGGGAGAAAGCGGGGAAGGGGCAGTGAGGACCATGAGAAGGGGGGGGAAAGCAAGAACCCAGGTGTCCAGATGTGGAAGACAGCAGTGGGCAGGGAAGGGTCTGCCTCCAGTCTCAGTTTCCTGAGCACTAAAAATACATGGAGCTCCAGAACATCCCAGCGATGCCACATCCCTGCCATGTGGTACCACGTGGGGGCACACCCAGAGCCCCACAGATCTCCTCCCCCTGGGGTGGCCCACCACGCACCTCTCGGATCTCCTTGATCTTGCAGCCTCCTTTCCCAATGAGGGACCCGCACTGGCTGGCAGGGACCACGAGTCGGAGGGTGACCGGGGGCCGGCTGGCAGCTGTGCTGTTGGTCATGGAGCTGCTGATGTCCTGTGAGGAAGAGCAGGGGCTCAGAGGGGCTGGCGCGGCCCGGCACGGCATCCCCGCCGGAACGGCACCGGCACGCGGCGGGGCCGTGCCCAGCACAGGGACAGGGAGACGGCGCTGGCACCGGGAGCCCCCGGCCAAGGTGACCTCGGGGCTCTCCCAGTCCTGTTTCCCAGGGATTCCTTAACAGTCACGTTTTGGGGAAGCAGCAGCCACACTCTGCTGTCTCGGTGGGAATGGGGGTTTAACCACGCCTGGTTGGGTCACATCTCAGTGAAAGGGAACCGGTTGTGTCACTGCTGAGGGGGGGGAACACCCAAAAGCGTTGGGGGCTCAGACTCCACAGCTCCCGGGTCGGCACGGAGCCTCCCGCTGCACCAGGGATCAAGGCAGGAGCTCCAGGAAAACAATCCCGGCGCCGATTACAGCGGTCATGTGCTGGCAGGGGGAGGGGAGGCACAAGGCCAGGGCTCAACTGACCTACTAAAAGCAAAGCTTCAGCTCCAAGGCCAGAGCCCAGGGCCACACTCGGCCACGGAGCCCTCGGAGGACTCCGGCTCTCGGCGTGCATCACAAACAGCTCCGGGCTCTGCAGCCTTTTAGGCGAGCGCAGGGGGGGTTTGGGGACAGAGCTGCCAGCACAGGGCTGTTCCTCCCAGGGAAGTGTCCCAAACCCAAAGGGCAACAGGATTTGTACCCCCATGGGTGAGATGAGGGCCACAGAGCTCTGCTCCACATCAGGCAAGGAGCACTCCCACCTCCCACTGCCTCCAACGCAGAGCAGGATGGAAACCTCCTCAACATCAGAGCCCTGAGCAGGCTCTAATGCCCACAGACAGGATCCAGGTCATCCAGGATCAACATCCCCCCTGGAAGTCACGGATTTAACAGGACCAGGGGCACAGTGCAGCTCCTGCTCCAGTGCTGCACAGCTACAGTTCCCAGCCCCCTCCTCGGCGGGGTCAGGGATGGAGAGGAGCTTTGGTGCCCACTGAGGTACGTAAGAGGGGAAGTGACACCAGGAAAGCAGAGCCAGGGGGACTCCAGGCCCAGCTCTGCCCAAAGCTGTTTAACCAGTGCCCAGGGAAGTCCCTGTGGGGCTCTGGCTCCGGCACTGCCTGGACCTTGACCCAGCTCCCAGACGGGCAAAGATCGGGGGGGCCCCACAGGGAAACACCGGCCCATCCATGCAGAAATGGTCCATCCTGCAGCACAAACCCAGCAGGGACAAACCCCTCCCGGGTGCAGACCCCGGGGTCAATTTACCCAGGGAAAGGGGCAAACGGGGGCAGCGACTGCGGTGAGGAGGGGGCTTGTGCCGCAGACACACCTCTTCCAGTTTGTCAATGATCATCGCAAAAGCTTTGAAGATGGCGTTGGTGGGTCCCGCGAGGGTGATGATCCGCTCGGGGCAGTTCCCTTCCGAGATGTTGATGCGAGCTCCGCTCTGCGGGAGGCAAACGCCACCTCAGCACTCCGCTCCCAACCCCCCCTGCCCCTGCTCGGGGCAACCGGAGTTCCCCAGGATCCCGCACCGGGGATGAGCCCTCCTCCCCGCCTCCCTCCCTCCCTCCCTCCTTCCCTCGGCTCGGGCAGCCATCTTCTCCTCCTCGGCTTCCTGCCGCGCCTGCCCACACCTCCCGGCATTCCCCGCGCCGCCGCTCCGGCCGCTGCCTCCGCGCTGCCTGCGGAGCCCTCGCAAAGGCCCCGCGCCGCCCCCCTCCCGGCCCTGGGACTCACCTCCTCACGCATCTTCTTCACGGACTCCCCTTTCTGCGAGGAAGGAGGGAAAGGAAAAAAAAAGGAAAAAGGCGTTAGCGCGGCTGTGGGGGAGGGGAGGGGACGAGGAGGGAAGGGGAAGGCGGGATGAGAGCGTTGGCTCCTCGCTTACCTTCCCAATGATGCTTCCCACCTCCTGGGATGGAAACAAAAGCACCATTAGTCAGCGTTTTAAAAACTCCAGGAGTCCCAGAGCCTAAACTCGCCCCTTTTACAGCCTAAAGTTGTTCCTTTTACAGCCTAAACTTGCTCCTTTTACAGCCTAAACTCGGCCCCTTTTGCAGCCTAAACAAGTTCCTGAGCACTTGGGATCTGTCCCCTCCAGACACCAGGAGATGTGCAATGACACTCTGCTCCCACCTGAGCTCCCTCCAGGCCGTTCCCCCCACCCTTGGTTATTATTTTCACGCCTGGTTGTGCTTTCACGGCGCTGCTGCTGCACCCCAGGAGCCGTGCGGGCATCAGGAGCACATTCCCAGCTCCACAGCAGCTCCAGGAGATCCCCCTCCCCGTGCCACAGAAGTGCCCAGCCCGCCCCGTGCCAGGTGAGGGCTGGGGACGGAGGGGGACACAAACCTTTCCGTGCATGAGTAGCCGGATGGTGAGTGTGACATTGAGACCCCCTTCGATAACTCCGGTGTCCATGGTGGGGTCGGCTCAGGCTGCGGCAGCGCTCGGGCCTCGGGAGAGCAGCGCTGGGGGTGAGAGGGGCCGGGTGAGGGGCTGAGAGGCTCTTCCAACCCTCCCCGGCCCACTCCGGCAGTATTCCAACCTTCTCCCCTCAAATCTCCCCCCCTGGAAGTTTCAGGCTGTGTGCACCTCCCCAAAGAGATGAGCCATGGTGGTTTGGCTGCTCCTCCTGCCCGTTTCCAGGGCTGGAATGGACTGAACCCACAGGCATCCAGCAACACTTGGGGCCACGAGGGTCCCGCTCAGCCCCTGCCCCCTCCTTATAGGGGCTTCCTGTGGGGACAAGGGACCCCCGAGGAGGAACTGAGAACTTCAGGGTGACCCTCAGGTGGGACTGGGGACACAAATGGTCCCCGGACAATCATGGGGCACTGGGGTCCTAAGAGGGGCCCCTGAGAGGGCCCTACAGTTTTGGGGAACCTGCCTGTTCCTGCGAGCCCCATTGCCTCTCCAACCCCCGAGCCTTCCTGCAGCTGCCCAACGGGACCAAGCGCCCCATTCCCGGAGGTCTGACCCTCTGGGAACCCAGGACTGGGGGAGAAAATAAACCACATCCACTTCCCTGAGCCCCGCACCCGCGTGGGGCCTCCTGGAGCAGGTTCCGAGGCGATTCCCTCGGACCCAGATAAGGCCACATGAGCGCACGATCAGGTTTCAAACCACCTGAGTCGGCAGCGGTTGCAAAACAGCCCGGCCGGCCCCAGCCGGGCGTTTAATGGGAATCCGGTAAATAAACTCCCATTTCAGCCCTCGGTTTTGCCCCATCAAAGTTTAACCACGGCCGGGGCAGGGCTGCGGGTTCCCCCGCGGGCCGGGGCAGCGCTGCCTCGCTGGCAAACCGGAGGCTTTTGCCGCGGCCTCCATGAGCTCAGCCCGAACACGCCACCACATCCGAACTGGCGCCGCTGGCCCGGCTTGGAAAGCAGAGCCGGCCCCAATTCTCCCGTTCCGAGCCCGCCCGGTCCCGTCTCTGCCCGCCCCACGAGCCCAGGCCGGTCCCGGGGACAAAAGGGGCCGAGCGGCCCCGGTCCGGGCTCCCAGTCGAGGCCCCTCCGCAGGGAAACTTCCCCGAGCTCCCCCCTCGCCGGATCCGTCCCGACCGGGGAGCAGCACGGAGGGAGGGGGATCCGGTTGCTGGGGCTGGGACGTGGCTCCAGAACGCGCCTGTCCCTGAGGCGGGAACGCGGCCCCGGAGCCAGCTCAGCCCTGCGCGGGGAAGGCCGGGGGGGGGGATCCCGGGCTCCGAGCCCGGCTGGGCGACCGCAACAGGAACGGGAGTCACGGGGCGACCCCCGGGGCCGCGATGGAGCCCCCGGAGAGAGGGGCGGGCAAGCGGGGAAGTCCCGGTCCGGCGGCTTCGAACTGGCCGCGGAGCCCGGCGGGGGGAACGGGGAACTCGGGGAGGTGCTCTGGAGCTCGGACCGGGCTGGGGGGGGGGACCGGCCCCGAGGCTCTAAAAGCCCCCCGAGAACCGGGGGGAGATCCCCGGCCGGGGATCGCGGCTCCCCACCGGGCAGGGCCCGGGAAGGGGGGGGCTCGGGAAGGGGGAGGGCGGCCCCCCCCTTCCCACTCCGGAGGGGTGGAACAACAGCGCGGGATGGCGGAAAAAAAAAAAAAAAAAGAAAAAAAAAAAACCAAACAAAAAGGGCCCCGGGCGTTAAAAAAAAAAAAACCGAGAAATTGGGAAAAAAAAAAAAAAAAAAAAAAAAA
>JAWWMA010000076.1:4475850-4492868 GCA_035041425.1 Mionectes olivaceus | reverse complement strand
AGGATGGGTGGCACCGGAGGATGGGTGGTACCGGAGGGGGGTGGCACCGGACGGGGGTGGCACCAGATGGGGATGGCACCGGACGGGGGTGGCACCAGATGGGGATGGCACCGGAGGGTGGGTGGCACTGGACAGGGGTGGCACCAGATGGGGGTGACACCGGAGGATGGGTGGCACCAGATGGGGGTGGCACCAGATGGGGGTGGCACCGGAGGACGGGTGGCACCGGAGGATGGGTGGCACCGGAGGGCGGGTGGCACCGGAGGACGGGTGGCACCGGAGGACGGGCATCCCTCCACGGGAAGGGGGGGTTTTGTGGCCTCCCCCCCTCCCAGCGCTGCTGACACGCGGGATCGGGGTGGGCGCTGCTTCCCACGGCTGTGCCCACCTCGCAGCCCCAGCCCTGCCCACCCCCCTGCCCCCCTGGGGACCCCCGACAGCGCATCCACTGGGCACACACTGGTTTTTACTGGTGCTGGAAACCCCTTGGAACGGGGGGTGTGTGTGTGGGGTGGGGTTTATACAGGAACGGGGGGCAAACCCCAAAGAAATGGAGCCAGCGAGTCTCTGCCTGGGCTGGTGCCCTTCCAGCGCTGGGGAGGGGGGATGTGGGGTGGGCACATTGGGGATGTGGGGTGGGCACATTGGGGATGTGGGGTGGGCACATTGCCCCCCACCCCGGCAGGTCCCTCGGAGCATTTCGCTGCGATCCCGTTACGGGAACAGTCCCAGCCATGCCCGGAACCCCCCGCGCCGGGCCAGGGGGGTTGGAGTCTCCTTTGGGATGGGAGGGTGGGGGGCTCACCCGCTCTGCGTGCCCCCCTCGTGCCGCAGTGCCCGCCGTGCCATCTCCAGGGCCCCCTCCCGGCTCCGGTTGCCGCCGATGAAGCCGCTGGCGTGGACGAAGACGCAGCCGGGAATGCCGGAGAGCTGGGACAGGGCCTCGTCCCGCAGCCCCCGCCACGCCTCGGGCAGGGGGAGCCTGGGGGGACACACGGGGGACAGCGGGTGAGGGGGCAGAGCTGGGGGGAAGGTGCAGGGGGGGTACAATGGGGGCACAGGGGGCAGAGTGGGGGTGCACAGTGCGAGGGGAGGGGTCTCACCGGCTCTGGAAGGTGTGGGGTCCTGTGGGGACGCTCTGAACCCGCCACTGCCCGCCCCGGTCAGGGAACAGCACAAGCTGGAGCGGCCTGGGCACAGCCAGCTCCTTCTCCAGCTGGAAAAGGTGCTCCTTCCAGGGGCAGCCGCCCTGGGGCAGCTCCAGCACCTGCCCACTCGAGTCCACCTGGCACGGGGGACACCACGGGCACTGTGGGGAACCATCCCCAGAGCCCCCACACTGCCCTGGGGCTCAGCCTCACCCCCGGGGGCTCAGAGACCCCCACACGTGCATGGGCGTGTGGATGTGGGGAGAAGGGAGGGCAGAGCGCGGGTGCAGAGCCGTGTTTTGGGGGTACAAGGAGTGCAGAGCCCCGTTCGGGGCCCAGTGGGGGCTGTAGGGCCATGCAGGGAGGTTCACACCATACTTTGGGGCCTCCCCACGCCCCCAAAGCTGCCCCAGGACAGTGGGTGGTACCTCGAAGCGGCGCCGAACGGCCTCTTCCACCAGTGCCCGCGCCGGCAGCCAGGCCCGGTGGTAGAAGTCGAGCCGGTCCATGAACTCGCCCCCCACCAGCTCCATCGCCCGCCTGAACCCTGCCTGGGGGCACAGCGGGGAATCAGGGGGGTCCCCGAGATGGGTGTCCCTGTCTTGGGTGTCCCTGAGCCGGGTGTCCCCATCCCGGGTGTCCCTGAGCCGGGTGCCCCCATCCCGGGTGTCCCTGAGCTGGGTATCCCCATCCCGGGTGTCCCTGAGCTGGGTGTCCCCATCCTGGGTGTCCCTGAGCTGGGTGTCCCCATCCCGAGTGTCCCTGAGCTGGGTGTCCCCATCCCGGGTGTCCCTGAGCTGGGTGTCCCCATCCCGGGTGTCCTTGAGCGGGGTGTCCCCATCCCAGGTGTCCCCATCCTAGGGGTCCCCAAGCCGGGTGTCCCCATCCCAGGTGTCCCCGAGCCCGATGTCCCCATCCTGGGTGTCCCTGAGCCGGGTGTCCCCATCCTGGGCATCCCCATCCTGGGCATCCCCACCCCGGGCATGCCCACCCCAGGTGTCCCCGAGGGGCCGCGGTGCCCGCACCCACCTCGGTGTCCTGGTCGGGGTCGTTCCAGCGGGGGTTCAGGTGCCCCACGCGGGCGCTCAGGGTGGTGGTGAGGGCGTAGCGGGGCTCCCCCTCCGCCTGTGGGATCCCGTTGTCGATGGCGTCGATCTCCTCCACGAAGTTCTCGTAAAGCTGAGAGGGAGGGGGACACTGAGAGGACCGTGGGGGAAAACAGGGCCGGCACTTTGTGGGGGGGGGGGTTACACACCAGGAGCTGCCACAAATCTTTCCTGGGATCTCGTGCGGGGTGTTCCCACCCCAAAAAGGAGCAGCCCTGTGGCACTTCGGGAGGGGTGTCAGAGCCCCCCCGTACCTTATCGTAGAGCGCCGTGACCACGGGCCCGTCCTCGGGCTGCCCCAGGAGCGCCGCCAGGATCTGGGAGCCGAAGTGACAGTAAACCAGCCCGGCGCTGCTCAGCTTCGTGCTCCAGGGCTTGTCGGGCCGGAGGCTCCTCATGGACTCCGCGAAGGACCTGCAGGACCCCCGGGCTCAGCCCCAGGGACCCCCGGGGGACGCCGCGGCGGGGGCAGGTGGGGCCGGGGGAAGGGTCTCACCTCTGGTGGTGGTCGTAGCGGTGCCGCTCGGGGTCGTACTCGCCCCCCACGTCCACCACCACGTCACACCGGGCCAGGAGCTGGGGGTCCCGCGTCCGCACCACCTCCGCGTCCTGCAGGGGGGACACGCGGAGCGTGAGCGGCCCCCGCGGAACCGGGGACCCACGGGAGCGACCCCCGGGACACCGTGGACCTCCCGCGGAACCGGGGACCCCCGGGAGCGAGCCCTTCGGAACCGGGGACCCACGGGAGAGACCCCCGCAGAACCGGGGAACCCCCGGGAGCGACACCCGCAGAACCGGGGACCCACGGGAGAGACCCCTGCGGAACCGGGGACCCACGGGAGCGACCCCCGCGGAACCGGGGACCCCCGGGAGCGACCCCCGACGAACCGGGGACACCCGAGAGTGACCCCCGGGACACCGCGGACCCACGGGAGCGACCCCCGCGGAACCGGGGACCCCGAGGAGGGGCCGAGAGCTCCAGGGTTGTCGGGGTGGCACCGGGCACCCCGAGGAGGGACACCCAAGCGGGACCCCGAGCAGCCACCCAAGGACCCCCACGCGGGTCCGGGAGCGCCGAGTGAGGTAACAGCGGAACCCCAGGGTGGGTGCCGGTGCCGGTGCCGCCGCACGGAGCCCGGGGCCGTACCCGGTAGCGGGGCAGCAGCCGCAGCAGGAAACACGCGAGAACCTCGTCGCAGTGGAAGGTGCCGTCGTGGGTGCCGATGAGCGGGGCGGGCTCGGGCCGCGGCCGCTTCTGCCCGGCCGTGGCCGCGACGGAGTCCCCGGTCCCGATGGCGGCCATGGAGGAGCCTCCGGAGCCCCCGATCCCAATCCCAATCCCGGTCCCGATCCCGTTCCCGATCCCCGCCATGGTCGCCACGAGGCGGGCGGCGCGTAAATGCCAGCGCATGGCCACGCCCATGACCACGCCCACCCTGCCCGCAGACCCCGCCCCACCCCGGTCTCGCACACGCGTGGCCACGCCCCCGATCTCCAGCCCCATCGCCCTCCCTCGCGCATGCGCAGTGCGGCACGGCCGCCCGTGGGCCAAAAAAAAACACTCCACGCGTTCGCGGAGAGAGCGCCCCCTGGCGGCGGAACGCGGGGACACGACGGGGGGGACACGGGGACAGGGACAGGGACACGGGGACAGGGACACATGGATAGGGACACGTGGATAGGGATATGGGGACAGGGACACAGGGACAGGGACATGGATAGGGATAGGGGGACAGGGACACGGAGACGGGACACAGGGATAGGGATATGGGGACAGGGACACAGGGACAGGGACATGGATAGGGATATGGGGACAGGGACACGGGGACAGGGACATGGATAGGGATATGGGGACAGGGACACGAGGACAGGGACAGAGACACATGGATAGGGACATGGGGACAGGGACACAAGGATAGGGATATGGATAGGGATATGGATAGGGATATGGGGACAGGGACATGGATAGGGATATGGGGACAGGGACACGGGGACAGGGACACATGGATAGGGGCACGGGGACAGGGGCACGGGGACAGGGACAGGGACAAAGGGATAGGGACATGGATAGGGATATGGGGACAGGGACATTGGGACAGGGACACAGATAGGGATATGGGGACAGGGACACAGGGACAGGGACACGGGGACATGGACATGGGACAAGGACATGGATAGGGATATGGGGACAGGGACGTGGGGACAGGGACAGAGACACATGGATAGGGACATGGGGACAGGGACACAAGGACAGGGACATGGATAGGGATATGGGGACACGGACACGGAGACAGGGGACACAGGGACACGGGGACAGGGACACATGGATAGGGATATGGGGACAGGGACAGAGACACATGGATAGGGACATGGGGACAGGGACATGGGGACAGGGACAGAGACACATGGATAGGGACATGGGGATAGGGACACAGGGACACAGGGACACGGACATGGGACAGGGATAGGGACATGGGGACAGGGACACAGGGACACATGGGTAAGGATATGGGGACAGGGACATGGGGACGGGAGACATGGACACGGGACAGAGACACATGGATAAGGATACGGGGACAGGGACACGAGGACAGGGACACATGAGTAGGGATATGGGGACAGGGACATGGGAACAGGGACACGGGCCAGGGACACAGGGACAAAGGGACAGGGACACACTGGGATGGGCACGCAGGGACGGACAGGCGGATGGACAGATGGACACGCAGCCCCCACGCCAGCCCGGGGCTGTGCTGATTTTCCCAAGCAGGAGTTTATTGGCCGCAGCAGCAGCCGGGACCCCTCCAGACACTGTGCACGGCCCCGGGGGGCGGGGGGGCTGTGACGCCTCTTCCCGGAGCTCCCAAATCCCAAATGCCCCTTCCCGGGGTTCCCTCCACCGGTCCCGGGCTGGGACACTCGGCACGGAGCTGCCTCCAGGGCTGCTTCCAGCAGGACACAGAACACGGCAGGGGCAGGAAGCCGAGATGGGACCGTGGGCACCTCCACATCCTGGGGGTCGTTCCCCCTCCCGGGGGGTCGTTCCCCCATCCCGGGGGGTCGTTTCCCCATCCTGGCAGTTGTTGCCCCATCCCAGAGGTTGTTGCCCCATCCCGGGGGTTGTTGCCCCATCCCGGGGGTTGTTGCCCCATCATGGGGGTTGTTGCCCCATCCCAGAGGTTGTTGCCCCATCCCAGGGGTTGTTGCCCCATCCCGGCGGTCGTTGCCCCATCCCAGGGGTCGTTGCCCCATCCCGGGGGTCGTTGCCCCATCCCGGGGGTTGTTGCCCCATCCCTGGGAACGTGTCGGAGCAGGTCGCCCGTGGGGACACGGCCCCTCCTGTCTGGGACTCGGGGTGTTCAATCCCACCGGCCTCTCCCTTTGGAAGCGGGCAGGGGGCGAGGGCTGCGGGATTTAGGGTGGGAGCAGAGGATGCCCCGAGTCCAAAACCACCCCACGTCCTTCTCCTTCCCAACAGCCCCACTGTCCGGGTAGAAAGAAAAAAAAAAAAAAAGAAGGGATTTGAGGCAGCCCAGCCTCAAAAACCTCCGCAAAGGGATAAATCGGCTCCCACAGGCGGCAGGGAACGCCGCTCCCGGCGGGGAAACCGAACGGATCCAGGTCCATCCCCGCCGACCCGCCCCGCCCACGGGCGGGCGGGCGAACAAAGCGGGGCTTCCACGGGAGCGCCGAAACCGACAAACCCAAGGTACAAAGGGAGGAAAAAAAAAGAGCCAGGCTGGCTTCTCCCTTCCCCACCCCGCATCCCCCCCCACGCCCCATCCTCCGTTTTGGCGGGGGGGGGGCTCAGCCCCGCGGGGCCGCCCGAGTCAGGAGATCTCGTTGCCGAAGACCTCGAGCACGAGCGGCGTGAGCTGCATGCTGTGCTCGGGTTGGAAGGACAGGCAGCGGTACTGCCGCGAGTGCTCCTCGTTGAGGCTCCGCAGGTCCGCCAGCTTCTGGATCATCTTGGCGTAGAGGAGGCGGCTGCCCGGGGGCGGGTGGCGGCAGCGGATGTAGGTCTGCAGGATCTCCGAGAGCCTGTCCTGCAGGGATTCCACCAGCGAGGTGTCCTGCACGCCCGGCCGGTCTGGGGAACACGGGGGAGCCTCTTGAGTTTGGAGGAGACCCCAGTGCAAGCCCTCAACCGCCCCCCACGTGCCCCAGAGGATCGTCCAAACCCTCCCCGGAGCTCTGGTAGCCTCGGGGTTGTGCCCAGTGCCCTGGGGAGCCTGGTCAGTGCCCGACCAACCTCTGGGGAAGAACCTTGTGCTTAGATCCACCCTGACCCTGCCCTGGCACAGCTCCAGCCCTTCCCTGGTCCCCCCAGAGCAGAGCTCGGGGCCTGCCCCTCCCCAGGATGTTGAAGACCCCAGTGAGGTCTCCCCCTGAGCCTCCTCTTCTCCAGCTGGACACGCCAAGCGCCCTCAGCCCCTCAAGGCCCTTCCTCCTCTTCACTGCCCTCCTTTGGACACTCCAGCAGCTCAAAATCTTCCCAAAACCGCCCCCCAACATTCAAGGCGACCCCCAGCCTGTGTTCTGGGGACGCACCAAAGCCTGGCCGGCTCCTACCTGGGGACAGGATGCAGATGGCCATGAGGAGCACGTGCTCTTCCTCGTGGAGGTTCAGCTTCTTCAAGCCCACCTGGAACTTCACGAGCGGCTCGAGCAGGTCCATGCTGTGGCCAGCTGGGAAGAGAAGGGACCTTTAGCTCTGGAAGGGGATCTCCCCCAGAGTTCAGCAGCTCCTCAGGCACAGGGGGGAGGCACTTCTGACGCAGCTCAAAGCACGCTGGGTTTAAGCTGCGCCTTTTTCCCGCCGGTTTTTCCGAAGCAGGAGTTTACAGAGCGGATTTTGCCTCTGGAATCCCTAAAGACAGTTCACCTGCGGACATTTCACCTCCTCACTTCCACGACTGTGAGGCCCTTCCAAGCGCAGGGAGAGATTTAAGGTCCCGCTCTCCCACCTGCACCCCCTGATCTTAACGCTGGCCCTCAAATCCTCAAGCAGGGACAGGGTCCAGCACCTTCCCTGCTGAGGCGCAGAGGGAATGGCTTCCCAGGGAAAAATCCATGGGGATTTCTGTGCCTGAACTTAAGGTTGGGACGAGATCCCCTGGCAGGGGAGGGTCTGGCAGCTTTACCTTGGGTGACGTCGCTGACCCGGTACTTGAAGTCGTTGCTGCCGCAGGTCCAGCTCATGTCCTCGAGGGTGAAGGACTGGTTGGAGCGCAGCATGATCACCTCGATGGCACTGGACTTGAGCAGGACAATCTGGTCCTCTGCTGACAGGTCCCTGCATCAAAGACAGGGGGGTGGGAGGTTGAGGTGAGACTTTTTGCCCACGAGCAGAGGAACAGAAAACGTCACCCTCCCCACCATCGGTCACCCCGTCCCTGGGGACAGCCCAGCTCTTCCCTCCCCACGGTTCCTGTGGCAGGTCCGTTTGTCCACGCCCTGGGCACCAGTTTGGAGTGGAACGGGACCTGAGGGCCCTTCACAAACCCCTCACGGTGCAGCAGCTCGAGCTGCTTCGCTGATGAGAGACTTTCCAGAGTTTGGAAAAGAGAGGAGAGGAGAACCACAGGAAGGAGGAGAGACAGAAAACATCAGAGTAGGAACAGGCCTGGGAAGGGGACAGAGCCGAGGGACGGCTGTGAAGGCTCAGCAGAGAACATCATCTGCCTGTGGAGGGTTAGGACGGGATTCCCGAGAGTGGAAAACCGCCTTGGATGGCAGATCTGGGAGCAAACGTCTCACCTGAACCCCGGGATCATCTTGGCAAAGCCGATCACCTTCTGTATGCTGTAGCTGACCAGGTCAGCCAGGTGTGGGAGCATGGAGAGCTGGGAGAACTCGATGTTCATGGAGGAGCTCTCGTCGTTCTCCTCAGAGAGGACCAGGTTCGAAAACATCCGGGGCTCCACGGGCTCTGGAGAGAGGGAGACGCTCAGAGGGATATGGTGCAACACCCCCAGGAGGCTCTCACAGCTAAAAAGACCTCTCACAGGAGGTAAAACAAGGCTCTGAAGGGTCAGGTTTAGGTCAGGTCGCTGCATTTCTCCCCCCCGGAGAAGTGAGTTTGGTACCTGGGAATGTGCTGAAAGCATCGGAGCCGAAGAGGTCGGTGGAATCCTCCTCCGACAGGTCCTGGGTGAGGACAGAGGAGGACTTTGTTGCCCCCCTGTTGTTGGGGTGGCTCCTCACGGGGGGCTGGAAGAGAAGGGCAGGCTGTGAGGAGCGGGGCTGGGACGCGTGGCGGTCGCTCACCCCACTGCCAAGAGCAGCCAGGGCTCTGCAGGGAGGGGAATTCAGGCGGTCGCTCACCCCGCTGCCAAGAGCAGCCAGGGCTCTGCAGGGAGGGGAATTCAGGTGGTCGCTCACCCCGCTGCCAAGAGCAGCCAGGGCTCTGCAGGGAGGGGAATTCAGTCCCTCTCCGAGCAGGAGCCGAGGGGTCAGAGGGGTTCGGAGCGCCCGGGGCGGCCCCGCCGTACCCGGAACTTGGAGAAGTCGGCGTAGGTGGGGTCGTAGGTTTTGCGATGGGCCTCGAGGAGGACGTCGATGACCCTCTGCTGCTCCTCCGAGAGCTTGGGCTTCAGGCTCTCCTTGAGGGCTTCCTCCTCCTTGCGCTTCAGGATCATCTCCCGCTTCCTCTGCACCTCCTCGTCCGTCAGGATGACTGCGGGGCAAGGGGAGGGGGGGGTCTGAAACGGGGGACTGGAGCAAGGCCAGTGGCCCCATGGCCGGGGCAATCAGTTATTGAACCTTCACCCACCCCACCCTGCTCTCACCTCGGCCGCCGGGTCACGGCTGCCCGCCGGGCACGGCAGTTTATGGCGCTTTTAGGCAAGAACCAGGGGAGATAAGGCCACATGAGCGCTGCCACGCACCCTTTGCTGTTTGCTCTCTGCTTTCCAGGTGACAGAAACCCCGATCCCCGCCGGGCTCGGGTCAGCGGGTTCGCCCGGCTCCGGCGCCCAGCCCCGGCTGCCACCCGGCACATCCATCCAGCAGCACTTTTCCAGCATCCCCAGGGGAAGTTCCAACCTTGCTTTGAAGCTGGGGGCACACATAAACATCCCCCGCTCCCAGGGCTGGGTGTTTATGGCCCGTGTTAGGGGTGATGGCCCTTGAAAGCAGCCAAGGGCGATGAGCCCGGATTGTCCCGCTTATTTAGGGGGAAAGGGAGCAGGCACAGACAACCTGGGCTCAAATCTTAACCTTACAAAAAAGGGCCTCGGAGAGCTGAGTGGCCTGAGAGGGCTGAGAGAGAAGAAAAGCACCAGGGAGCTGCACAGATCTCTTGGGTCCAACCTCCATCCCCGCTCCCGAAGGCGCTCGGTAACACCCACCCACCTAAAAATAGCGCTCCCCCTTCCTCAGGCTGTTATTAGCCCTTTCGCCAGGCATTACAGAAAACCCCAAGCATGTTATCTGATGCCGAGGTGGCTCAGCCTGCCCTGCCTGAGGAGCTTTGAGGTGGAATTCGGGCCGAGAGGTTGGCGGAGGGCAGAGGGAGCTGCAGCCCCTGGGGGGCTCGAGGCAAGGAGCCCTTTGCTGTCCCTGCTCCTTTCGGCCCAAGGCGTTTTTCCAACCCCCCTTTTTCAGACTTGCACAACCTCAGAGGGCACCAGAAGGTCTCGGAGGGAGGGGAATGAGCAGGGAGAGCTGAAAGGTCGCCTCCGCCGCGGGTGCGTTAAGGGCGGCTCCGCGGGGCGAAAGCGAGACTGCTCGGGGAGAAAAATCCAGAGTTTCGGAGAAAAATCCAGAGTTTCGGAGAAAAATCAAGAGTTTCGCCCTCTCCCCTCCCTGTTCTCCATACAAAAGCATCAGATTCATGTGGGAACTGCGAGGGGCAAGGGGAGAAAGTGGCAGGGGGAGCCACTCGTGGGGCTGAGAAGGAGGACGGGGCAGAGCCGAGTGCTCGGCTGGGGCCGTGGTGCTCCAAGTGTCCCAAAGATCTGAACCTCAGAGGGGATTCCTGCAGGTTACACCAGGCAAATTTGGGATCCTGCAAGGACGAGGTGAACCTTTGTCGGTCTCTCCCAGCCCAAACTCTTCCATGATCCCAGGAAGGTTAGGAGGCCTCCGCAGAGCGGATCGGAAAGATAGGGATGTTTCTGCGCTGGGGCAGGACTGTGAGGGGAGTCAGCTCGGGATTTCCCAGCCTCTTTTAGGGGAATGCAGCCCTCAACCAGGCTGGCAGCAGCCTGGCAGTGGCATTTCCCCACCTGGCAGGAGCTGTTTGTGGCGATGAGCAGCAAACCTGAAACGCTCCGTGCCAGAGGATCCGGCTTTTCCCACAGGGAGCAGGGATAACATGGACGAGGGATGTCAGCGCTGCGATCCCCCTCCCTCCCTCCACTGCTTTATAAAGTGCTGGGGGAAAGGATTCATGATTATTTGGGCTCATGGGAGGGGGAACACGGGGCTGGGAAGCGGCTCAGGAGCTGCACTGAGATCCCAGCTCCCGTCCCGACTCCGAACTTTCCAAGTTTTCCGAGCCAGAGCCGCCCGGCCACAGGCTCCTGGCACAGCCGGCGCCGTGGCTGAGCCTCTGCGGGCTGCCCTGACCCCAAATCCACGTGGAGGCCGAGATAACATCTGCCCATCTCTGCGGGGACGCCACAAGGCGAGCAGGGGAAGCCGCGGGATCACGAGGACACGGGGACGAGGGAGAGGATCCGACCCCGCACCCCTGGCCAAAAGCAGGGGCGTGGGAAGTGCGGGAGGACGAGGGGGAGCAGCGCAAAGGCTCCATCGACCAGGAAGCAGCGGCCAAATGTGAAAGAAAAAGGAAGTTTAGGAAACGTCTGGGAGTGCCGGAGCTCCCGGGCTCGGGAATAACACATCCCATGCCTAGAGCAGCAGGGATGCCTTGGCTTTGAGGGCCACCACCTCTTTGGGAAGTGGAGGAGAGCAGGAGAGCTCGTGTCCCTCCCGGCTCACCCTCACCCTCCACAACCACAACCCTTCCTCGCTGGCCTGAGCCTCCACGTGCACCCCCTGGGCATTCCAGGGCAATTCCTTCCCGTTTCTGCCCCTCTCCCTGGCTCTGAGATGATGCTGCTTTGGTTCTGCTTTTCTTCTCCTCCCCACCGGGGATTTTCAGCCCATCCAACCCCCGAGGGATGGATGTCCTTTCCTCAGCTCCTGGCTGCTGGAAAAGGGCAGGGAAGGAGTTTTTCCCCCACCCCTCATTCCCTGGCCACCTAAACCAGAGGCAGAGCAGGTGGGATAGTCCAGCACCGGCCCCTCAGCCCCGCTTTAAAGCCCATTCCTGCCAAGCATCATCCCAGGAAAAAGCAGCAGGGAGGCAACGGGGGCAGCCAGAGGCACCAGTGCCCTCCCGAGCACCAGGAACATTCCCAAACAACACAAACAGCCTCGTGGAAGACACCAAACCCCCCCCACCCCCACCCTCAGAAAGCTTCAAGACGCCTCGTTCAGTCCAAAAATAACAGCAGGCTCCGGCAGCAAAGTCCACGGAAGGCTATTTTTAGTCCCGCGGGGTTAGTTTTGGTTAACCCACAGCCCCGGTTTGCTAACGGGGGTCACTTACGCGTTAAATCCGCGCGGGGAACACGCCCCCCCGTCCCGGGTACCCGGAGCGAACAGCCCTCCCTGCCCAGGAGCTCCCCAGCCTGCCCTGGGTAATTAGCGCGGGTCGAGACATCCCCCTCATTAGCTCCTAACGAGCCCCGAACCAGCCGGGCCCTTGGTCCTCCCCCAAAACACGGGAGCCCAAAAGGCAGCGCCCTGGGTGGCCTTTTTCTCCCTCTGGTTTAAAGGAATAAGACCCAGGGGTTTGGTTTTTTTCCCCCTTTTCATCAGGGATCTTTAGGACCGTGGAAAATCCGGGCGTTGCTTCCCCGCAAACCCCTCCCGGTTTCCCGGAGGCTCCTTGTGCCGTTCAGGGCTCTCTGCTCGTTCCTTGCTCACCCCAAAAAGGGAAGGAAGAACCTCTCCCGTTTTCCAGACTTTTTGCCCACGGTCTCCCCAGCAGGAGCTGTTTTATTGGGCTTGACCACTCCACAGACGCTCCGACCTCCCCCCACGGAGGAGCCGGGACGTGGAAAAGCCCGCACCGGAGTCCGAGGGAACACGTCGAACACATCGTATTTTTAGAAGCTGCTTATCCACAGGCACAGCCGAGGAAAATAAATATTTGGGCAGCGTTAGAGTGTTTGGATTGGGTTAAAAAACTGCTTTACTTCCCTCTGCTGTTGACTTAAGTCTCTGCCGTGCACGTGGCTGGAGGGACCCACAAGTCAGGGCTCAAAAGAAAAAAAAGGAGCTCCAGAGGAGGAAAACACAATCCAGCTCCCTTGGAAAGGACGGAACTTTTAAATAAGTTTAGTTAACGGTTTTAATTAACTTCTAATTCGTCGTTTTAGTTAATCACAGCCAACGTATATTAATTATAAATAGCGTGCCATTCTCTCAGCCAGCATTTAGCAAAGTCGTCGTGAGGTGCTTTTTGCGGCGACACAGCTTGGGAGAATTCAGGTTTTAATTGAAGTTAATTAAAGTCCTAATTTAAACCAAGGTTTTGATAAACTAACTCCGACTTGCTTCGACGTACAGGGCCCGGGAGGGAAAGGTGGACTGATGAAATGTGGAATATGCAGAATTTATGGACCACAAGGACATCTCACAGATAAAGAAGAGGCCAACAAAGGCTCAGCCTTTGTGTTGGAAAGTCCCTACCCGGTGGAAAAAATGGCACTAAAATCACTAAAAGCATGGACTAATTAATACAAACAGTGAGAAATCAATAAGCAGTAGATAGAGTACTAATTAGTGAAAGAGAACGATGCAATTTAGAACCAATGGACACGAATTTCCTTGCTCAGACACAGGACACAAAGGGGAAGGAAAAACACACGCCCACTGGGATTTGTGGGGTTGCCCCTCCGAAAGAGAACTGGTGGGAAAATGCCCACAAATATCCCTCTCCCAAAATTACCCACTCTCTGCTCCAAAGTGGAGCGGACACGGGAAACATTCTGCCCAAATCCAGAACCTGCAGAACAACGTCTTTGTGTAGCAACTGATAAAACCATCGATATATTTGAGGCATGGATATAATCTTTAGGTGCCAGGAGGTTTTTTTTGCCTATCTGAACTCACGGTTAATAAAACGTAACCGGTAGATTTACCACCACCCTTTAGGGAGAAGAGAGAGGCCCTCAGCCGCGACCCGAGAAATTTGGGACGGGAAAGAATTAACCAGCGTGCCCAGGCATCAACCACGAACATCCCTGGGCGCCCTCCTGAAAAGCTGCTGCCCCTGGAGGGCTGGGAAAAGCCACTTGGCCCCGGGAAAAGCCACTTGGCCCCGGGAAAAGCCACTCGGCCCCGGGAAAAGCCACTCCCGGATCGCCCACAGGAACAGCCTCGACCGTAACACGATTAACCCACCACATCGCCCTGCCCTCTGCACCCCATCTCGAGTCCCCCGGGAGGGTGTTCGGGTTTTGGGCTGCCCTTCCCACCCCTGGGGGCAGAGAGGGAAGCGGGCAGGGCCAGCCGGAGCCGGGACCGTGCCCTGGTCGCACTCACACTCCTTCATCATGCCGATGTCCACGCAGCGCTTGAGCCGGCACGCCTGGCAGTGCCGCCGGTTGTCCTTGGTGATCCTGCAGTCCCCGTTGAAGGGGCAGGTGAACATGGCCTTCCTCTTCATGCTCCTCCTGGCGAGGGGCAGAAAAACACCGAGTCAGCGCCGCTTTGGCTCTCCAAGGGGCTGCTCCACACCCGGGAAGGAGATGGGAAGGACAAACGCGGCTCCCGGACGGCAAAATCCCGCAGGGGGTTTGCGACGGGAGTGCTGGAGGTGCCCCTGCCCTGGCTGTGCTCAGCTGGAGAAGGCCAAGAGAAGAGCCTGAGCTGAGCTCAGCTGGTCAGAGCCCGGTGCTAACACCTCCAGAGGGGTGGGGGTCAACCCCTGCAATTCCCTTTAAAAGCCGGACTTGGTGGCTCCTGTGGCTCCCGCCGGGAATGTTGTGGGATTCTGTGAAGCTGGAGGGGCTGCACCTGGTTTGGGGGCGTCCACAGCTTTGAGTAAGAGGTTCAGGCACTGCTGGACAGCGTGGAGAAGGAGAACTTCTTACAGGGACACAGCCAAGGGGTTCAACCACAGGTTAACCCTAGAACGGTCTGGGTGGGAAGGGGCCTTAAAGCCCATCTTGTTCCAGCAGGGACACCTTCCACGAGACCAGGTTTGCTCCAAGCCCATCCAACCTGGCGGGTAAAGCATCTTTCTGGATCTGGGCAGGTACTCTGAAGGCCAGGAGAAGGGTGGAAGGATTGCAGAGGAACACCCCCACCGCCAAAAAAACCCGGAGTGGGGGCCGTGTTATTAAAACATTTACCCACTTTTAAGCCTGGCTTTGCTGGGAGAACTGGCTGGAGCACATGTTTGTGCGTGCAGGAGAAAAGGAATCTCACTGCAGGGTACCAGAGAAACAACACTTGAAAATAACAAGCCTCTCTTCCACCAAAACCACACCGTGCCCTGGTAACCCAGGGCTGCAGTCGGGGCTGCAAATCTTCCAAGGACAAAGGGTCAAAGGGTCAGAGCCAAAAAAAAACCTTCCAAGGACAAAGGGTCAAGGAGTCAAAAGTAGGAAAAAAAAAAAACCTTCCAAGGGGGGTTTCTGAAGGTGCCTGGGTTTAAAGGAGGCGATTTGGGATGGGGGGCAAACCCAGCCCCGGGTGCTGCCAGGTTGGAAAGGCAAAGTGGGGACGGTCCCAGGAGAAGGACAGGACAGAGATGCAGGGACAGGAGGGCTGGGAGGGACTCTGGACAAGGGCCTGGAGGGACAGGACAAGGGGGAATGGCTTCCCACTGCCAGAGGGCAGGGTTAGGTGGGATACTGGGAAAGAAATTCCTTCCTGTGAGGGTGGGGAGGCCCTGGAACAGATTTCCCAAAGGATGCCCCATCCCTGGAAGCGTCCAAGGCCAGGTTGGAGGGGGCTTGGAGCAAGCTGGGATGGTGGGAGGTGTCCCTGGCCAGGGCAGGGGGTTGGGATGAGACGAGCTTTGAGCTCCCTCCCACCCCAAACCGTCCTGGGATTCCTTGAAATCCCGAAATCCGCCCCCAAGCCAGCGCTGAGCTCAGGACGAGGAGCCTTCCTGCCACAAAGAGCCCCTTTTGGAGCACCAAAACCCCTCTGCAAGACTGGGCTGACGGGGCACAACCCCTGCACCAAAGGGGTGACACTGAGGGGTGTCCCCAGCCCTGACCGGAGGGTGTCCATATAAATATAAATATAAATATAAATATAAATATAAATATAAATATAAATATAAATATAAATTATGTCCAAGGGCTGCAGAGCCACCAGCAGGTAATTAGAAGCTATTTTATGCCAACGAAGAAGCTTTGCTCTCCCCTTCACCTGACATGAAGAACTGCTTTAAGGAAAATTAACAGAGCCCTCCCTGACCCACCTCACGCCACGAAATCCCCGTTTCCACCCAGCCACCGGCCCTCAGCTCGGCCAGATCCAGCTTTTCCCCGGGGGTCTCCCCTTTCTCCGAGGTCAGCAGGGGCATCTGCTGCCCCAGGAACGGACACAGACAGGGCTCAGACCCTCAAAAGCGGGGATTTGGAGCTGAACACCCCCAAAAACTCCGAGGGAACGCCTCTGCTCCTGAAGGCTCTGGGGACCAGCAGGCAGCTCATCTTTTTCCCCTCCCCAACAGTCCCGGGGTGGGAGGGGGGAGAAGGCGAGGCTGGGGAACGCACAAACCACCGGAGAAACACACGAGGCCCTGGGGCAGGGAAAGATGTCCCGTGCCCAAGGGCAAGCCAACATTCCGGGCTTGGAATGAAAATTGCAGCTCATGCGAGCCCAGGGCCACGGGAGCTGCTGCGCTGCCCCCTCCGAGCTCCCGGGTTTTGGGCTCCCGGGGGGGCTCCAGCGAGGGGCGGGGGGGAAGGGGCTGCCGCCACCAAAAACTCCAGAACCCGCCGTTCCCGAGGCTCCTCCACGAATCCCAGGCTCCTGAAAATAACGAGGCTCCCTCCCCTTGCCCCCGGGGCCACCAAGTGTCGCCGTGCCCCGGGGTTGGGGGGGCAGGAACCCGGGGAAGCCTCGGAATAAAATCCCTCCGGCTCAGGTGCTGCCTTTCAGAGCTGCTGAGCAAACAGCAGGGCCCAATAAAAGGTCCCTGTTGCCCTTGGCACCGGCAGCGAAGCTGGACTTTGAAGCCAGCAGGAGCCAGGTTGTGCTGGGGTGGGAGGGGGCCACGGCGCACCCGGAGGCGCCAATAATTCCCTAATTAACGAGGGGGGGGTGTCATTAAACCCAGGACCTCCCGGGGGGCTTTGAGCAGGGGGAAAACGTGTCCCAGCCACGTCCCCAAAGCGGGTGAGAGCCGCCAGGAGGGTCCTGCAGCAGTTCTGCTGCCACCCCACGCGAGCCAAGGCTCGGTTTGTGCCCCTCCATGAGTGGCAGGACTGGTCCCAGCCCAGCCCAGGGAGGGAGAGGGTAACCTCAGAGCCAGAGTTCAGCCCAGTAAAAGCTGGGAGACAGCCCCTGGGGGCGATATTCCCACGATATTCCCAGCACGATATTTCGTCCAGGGATCGAAAGAGGCGTGTAAACAAGAGGGGAACACACCGAGACCTGGCCTGGGGAGAGCGTGCCTGGAAAGCAAAATTAGAAAGTGGCAGGAGCCTTAAATGTTGTTTTGATTGGGGCAGGAAGGGCTGGTCAGAGAGGAGAGCTTGGCACACAGCGGTGTCTGCTC
>JAWWMA010000076.1:4457732-4469143 GCA_035041425.1 Mionectes olivaceus | reverse complement strand
GGGGTGTTTCTGGTCTCAGGGGGGTCCCAGGGGATCCGTAGCCCTGTGGTGAGGCCTGGGGGTCCCTGGGGTGTTTCTGGGGGTGTTTCTGGTCCCAGGGGGTTCCTGGGGGTCCCAGGGGTGTTTCTGGGGGTGTTTCTGGTCTCGGGGGTTTTGGGGGGATCCGTAGCCCTGTGGTGAGGTCTGGGGGTCCCTGGGGGTTTTCTGGGGGTGTTTCTGGTCCCAGGGGGGTTTTGGGGGGTCCATAGACCTGTGGTGAGGTGTGGGGGTCCCTGGGGTGTTTCTGGTCTCAGGGGGGTCCCAGGGGGTCCGTAGCCCTGTGGTGAGATCTGGGAGTCCCTGGGGTGTTTCTGGGTGTGTCGATGGGGCTGGCACTTCTTATTTTGAGGGGGGTGGTGGCGTTTCCTCTCTTTTAGGGGTCCTGGGGGTCCTTGGCTGTGTCTCTGCGGGGCCCGTTGGGGGTTTTTTTTTGGGATGGGGGGGCTGTCCCTGCATTGAGGGGCTGGGGATGAGCCCGTGGGGATGGGGTGGAGGCTCTTTGCAGTGGGTGCTCCCGGTGTCAGGGTGCTCTCTCCTTGACCACGGGCAGGTTAAAACCCCCCAAAAAAACCCCTTTTAACCACCCCGACTTGCCCCCGTGCCCAGGTGAAGGGACCTTCCCCTCGGGCAGCCCCCATGGGGTCAGTGCTTTCCCTGCCCACCGGCAGTGCTGCCCCGAGGCAGAGGAAGGCACCCGAGGAAGAGGAGGAGGAGGAGGAGGAGGAGGATTTACTCCACAGCCACGACCGCGTGGAAGACATCGCCAAGTTCCCCTACGTTGAATTCACGGGCCAGGACAGCATCAGCTGCCCCACTTGCCAAGGCACCGGCTGCATCCCCACAGGTGACTGCTCCTCTGCCGCCTTAAACGCTCCTTTGCCGAGACATTAAAATCGTTTTTGTCCTGAGTTGTGAATTTGGGTTTTAAAATCGTCCCTCAAAACGAGCTGGGGGTTGAGATGATGCTCCCCCTTTGCCTCCCAGAGCAGGTGAATGAGTTGGTGGCTCTGATCCCCTACAGCGACCAGCGGCTTCGTCCCCAGAGAACGTGAGTTCAGGGGGGTGGGTATTTACAGCTCCTCCCTCTCCTGGCAGGGCGTTTTCCTCCAGCCAAGGCGGTTTCAAAGTGTGACTTTGACTCCTTCGCGCCCAAACCCCGCCGTGGGTGCGGGGACAGCAACGATCCTACTCACGAGGCTTCTTTAGAGCCATCTGCAAACCACCCCCCTCCTCGGCTGGGGAAACACAAGCTGTGCTCGCTCTGTGCTCTCAACAAACTGCTCGGAAAAAAAGGGGGGGGTTTGAGCAGTTTGGATACCCCAAAAATTCCGAGCAGCACTTTCTGTGCCCGTGCCCGGGTGACCCGAAGTTTTCAGATCCCAAGTCTGCCCTGGGGAGAGGCCACAGCAGGTGAGTGAGCCCTTCCCTGGGTTTTATTTTTCCCCAGGAAGCTCTATGTCCTGCTCTCGGTGCTGCTCTGCCTCCTGGTCTCCGGGCTGGTGGTTTTCTTCCTCTTCCCCCACTCGGTCCTGGTGGAGGACGACGGGATTAAAGTGGTGCGGGTGTGGTTGGACAAGAAGGACTCCGTCGTCCTTCTGGCCATCACGGTAAAGTTTTCCCACGGATCTGTGTGCTCTGTGGGGGTGATAAACTTGGAGTTGAGCTGAGGGAAGAAGGTCCCTGCTGCCCATACCTCCTCCTCCTCTCCCTTCAGGCCACCTTGAGGATCAGGAACTCCAACTTCTACTCGGTGGCAGTGGCCGGCCTGAGCAGCCAGGTGCAGTACATGAACACCGTGGTGGGCAGCCAGCAGGTCACCAACGTCTCCAGCGTCCGGCCCCTGAGTGACAAACTGGTAATTCCTGTCCCCCCAGGGGTCAGGGGGGGACAACCCGGGCCCACCCCTGCGAGGTCGAGGCTCGGCCGCTCCTCAGAGCCCCGCTCGGTCCCAAAGCAAGTGGGAAATCCCCCCCCTCCCCCAAAAAAAACCCCCCAGGGGGATCAAAGGAGTGAAGCTCGAGCTGCACATTTATCAGTGATGGTCGCTTGTGTCTCTTGCAGGTGAATTTCACCGTGAAGGCAGAGCTGGGTGGACCTTTCTCCTACGTGTAGTAAGGATTTGCTGCTCCTCGCAGGGAAGAGGGTGGGGGTTGGAGGTGCTTTTGTTGAGGTTTGCAAAGTAACCTGGGAGTTAAAAATGACCCACTTTGCCCACTAACCTCCTGGAAAGCAGCTGTCTGCCAAAAAAGAATGGCTTGAAATGCCCTTTTTCAGGGTGTTGTGGCGTGGGTTTGAGTTAACACCCACGGGAAGTTGTTGTGGTAACAGTAGCTGTAAATGTAATTGTAAAAAAACCAATTACAACTCATTATTGGCTGCTGAGAAACCCAGTGCTGACCCTCTGCCTTGGTCTCTTGCAGTTTCTTCTGCACATACCCCAAGGTGAAGGTCCATAACATCGTGATCTTCCTGAGGTAGGTGGTTCTCTGCTCTCTCCACCCTGCCCGGAGCTCTTTTTCCCGACCTTCCCGGCTCCCGAGCTCCAGAGGGAATTGCTGCCACAGCACATCTGGGATGCTCCGAGAAAATCCTGCTTGGCCAACGCCCCACCCCAGCCTGGCCTCAATCAATCCGGGCCGGTTTGACGCAGTGGGTGAAACGCGGGGTTAGGGCTGACAATCCCCTCGGGAATCCCCAGCGTTCCCGGTGCTCCAGGGCTTCCAGCCCTGCGTGTCCCTGCTTATCTGACAGAAAGGGAAACCTTCAGGCTGGGATTGAGGGGGGAGTTGAAACCTGCCCTTGCCCCTCGCCAGGACCTCGGTGAAGTTCTCCTACGTGGGGCACACGACCCAGAGCTCCTTGGAGCGGTACCAGTACGTGGATTGCAGCTCCAACTCCACGGATCCCCCGGCGCCTGGGGCAGCCTGAAGGAGCAGCTGAGACTTCTAGAAGGGCACAGACACCTTTAACTGCGAGCAGGGGGGTCCTGAGCGGCCCTGGTGGGTGGCACTTGGAAGCTCTGGGTCCCTTTTGGGCCCTCCCACGGGCCCACAGAACCCTCCGCGTGCAGGGGACGGGTCCCCTCCACGAAGCCTTCTGGAGAAACAGCTTTCCTTTGATAGGGAAACCGGACTTTGGGCTCTGCAACCCCGAAGATTTCGTGTGTTTTTCCCCCTGGTTGGAAGCCTGGCACTGCTGGGGGTTTCGGGTTCCCTCGCAGGGGGTTTGTTCCCTTCCTCGCTCGGTGGTGGGTGGAGGAGCCGGGGCTGGATCCCAGGGGACACTCCTCACTTCGGGACGTGCAGGGAGAGCTTCTGCCTCTGCCACGGGCGCTAAAAAGAGGCCAAAGAGCCAAAACCTTTGGCGGTTTGGCTTTGCTGAGAAACACCGGAGCGCTGCCTGCCTTCCTGAGGGTCTGTGTTGGACTCTCCTCCTCCTCCGATCCCTCCTGTCCCACCCCGCGCCGGGGTTTGGGAGCGGGGCATTGTGCGGCTCGACGCGTCCGCTCTGTGTTTGTGCTCCCCATCGGGCGAACCCAGCGTTTTTTGGGCTTTCCTGATGCTTCCCTGCCCGGGAAGGCAGGGGAGGGAGCTCCGCATTCCTGCGGGTCTCTCTCGGCCGCCTCCCGGGAGCCGAACCGGGGTGGCGGCTCTGCCCCCGCAGCCCCGCCGGGGACTCCTCTGCGTTCCGCCTCTGCCGCCCCCTCGGGACTTGTCGCTGGGGTTGGATCGCTCGGAGCTGCCCCCGTTCGTGCCCTGCCCCTTTGTCTGCCTGTCCCGGGGTTGTGGGAGCAGATCGGGCTCCTTTTCGGGGAGGGGAGGGGGGGCCTCGATTATTTTGTGTGACGGGGGAGGCGAAAACACACCTTGCTTTCTTCTGGGAGGAGAGAAATCTCTGCCTCGTGGGGGCCGAATTGTGCCGATTAAACTCGAGCTGGACACAGTTCCCCTGTGCTGCCCTTTGTTTGAGGGGAAGATCTGGCTTTGTCCCAGAGCTGTGACTGCTCTCCTGTTGTCTTTTTGCCCAGAAATACCTGTTCTTTCACTGCTTTTTGTCACAGAATCCCAGGCCGGGCTGGGTTAGGAGGGAGCTTTTAAAGCTTCATCTTGATTTCCACCCCCTTGCCGTGGGCAGGGACAATTCCCACAGTCCCAGGTGGCTCCAACCTGGCCTTGGACACTTCCAGGGATGGGGCACCCTCTGGGAAATCCGTTCCAGAGCCTCCCCACCCTCAGAGGGAGGAATTCCTTCCCAATATCCCACCTAAATCTCCCCTTTTCCAGTGGGAAGCCATTCCCTGTGTGCTGTCCCTCCATCCCTTGTCCCCAGTCCCTTTCCAGCTCTCCTGGAGCCCCTTCAGGCTCTGGAAGAGGCTCCAAGGTGTCCCTGGAACCTTCCCTTCTCCAGCTCTCCCACGCCAGAGCTGCTCCACCCCTCTGTCCGTCCTTGTGGACTCTCTGGGGGTGAGCCCACGATTTTTGGGGGGGGAACGAGGGTGAAGAAACTCAAACCAGACACGAAGCCACCCATTCCCACCCTCCCTCCCCGGTGACCTCGCCCACGAGCTTTTCTCCCCCCCCAAATTCTGGAAACCCCTCGGTTTCTGAGGAGTTATTTTATTTTGTTCGTGGAATATGAAGGAATCACGAGCTTTGCTTTTTCTCCAGGCTCCTGGGAAACCTGGCTGGGCTCGGCCTTCCTGGCTTTTCCCACCTTCCTCCTCACCTCCCAAACCCACCTTTCTCCCCCTCCTCATGCCCAACATCTTCCAATCCATCTGGGGGATTTTGGGGCCGCCCTCTCACCCTCCATCCCAGCAGGAACCCCAAACTTGCTGCTTGGCTGAGCAGGACAAGGGTTTGACTCCCAATTAGTGGGGTGAGGGCCGGCAGCCAGAGCTCTCATCATTAAGGGGAGCCCCCCTCATCTCCCCCCACCCCCGGGTCATGTGGCAAAGCACTTGGCCTTTTAAAGGGCCATTTTATTTTGAAAATCCTCCTTAATCCTCCAATCCCCCTTAATGAATTTCCCCTGCCAAGGTTTTTTTTTAATTTTATTTTGGAGGATCTCAGCCTCAGGTGCTTTTGCTCCCAGCTGGGTGTGGGTTTCAAACTGAGATGAAGGGCCCCCGAAATGGGGGGGGAGGTTGTTTTTTTTTTTGGGTGGGGGGGTTTTGCTGGGTTTTTATTAATCCTTTAAAGTTGTTATTTCTCTACATGAAATCCTTGCCACCAACAGAAGCAAAACAACAAAAAAAAAAGCTGATTTTTAAGCAAAAGGACCCTCAGGAAACCCATGGAGTGCCCCGGTCTGTCCATAGAGCCCAAGCAGGTTTGTAACTCCTCGGGGTCACTGGGCTGACTTTTCCTGAAGGCAGCTAAAAAAACCCCCAAAAAACACCCCACCCCTCCACTTCTGAGGCTTTGCCCTCTAATTAACAGCCTGATTAGGAGAGAGGGATTTACACAGGTGACTTTTTCCCGCAGCCCTGAAAGCTGCAGGCGACGGCCCCCGGACTCTCCCGCTTCCCAGGCCTCAAAACAGCCCCAAATCGGACTTTTGCACCTGCAAAAATGGGACAAAAACCTGTGGGGAGAGTGGGGAGAGTGGGGAAGGGCCCCCTCAACCCCTGCCAGACCGATTTGCTGCCCTCAGCCTTTACTGGGTTTAACTGGTCACAGGATATTCTGAGTTCAGGGGTGAGGTGGGACAAGAAGTTCCGCAGCGGAAACCTCGTGGGGTGTTGTGTTGGCTCCTGCTGTTCCAAGGGTTTTTTTTCCCTTAAATTGGTTTTCTTTTCCCCCTCCCTTTTAGTGTTTTTTTTTTGGCTTTTGGAAGGATTTATTTTATTTTTTGTTTGGGTTTTTTTCCTCCCCTCCCCTCCTTGGCCTGAAAGGAGCTTCAACCCAGAAAAGCCGGAGCGTTAACCCAAAATGAGGACCTTAAAAGGTTCTTTTTTTTTTTTTCCACCTGAAGCTGTTTCATGCTTCTTTCAGACCTTCCTTTATCCCAGCTGAGAAAGGGGGGGAGGAGTTTGGACGCCGAAAACAAACAACCAGACTCGACTTGTACTTTCCACCAAAAAGGCGTTGGTTTTTTTTTTTTTTTTTAATTTTTTTTTTTTTATATCAACTGATGTTAAAAAATACAGACTTGCTTTACAAGAATAGCACCATTTTTTTGTTTGTTTGGTTTTTTTTTTTTGCTTTTCTTCTTCAAACTGGACGCTCCTGCTGGTGACGCTCGCGCGCGGGGCAGGGGGGGGGAAGGGGATTTTGTGATTTTTTTTTGTTTGTTTTTTACCTGGATTTGGCGACACCCCTTCGGCAGGGAAGGGTCGATAGTACATTTCCCACCTCCACCCGACCTTCAGAAAAAAAAATAGGTCTTATGGGAAGAGAATAAATAAATATTGGTTTGATTTCGCAGCCAGCCCGGACGGCCTCGGGTCGAGGGTGGGGGGGTCGTTGCAGCCGTTCAGTGCAGAAATCGTACGAGACAGAGAGAGAGAAAGAGAGAGAGAAGATTGAGAAGTTCCTCGGGTTCCTTTGGGGTGGGTTCAGTTCGCTGCTCTTCGTTTTGTTTCGTTTTGTTCGTTGTTTTTTTTTTTTTTTTAACAGTTTCACGGCATCTGGCTGGATTTTTTTTGTAAAAAAAAAAAAAACCAACAAAACAAAACAACAAAACACAAACTCCCCCCCGCCCCCAAAAAAAAAAAAGAAACAGACCCCGAAACGAAACACCACAACGAACGAACGAACGAACGCGCCGATAAAACAATCCTTTTCTTTGTGTGTGGGGGTGTGTGTGGGGTGTGTGTGTGTGTGTGTGGCTGGGTGGGTTTTGTGTGTTTTTTTCCTTCTCTCGTTTGTTTCTCTACAAGAAGCAGACCGGGCCGATGTCCACGCCGAACTCCTGCTCGGCCCCACCAATGTCCATGGGCGCAATGTCCACGATGGGCAGGCGCGAGGTCTTCTGCGACCGGTACTCAATCACCGTCTTGCCCCACTTGCCGGTGTGTTTCTGGGGGGAGGGAGGGGGCAAAAAAACCAACAAACAAAACACCAAATGAACCAGAGGAAAGGCGTTATTAGACAACCTCAAACTCCCCCCTAAAACACTGGTTTGAGCCCCCGACAGCTCATCGTTGTCATCGTCTCTGTGGCGGGACAGGCGCGCCCCGAGAAGACCCGAAACCTGATCGAGCTCTCGGTCAGCTCGATTGTTGGAGTGTCTCGGTGTCAGCTGTGCTGAAACCACCCTGGTTCTCCAGCTTGAGCACCCACCCCCTGCTCTCTGAGGGCTGATCTGACAGATAAGCTCCTGGCTGGCCTGGAAAGGTGGGACTGGCAGTCAACCACTCGACACTACAGAAGTCCAGGCAGGTTCTTCTGACGTGACCCTTCCTGGGCTGGGTGTGGGGAGGTTTCTCCCTTGGCTGGGGACGCCCTTCAAGGCTGAGAGCAGAGATCTCCCCTGGCCTGGGCCAGTTGCATCAGATCTCCACTTAGTGATGGTTTCTTTTAGCCAGCTCCAATGTAACTGCTTCATTAATTGCTCTGTTACAGTGCACCGTAACACCTCATATCATATTCTGTATTTACTAAACTACACTCTGCTGGCAGATTTTCAGTGTTAACATCACGTGGTGAATAGTTCTGATGGAGATCTTTTTGTCTGTTCGTTTGCACGAAATAAATCCCTCGTTTTACAGAAATATCCCCCTTTCGCCAACCCCTTAAAACCCGCGGGGCAGAAGCGGCTCCCCAAATCTCAACCCCCTCGCGCCGTCCCAGGCCGAGTTGCACTTTCTCTCTGAGAAGGGGTTCCTTCCCCTGCCTCCAGACTCATTCTGCCACCTCTGGGAGCTTCCTCCTTCCCACCCCCGGCCCCTCCGGCGGGGGCTCACCGTGCATCCGTCCTCCAGGACGCTGTAGGTGAACCTGCTGTTGCCCTCGGCGCGGATCTCCACGTCGTTGGAGCCCTGGATGAGCAGGGCTTTCTTCAGGTTGCCCGTGTCCTCGTCCAGGTAGGCCACGCTGTTCTTGCAGTGGTAGGTGACGTTCTGGGAGCCCTCGGTGGACAGGAGACGCAGGAAGGTCATCTGGATGTTGGCGGTGTTGGGGGCCAGGTCTTCGTCACCGTAGCTGAACTGGAGGGCGGGAGGAGGGACGTGAGAGCCCCCTGAGGGTGTTGCCACAGCTCTGCTTTTGGGGTGTGGGGTGTGTGTGGGGGGGATCTCCCGTAATTTGTGTCCAGACACCCCATCCCAGCTGCCCCAACCCCGAGCGACGCTCTGGGTCAGCCGCTTTTTCTCGTGCGACGCCCGTCAGCTCCACCCGCAAGGAAGGGCATCCCAACCCTCCCAACGGACACCCCAATGCTCCCCTCCTGCTCCACACCCACCCCCTCCTGCTCGACCTCCACCTCCCCAGCCCCGGGTTGGGGGGGACACCCACGTGGAAGCCGCCGTTGATGGTCTCTGCAAACCAGACGTGCTTCTTCTCTTTGGCCTTGCTGGTCCACCAGTTCTTCCTGGGGATGCTGCCGGGCTTGGGGTACACGCAGGTCTCGCCCGTCTCCATGTTGCAGAAGACCTTGATGGCGTCCAAGGTGCAGCCCTGGTTGGGGTCGATCCAATAGTCTCCTGCAGGGAGGGCGAAGGGTGGTGTGAGGGTTTGGGGGCCGGAGCACCCGGCTTGGCCTTGCTGGCCGCCAGAGGTGGAGGAGGAAGAGGAGGAGGGTGGAGGCTCTTTTTAATTTCGCAGGGTTATGCTGGGGCTGGAAGGGACCATCGAGCCCAACCCTGTGCTCCAGAGGACCACCCAAACCCTCCCGGAGCTCTGGCAAGCCTTGACGCCGTGCCCACCGCCCTGGGGAGCCTGTCCAGTGCCCGACCACCCTCTGTGGGGGAAGAACCTTTCCCTGACACCCACCCCACCCCTGACCCAACACCCCGGGGGTCGCCGGTCCCCTTACCGCTCTTCCACTCGGGGTGGCAGAGCTTGATGTCGCGGCAGGTCCTGGCCGGGTTCTTCTTGGAGCCCTCGGGGCTGCGGATGCTCTCGATCTGGTTGTTGAGGGACTTGAGCGTGGCGTCCACCTCCACGTCGTGCTGCCTCAGGCCCCCGGCGGCCTCGTCCGCCCTCATGTACCGGATGGGGTCGGGGCCCTTCTCGGGCTGCCCCAGCCCCGCGAACGCCGACATGTCGATGCCGGTGCCGGGGGGTCCGGGGGGTCCGGGAGGGCCGGGGTTTCCTGGAGGACCCTGCGGGATGGAGGAGATGCAGAACCCGCCCTGGTGGCCGCACAAAACAAAACGAACCCCTCGCCCTCGGGGAAGGGGTTTTCACTCACGGCAGGGCCGGGCTCGCCGCTCCGCCCGCGGGGGCCCGGGGGGCCGATGGGGCCGGGCATGCCGTTGGAGCCGTCCTTGCCAGAGGGGCCCACGGGGCCGGGGGGACCCTAAAAGAGCCCCCAAAAAAAAGGGGGGTCAGGGGATGTACCGGGCAGCCCTGAGCTCCTGCCATCAGCTGAACCTGGGCAGGGGCTCAAGGACAGAGGTGCCTCCTTTTCCTCTGAACCCTCAAACTCCTTTTCCCCATCCCCCCAAACTCCTTTTCCTCTGAACCCACAAAATCCTTTTCCTTCCATCCCCCCAAACTCCTTTTCCTCTTGTCCCCCCAAACTCCTCTTCCTCTCATCCCCCCAAACTCCTTTTCCTCTGAACCCCCAAATTCCTTTTCCTCTCATCCCCCCAAACTCCTTTTCCTCTCATTCCCCCCAAACTCCTTTTCCCCTCATTCCCCCCCAGGACTTACCCTGGGACCAGAGGGACCCGCGGGACCGGCAGCACCTTGGTCTCCAGAAGGACCCTGAGAAGGAAGGGAGGGAGGGTTGATGATTTCAAACCTGGCATCAAGGGCTGCTCAGCCCCAGCAGAGCCCTCCCACGGGCTGGGGGCTCCAGGGGGACACACGGGGGGTTTGGGGTCCCCAAACCGACACTTACGGGGGGGCCAGGGAGACCCTGCAGGCCGGTGAAGCCGCGGTGACCCTTCAGGCCTCTCTCTCCAGCCTCTCCCGTCTCGCCCTTGTCACCACGAGGCCCTTGGGGACCCTGGAAGGGGAGACGGGGACGGGGCGGGGGCCGTCGTGTCAGGCTGAGGGTGTCAGACCCCCGCCCACCCAACACGACCCCAGCACGTCCCGGTGTCACTCACCGGCATCCCCCGAGCGCCGGCGGGGCCGGAGGGGCCCATGGGACCTTGTGCACCCTGGGGAGAGAACGGAGGGTGGTCAGCAAAGCGGCTGGGAGAGAGGGGGTGCTGGGGCAGGGGGTGTCCCTCTGCCTTTTGGGGGCGTCCAAACCGGCCCCGCCGCTGGGAACTGGAATCTTTGAACACCCTCAGCCCAGGGAACACCCTTGGGAATGGAGATATTCCCTGCTCCAGCTCCTGGGGCTCACAGCATCCCCCAGGAAGGGCTCCTGGTGCTCAGGAATCCTCAGGATGATGCTCAGGGTGCCCCTGAATCCCTGCCAGGCACTAAATGGGCACCTGCCCAGCTCCCCCGCCCCAATCCTTCACCTGCCCTGCCCTCGGGGCGGTTCCTGCCTCCCCCCGCCCCAAAAAAAACCAAAACCCCTCGGGTCCAACGTCCCAGCACTCACCGTCTCGCCTCTGTCTCCTTGTTTTCCGGTGGGACCCACGGGCCCGGGAGCGCCGGGAGCGCCGGGAGCGCCGGGGGCACCCACGGGCCCCGTCTCGCCTCGGTCACCCTGCGTGGGGACACGGGAGCAGTGTCAGAACCCCGCGGGGGCGGCAGCGCGGGGCGGGTTTGGGGTCTGGGGGGGAGGAAAACCGGCGGCGAACTCACCTTCACCCCCGCAGCTCCGTCCCTTCCCGGGGGCCCGTCGGAGCCGGGGTTGCCCTGGGAGGACGGGAGGAATTAAAGGCTCGGCCCCGGGAGCCGAAACCCGAGGGCAGAGCCCCAGCACGGGCAGAGGGGCTGCCCCCCTTTGCCCCCTCCCCACGCACCTCTCGGCCGGGCTCTCCTGCGGGACCCGTCAGGCCGGGGGGACCGACGGGGCCGGGCGGTCCCCGGTCGCCAGCGGAGCCGGGCGCTCCTTGTTTGCCGGGTTCGCCCTGGAGGAACGGGGAAGGAAAGGACAAGACAAGACCCGTGAGCAGCGGGAGAGAGCCCGGCACGGCCCTTTTTTCATCCCCCGGGAATCGCCTCCTTTGGAGGGCGAATGTGCCCGGAGGAGAAGCTCCAGCGGATACCGGAGCGGGGGAGGCGGCTGCTGCCATCGGGCATGGGGGGGAAGGGGATGGCACAGGGGGTGACACTGGGGGTGACACGGGGATGGCA
>JAWWMA010000076.1:4413816-4430528 GCA_035041425.1 Mionectes olivaceus | reverse complement strand
TTTATCGCATCCTCCTCTGTCTCCCTCACACGCCCCGGACGCCCCCAAAAGGAACTCCGTGTTTGCCCCGCTGGTAACTTACAACAGCTTCTGCCTTAAGTCTTTTATGAATATTCACACTTATGATCCCCTCAAGAAATCAGTTAGTTTTTATCGCAAAATCAGTTTGTTTTTATCGCATCCTCCTCTGTCTCCCTCACACGCCCCGGACGCCCCCAAAAGGGACTCCGTGTATGCCCCGCCCACGCCCCGCCCACGCCCCGCCCACGCCCCGCCCACGCCCCGCCCACGCCCCGCCCCCTCGTTCCGCTGCGCGTGCGCGGGGCCGTTTCCATGGCAGCGGGAGCCAACAGGGAGGCGCCGCCATGAGCCCGCCCGAGGTGGAGCCGCTCGTGTGTCAGAAGTACGAGATCAAGAGGCGGCTGGGCAAGGGGGTGAGTGCCCGGCGACCCGTGGGACGTGGGGGAGCCTGTGGGAGCTCGTTGGTTCTGTGTGGAGTTCAGAGCCCTGTGTGAGCTTCAGGTGGCCCGAGGGGCTGAGGGGCCCAAGGCGAGTTCAGGTGCCCCTGGGGAGCTCGGGGGCCCCGCGTGGAGCTCGGGGGCCCTGTCTGGAGCTCGGGGGCCCTGTCTGGAGCTCGGGGGCCCCGCGTGGAGCTCGGGGGCCCCGTCTGGAGCTCGGGGGCCCCGTCTGGAGCTCGGGGGCCCTGTCTGGAGCTCGGGGGCCCTGTCTGGAGCTCAGGGCTCCATGGGAGCTCCAGGTGACCCAGGGGAGCTCGGGAGGGAGAGGCATGGGAGCTTAGGGGGAAACAGTAAAATGCATTCGAGTCTCAAAGTACATTCTCTCTCTGCCTGCCAAATCCTTCTGCATTTTCTGTAACCCTCTCACTTCACAGGTCATACTGCATCATGTCTTCATCATGAAATTTATTTCTATACATGAGCTAGTGGTAATTTCTAAGATATTTCTCCTCAGGCAGTCTCCAAACCTACCTCAATTATCTGCATTTCTATTCTGGCAGCTCTTTGTCATTGTTTAGTTGCATTGATAAGAGTGTTTCAGTATTTCACATGCAATTACAAGGGGGCATGTGAGAGAGGGCCATTTTTTTCATCATGGAATTATGAAATCATTTGGGTTAGAAAAGCCTCTGAGCCCCCTGAGTCCAACTGCTCCCCTGGCACTGCCAAGACCTCCACTAACCTGTGTCTCCAAGTGCCACATCCACCCACCCAGCTGTTAAATCCCCCCAGGGATGGTGACTCCAGCCCTACCCTGGGCAGCCTGTGCCAGGGCTGGACATCCCTTTCAATGAGGATTTTTCTCCATGTCCATCCTAAACCTCCCCGGCACAATTTGAGGCTGTTTCCTCTTGTCCTGTCACATGTTAATTGGAGAAAAAAGATAAATCCCAATTGCCAACAGGGAAGTACTGTAGCACTTATCTGAGGTACTTGAACAACTGCCTGATGTGTGGCAAATGAACCTATGCTCCAGGACCACACATGTTCCTGGGAAGTGTGCTTCAGTGTCATGATACTCAACATATGAGTACTTAAGCACTAGAGTCACTCACTATCACACATTGCAACTGGTTTGCTTTGTACAAGTACTTAAACATTAACTGGGCTTTTCTGAGTGGGGCATGATCCCCTTGTGCACAGGTAAAGCAGCTCCTAGAATGTGGAAAGTCAAGATGCAAATCCATGACCTAAAATAAGAAAATGAAATCTCTACCACAAGTGAGACTGAACAATCACCATTTGCAAGTATCACAGTCATCTAGAACAAGGAAAACTCTGGTAGGAGTTCCCATTCCCCTAATAGATAATACAGTTTTAAATTTAAAAAAAAGGGTTTAATGTTTTACCAGGCAGTGCTGCATTAGTGGTTGGACTGGATGGTCTCAGAGGGCTTTTCCAACCTCTGCCATTCTGTGATGCTGTGATACTGTTACTAGAGATGTTGGTAACATCTCTCCATCCTTCTTTTCAGCCCCCTTTAAGTATTGAAAGGCCACAATAAGGTCTCCCTGGAGCCTTTTCTTCTCCGGGTGAACACCCCCAGCTATCCCAGCCTGGCTTCAGAGCAGAGGGGCTTCAGCCCTCAGAGGATCTCCATGGCCTCCTCTGGACCTGCTCAAGCTGGTCCATATCTTTCTTGTACTGAGGAGCTCCAAGCTGGATGCGGTGCTCCAGGCCAGGTGCCACTGGCCTCTTGCCCATCTGGGTACACCTGAGCTCCTGTTCAGCCACTGTCACCAGCACCCCTTGGTTCTTTTTCAGCTTTCCAGCTGCTCTGTCCCAAGCCTTGAGCATTTCATAGGCTTGTTGTGACCCAAGAGCAGGACCGAGCACTTGACCTTGTGGATCCTCACACCATTGGCTTTGGCCCATCGATTCCCTCCCATGGATCCTGCCTTCCCAGACCGTCCTGCAGAGGTTCTTGCCCTCTAACAGATCTACACTCCCACCCAGCCTGGTGTCCTCTGCAAACTGGCTGAAGTGCCATCAATCCCCTTGTCCAGAGAGTCAATAAAGACATTAAACAGGGCTGTCCCCAGTACTGAGCATGGGGAACCTCACTGGTGCCCAGCCCCATTTCCCACTACTCCCTGGGACCAGCCATCAGTCGGGTCTTACCAAGCAAACAGTGCACCTGTCCAGGCCAGGAGCAGCCAGGTTCTCCTGGAGAATGTTAAGGGAAACACTGTCAGAGCTTTACTAGAGTCCAGGCAGACACATTCACAGCCTTTCCCTTAGCCACTGGCGGGGTGACCCTGTCACAGAGGGAGATGGGGTTGGTCAGGCAGTACCTGCCTGTCACAACCCCAAGCTGGCTGGGCCTGATGCCCTGGTTGTCCTTCTTTTGATGTGACTCAGACGTGATTGACTCTCTGGGCTACTAGTGCGTGTTGTCAGCTCACGTCCAGTTTTTCATCCCCCAGCACCCCCAAGTCCTTCTTCTTGGGGCTTGTTTCCACCCATAGAATCATGGAACCACAGAATGGTTTGGGTGGGAAGTAACCTTAGAGATCATTTCATTTCACCCCCTTGCCATAGGCAAGAACATCTTTCACTAGACCAGTTTTCTCAGAGCCCCATCCAACCTGGCCTTGGACACTTCCAGGGATTGGGCAGCTACAGTTTCTCCAGGAAATTCATTCCAGTCTCTTACTACGCTCACAGGCGTAGTGATTTCTTTCCAATATCCCATGTATATCCCTACTTTTCTAGTAGGAATCCCTTCCCCCTTGTCCAAAGTTCCCCTCCAACTCTCCTGGAGCCCCTTTAGGCACTGGGAGAGGCTCTAAGATCTCCCAGGAGCATTCTTTTCTCCAGGCTGAACACCCTCCAGCTCTCCCAGCCTGGCTGCAGAGCAGAGGAGCTCCTTGGCCTGATCTCTCTCTCTCTCTGCCAGGTAGCTGGTGATGACCTCTCTTCCAGTCCTTTGTTGAATGCTTTGAGGAGCATTCTGGCTCCTCTGCAGGCCTGAGCTAGGACAGGGTGTCAGCACACTGCTCACCTGTCTGTGTTTCTCCCCAGGCCTATGGCATCGTCTGGAAAGCAGTTGACCGCAGGACAGGAGAAACAGTTGCTGTTAAGAAGATTTTTGATGCTTTCAGGAACAGGACAGATGCTCAGGTGAAAAACCATTGTCCTGATATGTTGTGAGATGTGGTGGGATTCCATAGGTATTTTCAAGAGTTTCATCTCTGAAAGATAATAATTATGTGTGTAATAATACAGTCTACAGCTCTGCTGGGATAAAAAGGAACAATAAATGTCAAGCTTTGTGTATCATGGCATCTACAAAAGAGGAGTGGATTTAACCCTCTCATTAAAGTGCATCCCCTGCCATTCTCTTGAGGTGATAATCAACTACTTTTTCTTTATTTCCAGAGAACATTTCGAGAGATTATGTTCCTGCAGGTAATGACCATGTTCCTCCTCCATTATGATTTTTTATTATCTCTGATGTCCACATTTTTTCTTCCTATTGTTTTCCAAAATGCAGTGATCAATGATTAGTGTTGACAACTCTTTAATTTCTTTTCTGTACCATCTTTGCAAAGAGCCTTTCAGAGCAAATGCACTTGAATGAAACACTCTCCATTTGCGCTTGTTGTTACTCTTTCCTGCTCTTTCCCCATTTCTAGCAATGTGTCTCCTGCATCATTAACAGGTAGACTTGCACTTTCTCTCACTTCTTTATGGACACAAACTGTTTCTCTTACATTTTAACTGCCATGATCAGAGTGGGGCTGGGGTGGGGGAGGGATTTACATGCCAAAATTGCTTTTCCCCAAACCCACGACAATGTGGGAAGCAATTTGATCACTTAAAATAATCAAAGCAAAACCAAAAGGGAACATCTGCAAGGAGTAACTTAAAGCTACTCTTGTTGTGATATAATTGATCTTATCAGTGGCATTATAATTATTTGTCCATTCCTCCTCAGACCTACCATGTACAAACATCAATATTTTGAAATAAAGTTGTTATAAGTTGTGATTTTCTAGGGACACAAATGAGACAGGGCTCATGGAATAGGTATTTCCTAAGACTGCCAACTTAAAGTAGTAAAAAGATGAGGGTTTTTTACTTTTTAGTCATTCTTGAAGCCTGAAATAGAAGCTGCAAACTTAAAAGCTAAAAATAAAAGCAATTCCTTAGAAGTGAATTATCTGTAAGTTAGATCATCTCTGAAAGTGCAGCACTTCTGGAGCTAATGGGTAGAGGAGGAGCAGGGAAAAGAAGGATATTTCTCCTGAAGGAAAGAAGGAGTCATTTGGCAGCAGGGGACTGGGGAGGGAAATTAATGTGCTGTTCAGCCTGTACTTCCATGACTTTTGGTGCTCAATAGACTAAAGAATTTTAGTTTCCCCTCCTATTTTATGCATCTTTCTTGAGGTTCAAGGCAGGGGGATCAGAAAGGAAAATATTGAAGAAATATTCTGGTATTTGTAAGTGGATGTTTGTCTTAATTTGTTTGTCTATGCATAATAATTATTTAATCTCTATGTTTGATGCATCTCTATGTTTGGGCTTTTGATGAACTGGATTATTGTTTTATATTAAGTATCTCAATTACTGTAATTAAGAAGTTGCTGTAGAATCTGGGATTTAGATGATTCTCTGGTGCTCTGCTGTGTGCTGGTCACTGCTTGCAGGTTTTGTATTTGCTGTTCAGTGTAGTTGCAGATCTACTGGTGTATTTTAGGCCAGTTTTAGAATGTACTTTTTGGTAAGTACTTTAATAACAGCACTGTAAGCAAAGATTAGCAGGACTGGCCCTGACGAGGTTTTTTTCAAGGTAACGTGGTTTTTTAGTACAGACTGAAATTTTTTCATGACTTTTCCTTATCAGTTCCAGGGCAAGGCAGTGTGAGACAGTGGTGTTTTTGTTCTTAAGTAGGACTCAAGTAACACTGTCAAACCTGATCTGCATCTCTAGAACAATATCCCCTTTTGGGTAAAAACCTGCTTTAGGTCATTTGGATGGGCACTGCGACTTGTCATCAGAATGAACATGAGATATGTGAAGGTGTGGCTGTGTATCACTGCTTTGTGAGTGTGTTTTCACAGGTTACTGCACATGACTGTGTTGATTTGTGGACTTCTTAGACGTCACACGTTATAACCAAGTTTTGTTTTGGCCTCAGAGTGTAGGAAGATGATCCTGTTGTAAGCTGTGGATACCTTATTATTAGGGTTTTTGATACTGTTTATAACTGAACTTGTGATGGAAATAGGTAAAGAGTCTATAATATTGGTTCAAATAAGTTATGTATTTTAGATACAAGCACAGGTTTTATGTTGCAGCAATTTATAATTTTGTTCTCACAGTAATTTATGAAAACTTTGGTGTGTTATGAAGTGTTTGCCATGTCTCTGATTGCACAGAAGTGTTGGCTCTGGGAAGTAAAAGCTGTTAAAGCTGGGGGTAAATTGAATGATCCCATCAGGATTGCCAATCTGCAAATGCAAGCATGAACTCCACCACCAGTGTGATACCTGTGTTCAGGTATCTAAAATACCTGAAAATACTCTCAGTACAACCTGTGAATGTCCAGCCAGCCCTCAGGTGGTGGCTGTTTGGGTTTTTAACTATGGATGTTGATGGGCATTATGATCTATTTTCATGCCACAATAATTCTTTGATTCATGAGAGGAAATGAGAGGTGCATAAAGGAGACCGGATTTTATTTTCAGTGGTATAGAGGGAGTTTTAGAACTAATGTTTCAGTCAACAGAGATTATTTTTCAGATTAACTGTCTGGTTTCCTACTGTGGAACAAGCTTAAAATTCTTTTTTAAAGTTATTTCAGAAGAAGCCTAATCGAGGAAACAGCATGTTAGTGTTTGTTCTGGACAATAATACAAACTGAAATATGTTATTGTCCCTTTTTATGATTCACAAGCAAAACATGTAATTTTGACAGCTGGGTCTCTTTCCCGCACAGGAATTTGGAGAACATCCAAATATCATCAAGCTGCTTGATGTAATCCCAGCTGAGAATGACAAGGACATCTACCTCATCTTCGAGTCCATGGGTAAGGCTCAGCACTGCAGCTGGTCTCAATCCCACCTCTCTTAGGAGTTATCCTTATTCCCACTTTGATAGTGGTGTGCTGGTGATTTACATGAACATTCACGATACTACTGATATTTACTGATGTAAATATGTTACTGCTGTAATATATTACAGAGACAGATTTACATGCTGTTATTAAGAAGGGGAATTTGCTGAAAGATATCCACAAGTGTTACATTCTCTACCAGCTCCTGAAGGCAACTAAATTCATCCACTCAGGGAATGTCATTCACAGGGATCAGAAGGTACATTTCAGTCATTGTCTGTATCCTTCACTCCAGTTTTCTGTCAAACACTAAATAAAATCACAGACTGATTTGGGATGGAAGGGACCTTTCAAAGTGCATCCCATCCCTCTCCCCTTCCATGGGCAGGGACACCTTCCACTAGCCCAGGTTGCTCCAAGCCCCATCCAACCTGGCCTTGGACACTTCCAGGGATAGGGCAGTCACAGCTTCTCTGAGAAACCTGTGCCAGGAGCTCACCATCCTCACAGCGGGGAATATCGTCCCAATATCCCATATAAAAACCTGCCCTCTGGCAGTGGGAAGCCATTGCCCTTTTTCCCATCCCTCCAGGATCATGTCCAAACTCTCTCTCCAGCTCTCCTGGAGTCCCTATAGGCACTGGAAGGAGCTCTAAGGTATACTGAGAGCCTCTTCTTCTCCAGGCTGAACACCCCCCAGCTCTCCCAACCTGGATCCTTAGGAAAAGTATGAAAAAGTATGCAAGTATGAGACTAATAAAAGAACCTTGATAATAATCTTCTGCTATTGAGAGAGTCAAAACCCAGTTAATTCGCCTCTGTTCAACCTAGCCTTCCAATATCCTGCTGGATGCAGAGTGCTGTGTGAAGCTGTGTGACTTTGGGCTGGCCCGTTCCCTGTGCCAGCAGGGCAAGGACCAGGCCAGCCCTGTGCTGACTGAGTATGTGGCCACGCGCTGGTACCGGGCCCCTGAGATCTTACTGGCGTCTCGCAGGTGAGCAGAGCGATGTGAGAGTCTGTAACTTCTCCACCACTGGAAAACTGATTGTCTGAAAGTCTTAAATCTTTTAGTTTTGGATGTCACTGGATGCAATGTCGTGTCTGTCTGTTTTCTCAATATGCATTTAATCGTCAGTTCTGCAACATAAAGACCTCCCATTAACATTACATGTCATTCCTGTGTTCTTAGAGAGTTGCTGTACATACATGAGCAGCTTATCTGTTTGTCACCCTTTCTCCCACTAGACTTACTCTTTCTCCCTTTAAACCCACATTTTTACAAACTCTGCTTAAGAACATAAGGCTGTTTTCCAATTTAAAGGAGTGATTTTTAAAAGATCTTCAGGAAATACTCTGTAATCAACCGTTAAACCAGCTGCCTGTTAGTCAGGCTTAGTCCTTTTTTTGACTTAAAGATGAAAAATCAGAAAAGTAAATAAATAGAGACTGAGGTAGTATCCCGAATTTAAATGTGGATGTTTTGCAAACTGTCCTATACCCCTTGTCTGGTATTTACTTGTTTTAAAATGTAATTTTTAAGTAATTGGAACTACTTTATACGTACATGATGCCTTGAAAAGTCAGTTTTTTCCGAAGATCAACGTGTATCTTCATTCTTGGTCATATGAAGAAGATATATGACCTTTTTCTGCATTACCTTTTATCTATTGCCTTGTTCTAGCATTTCTCTGTTATACATTTCCTTTTATGGTTTTCTAGACTAACCTTTGAGTAGGCTAAATCTCCTTTCTGTTTCGTGCTTGTCAGTCTCATGCTTCCCAAATGTCATTCAATTTATAGTACAGATGTGAGCATTCATATCTGAGAAGTCACCAAACATGTTTTCTAGCAAGATAGATCAATGTAGGTGATGTGAATAGCAGGTACAGGAAAATTTGATTTAAGGCTAACTCTGTTCAGTTCCTGTTTTAGTTACACTAAAGGTGTGGACATGTGGAGCATTGGCTGTATTCTGGGAGAGATGCTGCTTGGGAAGCCACTTTTTCCTGGAACGTCAACAATGAATCAAATAGAGCAGATCCTAAGGGTCATCCCTGCTCCATCCCCAGAAGGTAGGACTCTGCTGCAGGGAAAGGGATTTAGAGAAGGGATTAAAGAGGGGAAGAAAGTAACCCAGATGGATAATAGGAGAAGGTATCTCTTGTGCGTCATTCTGGCACCTTTCCAAGGAAATTAGGGACTTAATTGTGAATGTTAGTGTTAGAGGAAAATAAGAAATTCTGATATCTTTGTGCTTCTGCCTCTGTGAGTGTGAGAGTGCAGGTTTATGAAGTCTATGATTAATAAATACGAGTTCAGAAATCATCTTAGAAAATTTGTAAGTAAATATTGCATTCCGCTTCCACAGATCTCTCATTATGTTTTATGAGAGTAATTTTTTATGCTAACATCAAATAATATTTGCTTTCCTTCATAAACTGTGTAACTCTAGTAATCCTCATCTTGGCATTAACAGTATCTTTTTATTATTGCAGATATTTTGGCTCTGCAGTCAGAGTACAAGGCTTCAGTTATTAACCACATGAGTTCTCGGTAAGCCTGGGGTGTTTGTGTGTCTCAGATTACCTACTGTATGACCGTGGAATACCAGAATGGTTTGGATGAGAAGTGACCTTCCAGACCATCCAGTGCCACCCCCTGCCATGGGCAGGGATACCTTCCACTATCCCAGGTTGCTCTAAGCCCTGTGCAACCTGTCCTTGAACACTTCCAGGGGTGGGGCAGCCACAGTTTCTCCAGGAAATCCATTCCAGTCACTCATGATCCTCACAGGCAAGGATTTCTTCCCAATAGCCCATCTAAATCCCCACTTTTCCAGTGGGAAGCTCGTTCCCCTTGTCCTGGCACTCCTGGCACTTGTCCGACGTTGCTCTCTTGGAGCTTCTTTAGGCAGTGGAAGGGACTCTACGGTCTCATCTTAAATAGAAATTATTTAAAATATATGTAAGATTTGGGTTTTCAAACTGATATTTCAAAGGTATAAGATACTCTCTTGTTGATTATGTTCACAGTTACATTTAGGGTTTCAAAATGCAAAACCAGATTATCAAACTTCGTCTTTTCAAATTACTTAGAAATGTGTTTCTGTGGTCTCAGGTCTGAATTTATGGGATCATGGGGCTTGCAAGAGATGAGCTTCAAGGTCGCTTCCCACCCAAACCATTCTAGGATTCAGTGATTATCTTTTTGAGTGAACTCTGGGGTCAGGTGTCACCTTGGCATGATCCCCATAACTTTCATTCCTGCCTTCACTGGGAACTCATATTACTGTTTTCTGTCTTCTAGGCAGCGAGTACCATTTGAGGAGATTTTCCCATCCTCTACTCCACTACCTGCCTTGGATCTGCTGAAGAAACTTCTGATATTTAACCCTGACAAACGGCTCACAGCAGAGGAGGCTCTGCAGCATCCTTATGTGAACAGGTGGGAGTGACGGCAGTGTGCAGCTTCCCCTGATGTCTTCTGAGACATTACAAACCTGTTCCTGGCACAGATTTTCTTTAAATGCATTATAGAAAAAACCCCAAAGCTAATACTTCATTTTCTCCAACCCTATTTACACAAGATTGTTTAAAAATCCTGTTTAAATTTTATTAGTCTGTGGTGCTGCTTTCAGTCAGTGAATTACATGATGTGTTCTCATCTCCTTAGATTCCACTGTCCTTCCAGGGAGCCCTCTTTGGATTATAACGTGGTCCTTCCTTTGGGTGATGATGTCCAGTTGTCTGTGGCAGAATATCGAAATAAATTATATGAGGTACTTTCATCCTGTTTTCCCAAATCCTAGTCCTCCAGGTAACCTGCCATTCTTGCACACACTTAACAAATTCTGTTGTCTTGTCTTTGAGTTCCACTGGGTTGTCTGTACCTGCTGAGACAGTTACATCTCGGTGTTTGGTCACTCAGTTCCATCCTGTCAGAATCTTTGAGAGACCTTTAAATTACAATTCCCTCTGGGAAAGGAAAAGTCACTGAAGCCTGATGTCTGAGAAGGACTGGGTTAGAGGGAAATATGCTATGCTGGATCCAGCAGCCATAGAATCATAGAATCACAGAATGGTTTGGGTTGGAGGAAGCTTAAAGGTCATCTAGTTCCAAATTTATACTTGTTACCTATTCTGTGAAATAAACTCCAGATATTTACAAGTATTCCTCTTTGTTTTGATGTTTTGTTCCTCTGCTGTATTGCTGCATTAAGTCTAGCCGGCTTTTCTGTTCTGCAGTTGATCCTTGAAAAAAAATCAAGGAACGTTCTAAAGGAGCAAGGGCAGAGAGAAAACATTCAGCTGAGCCAGTCTGAATCCAGTCCACTTCTGCCAAATTTCAGCTCAGTGACTGTACCCACCAGAAAAGAGCAGCAAGAACCAACACCTCCTTTCCTAAATCCTTCACATGTGCATGCTGGAGCCACAGCTGGAGTCCAAGCAACAGGATCCAGCCAGAGCAAGGACTTGGCCAGAACTGCATGTCAGAGATCACAGATCAGTGTGATGACGTACAACCCCATCACACACACCACTGTGCACAGTAGGTACCACCCTCCTACACCAGAGTGTGACACACCATGGGGCATTATTGTGGGGAAGAGAGAGGAGAGACTGAATGCTGTAAAAGGAATGAGGGGAATTTGCGCAGTAAAAAGTTTGGGAGGAAAATGACGTGAGAACAAAACACTGTTGAATGAGTGTTGAGTGTGTGACTGTCCCTGCCTCAGTCAGGGTGTTCTGTGTCCTCACGATTTTCTTACTTTCTCTCATGTTTTTCCTTCTGCAGGAAATGCAAATCCTGGTGCTGATATGAGGAACTTTTCTGCACCACCTCAACAGCCCAGAATCTCCAACAATGGGAAACTGGGTAGACAAATCTCACGGACAAACACTGGGCTCCCTCCTACAAATGTTCAGAACCTTTACAATGTGAGCAGCTTAACTTCCAACCCTTACTTGTGGTAACTTGGGTCACAGCAACTCCCTGCAGTGCTGCAGGCTTGGGATACGGATAAAGTGGCTGGAAAGCTGGAAAAATTCCTGGGGGTGCCAGTGACAGGGGCTGAACGTGAGCCTGGGTGTGCCCAGGTGGGTAAGAGGCCAATGGCTCCTGGCTTGTAGCAGGCACAGTGTGACCACAGGCCCAGGGCAGAGCCCATCCCCTGTCCTTGGCGCTGCTGAGGCACCTCCAGTCCTGGGGGAAGTTTTGGCCCTCTCACGACAAGAAAGACATTGAGGAGCATGTCCAGGGAAGAGAAGAAAGCTGGGGAAGGGGCTGGAGCACCAGGAGTGGCTGGGGGAGCAGGGCAGGCTCAGCCTGGAGAAAAGAAGGCTCGGGGGACCTTCTCACTCTCTCCAGCGCCCTGACAGGAAGGGGGAACCAGGTGGGGGTCAGGCTCTGCTCCCAGGGAACAAGGGACAGGACAAGAGGAAATGGCCTCAAGTTGTACCAGGGGAGGTTCAGGGTGGATATTGGGAAAATTGCTTCATGGAAAGGGCTGTCCAGCCCTGGCACAGGTTGCCCAGGGCAGTGGTGGAGTTCTAGTCTCTGGAGGGATTTAACAGCCATGTGGATGTGGCACCTGGGGACATGGGTTAGTTGTGGCTTTGGTAGTGCTGGGGGAACATCTGGAGTCGATGAGCTCAGAGGGCTTTTCCAGCCCAAATGATTCTGTAACTTGATGATTCCATGATTCTAATGGACTGCTGTTGCTGAGCAAGGTGTCAGTCCTGTCCTCTCCACTCCTCCCTCTTCCCTGTTCTTGGCCGTGCTTACCCTGGCTGGGTTCTTTAATTCTTGCTCCTGCTTTTTCTGTTCCTGAGCTGGCTGGCTGTTGCCTGGTGACTCGTGGCACCTGCACAAGCAATCAGAGGAACCTAATGGCAGAGGAAGAGCATGGAAGGAGACGCCACAGATTCATAGTGCAACAGAATCACAGACTGGTTTGGGTTGGCAGGGACCTTAAAACTTGTCTCATTCCACCCCTTTGCCATGGGCAGGGACAGCTTTCATTAGCCCACATTGCCAGAAACTCCAAGCATGTCCACGAGCCCACTTGCAACTCACCTTTCAGCCCCTCTGCTTTGAAATCCCATCCAAAATGGATACGTTTTGAGAGAGGAGACAATCCCCAAATGGGATTGTGGAGCTTGATGTGCTTGCATGCGTATGCGTGACCAATGAATTTGAAAGAATCTTCAGGGAATTGTGACCAATTTTCTGTGACAGGAAGAGCAGAACGGGGAGAAGATCAGCCAACATGTGCCCTGAGCTTTGTGTTTGTTCCCTGTGAGGGTAATGCTGACCAAAGCCAAACCTGTGTCTTATTTGCATTCCAGAAAAGTGATTCCAGGTTATTAACTTATCTTGACTTTTCTTTCTCATATAGAATCCCAGAAACTCTCAGTGTCACAGCAAAGATGTTCGTCCCCTTCTGAAGCCCAGTAAAAAGATGTTCGAGATCACTGCAAATGTGGGAGCTGCGGGTGATCCAAGAGCATCGATGGGCAGCTACTCCCAGGCCTATGGAACCATCAGTAAATCTGCGCTGCAGAGTCTTCCGATAACAAAGACCTCCCAAAACCCCAAGATGTGGAGATGAATGTGGAGATGTTCCAGCCAGGTGAAGTACAGCTCATCCCTCAGCCCCTGACTGAGCAGGGACAACAAGGGAGAGCAAAATATGAGGAAATGCTTTATTTGCTGTATGGGACAATATCCTCCTTTCCTCTAGACAAGCCAACAGGAAAGGGAATCCAACCCATCTGCCTTCCAGTCTCACCAGACAAGAGCACAGCATGTTTGCTCCCACACGTGTGAGAACAGTGAACACTGTCAGCTCATACTCCTTGTTTGAATTGTTGCAAAAAAATTACAGAAAACTGCAATATTCTAATACCTGAGTGGTTTTAGACATATTCAGGGCCCAGGGGAACCTCATGAATTTCAGCAAGGCCAAGTGCAAGGCCAGGAAGATGCTCTGAGGGCTGGAGCCAAGCTGGGAGAGCTGGGGGCATTCAGCCTGGAGAAGAGAAGGCTCCAGGGAGAACTTGGAGCCACTTCTAGGGCCTAAAGGGACTTCAGGAGAGCTGGAAAGGGACTTGGGACAAGGGCCTGGAGTGACAGGAAGACTGGCAATGGCTTCCCACTGCCAGGGTTAGGTGGGATATTGGGAAGGAATTCTTCCCTGTGAGTGTGGTGAGGTCCTGGCAGAGGTTTCTCAGAGAAGCTGTGGCTGCTCCATCCCTGGAAGTGTCCAAGGCCAGGTTGGATGGGGCTTGGAGCAACCTGGTCTAGGGGAAGGTGTCCCTCCCTGTGGCAGGGGAGTGGGGCTGGGTGACCTTTAAAAGGTCCCTTCCAGGATTCTTCAGCAGTCTACCTAAATGTGGATTGGTTTTGAGCAGAGCAGTTAACTGTTTTCTGAAGACCATGGAGATCACACTATTCACAGATCTTGCAGCCCTTTATTCTGATTTCCACTTATTTCTTCTGGGGTAAATAAACAAAACCATTGTGGTTCATTTTTGATAAAATCAAGTAGGAAAGCATTTGAAATACATGTGGGCTCTGCTACAATATCTAACAGCTTCCCTACCGTGTAATATTGTAAATATTGCAATAATAAATAGTTTATATTGCACCGAAAAAAATCTTTGTCTTTCAGTCAGCATTCACTGTGTTGAGAGGGAAAGTACCTGTTGGTAAGGCTGTCTTCAATGAATAATTCGTCTTTTTTTGTTTTGTTTTTGCTTTCAGAAAGCAGGGTTCCATGAAATTGCTGACATCACGAAGGTATTACCAGCCTACAGTGGGACTACAGGAAACTTTACTTTCTTGTTTTAATGTGGATTTTGGATACATTCTCCTTTTTAACTTGAAGCTCTTGTCTGTGTCCCTGAAGTTTTACTCCACCTGTGATAAATGATTGTTATTCCAGAACACTGGGACTGCAGTTACCAAGGAGATTCAGGTGCTGAATTCCAGCATGTGAGTACCACTGCCATTGGCTGAATTGCCATTTTATCTTCTAGTGCCTAAACACCCAAGGCTACTTAATTAAAAATTAATGCCTTCCCCTTGGTCGCAGGTGTGGTCACTGGAGTCTGGTAACAGGAGGGAGCCAGGAGTGCAGCTCACAGGGAAGTCCAGGTTTATTGTGATATATTCATAGCACAGGTGTTTCCTGGCTATCTGAGGTGCAGGAAGATGTAGGAGTGGCAGTGCCAGGTGAGCCTGTGGTGTGAGCAGAGCTCTGGGCACTGAGTTGGCTCCTGAGTGTCCAAATGCCAGTTGCGGGGCACAGAGAAGGGCACCCAGTTCCGGCTGTGACCTCCCCTGGATCCTGGCCCCTCACAGCATGACAGCCAAGGTCCACTGTGACCCCCTTCCCAGACTGAGAGGTGATGGGCTGGAACACCAACAAGTTCTTCTTACAATGGCTTTAGTTGCTGTCGAGGGAATTGGTTCTTCTGCAGCAGCTGGTTGTGCCACCTGCAGCAACTGGTCACCTACCTGTCACCAGCAGAGCTGTGTCACTCAGGCTCTGGGCAGAAGCATGTGTTCCACCTGAGCAAGAGAAAATCCTAAACATCTAAATAAGTACAGCAAAATTCAAATTGCTAATGTAACCTGTCACTACAGAAATAAATTCCAAATTTGTCTGTTACAGAATGAGGCTGGAGCAGGTGGGTTTAGGAAGGGCCTGGAAGGTATGGAATGATGTATGAATTGCACAAACAGAGCTAGAATATATATGTACATACCGCTCTAGAGTAAAATAATCTCTGTATTGGCTGACAGAGAACAACTGCTGACCATTGCAGTTCATTTTGGGACCCATCAATAATACAACCTGATTGATTAATCAGAGCAGACAAAATAACTTATTTATGGCTGTGGATGTGTATAAAAGATCATGGGCTGTATCTGAGATGGGTCACAATGTTCAGTTTTAAATTAAAAGAGGAGATATTTAGAAACGATATTGTGAAGAAATTCTTCCCTGTGAGGGTGGTGAGTTCCTGGCACAGGTTGCCCAGAGAAGCTTTGGCTAACCCTTTCCTGGAAGTGTTCAAGGTCAGGTTGGATGGGACTTGGAGCAACCTAGTCTAGTGGAAGATGTCCCTGCCCACAGCAGAGGGTGGGGCCAGATGGGCTTTAAGGTCCCTTCCCACACAAACCATCCTGCGATTCTGTGATAATGTAAAATGGGTATAAGAAATCCATTTCATCTTTTTTCCCAATTTTGGCCACTTCTCGCATCCTTTTTTTCCTCTTTTGTCCTAATTTTATTGCTCAGTGTACCTCCTCATGTTACAAGAAAGCTGCTCTTGATTCCTGCAGATTTTTACCACCATTTGTATTAAAATGGAAATCAGCTCTATTTTTTTTTCAGATTAGACAGTCGTTCTGCACATCCAGTTCCCAAGTTTTTCAGCAAACAGTAAAATAATCATTAACCATTACAGATATGTAAGTTCTATCCAGATATGCTGCCCTGGGAGCTGGCATCCCAGGAAAAGCTAAAGTTTCAAAGACTCAACTAGTCCCATGGGCAGCCTATGTCAGGACTGGACAATCCTTTCCAGGATTTTGGAAGGAATTTTCCAAATATCCAACCTAAACTTCCCCTGGCACAACTTGAGGCCATTTCCTCAAGCTGAAAAGGCATCCTAAAACCAGGCCCATCGCCATCAAAAGCACTTCAATGTCCTTTCTATGGCCTTTTCAGGTACTCCTTTATCTGAGTCCTTAAAGCAAGTAATTCCCTACACACAGGAGAACAAACCCCAAGCAAACCAGACCCCACAGGCTCAGGAACTGGTAAATATAAAAGCTGGGCCTGTACCGCTAGACCAGAGCCACAGATTAGGGCAAAAGGTTGGTTATAGTATTTTTTTGTCTGTAAATCTTCAAAAAGATGCCTCCTGTGACCGATTCATTGAGATACAGAGAAACATAACTGTACCTGAGAAACAACAGGCTTTAAACACTTTTTCCATTTAATGTATGTGTGTGTCTGCTGGTCAGATTTTGTGACCAATTCATCTGTTCTAGAGCAAGCAGCAGTCACAAGTATAGAGGCCATGTTGATGAGAACACAGCTGCGATGGGCAGGGCAC
>JAWWMA010000076.1:4388948-4398252 GCA_035041425.1 Mionectes olivaceus | reverse complement strand
GCAAGTTCTCCAGCTCAGCCTGACAGTCCATCACAGCCTCCTTCTCCTTTGGATCTGCTGCTTGTCCTTTGGCTTTGTTCTCTGCTATCCTAAGCAATCACTCCATGAAATCATATCCATAAATTTAGAAGTCTCAAGAACAGCACTCATGATCAGAACCTTTTGAACCAAACCTGCAAACTTTAGTTCCTCCCCAAGAAATCCTTCTCTTATTACAGGATGAGCACAGACATGCACATAAAAGGGTATGGAAAAAAATCACAGAATCACCTGAGTTGGAAGGGACCTACAAGGACCATCAAGTCCAGCTCCTGGCCCTGCACAGGACAGCCCCAAGAGTCCCACAGAAAGAAGGAAGTATGGGTACCCTGGCTCTTTGGCATTCTCTTTCACACACTCCTCTGGGCTGGTGGTTGGGTTTTGCAGGAGGAAGCTGCAGGAGAACAGAAGGTAGCTCTGTGGCTGTCTGCAGTAACTCCTCCCATGCTTGGGGGCAGTGGATAAAGGAGAGCACGAAGCAGCTTGTTGGAAGTGGGAGGTGAAGGCTGATAGAATGGGCTGGTGAGAGCCAGGATTCAGGTCTCCTCCACCCATCTGCCTGGGCTGTCCCAGAGACACCAGTTGGCTGCTGCTGTGCCAGTGCATGGAGAGTCCTAATGAAGTCACTTCCCTCCTTGGTCAAAAAACCACCAGCAGGTGAGGAACAGGCAGAGAGGAATGAGCATGCAGCCCTCAGCCATCCCTGTGCTATTATCAAGGGGGTTTTGAGGAGGGAGTCTCCTGGGGAAACCTGGCTTGGCCTGAGGTCTGCCTCTGTTCCCACCAGTGTAACTTGGGAGTGACTTGACTGGTTGTGATACCTGTCACACACATTTGGTTCTGTGATCCCCAGAAGCTGTCAGACTCCCTTAATACTGGGAAGAGTCAGCAGTGATGTGATCACAGCCTGCAGCTGCCTCTGCACAGGAAAACACTCAACCATACGGAATATTTAATGTAAGGAAAAGTGGCTGACAGATGAAGCTGGCTATAGAAACTCTCCCTTTACCTCTGGATTCACACTAAGAGCAGAAACTGGGAAAAGAACAGACCTGTTGGCTTGGGCAGCATTTGCTCCCTGTTCATATGATGTTCCATTTTACTGTTTTTTTGCCTAACACAGCAGCAGGAAATCACAGTTTCAGCCATGCTGTGACCACCACAAAGCCCTACAGATTAAAATAAATAAGTAACAGGACCTGCCTTTCTTCTGAGCCTTTGTGCCAGGTGTGAATCAAGGGTGCTGGGCTGTGTTTGCCCAGTCTAAGCAAAAGGGAACTGGCTGAGTGTTCCCTTTCTCTCTCATCTGCTATGTCTGGTGCCAGCCCTGCTGATGCCTCAGCACCTGGGGCTGGCTCCATCTGCCTCGCCAGTGCTGACTCCAGTGCTTGTTGTTACGTGTTCTGCCTGCACAGCCAGTTCCCAGGTTGCCTTGCTCAGGTGATCCTTTCCCTGGCTGGACCTGCTCCGCTGCTTTGGGACACTCCCAGGAGCTGAGGCTGCCGAAGGTCTGTAGGTACTGAGGAAGGAACTGCCTGGGAGGAAGCAGGGCTGGATCCCTTTGTCTCAAAAAGGCTGGGAAGACCTGATCACTGCTCCTTGCTTATGTGCAAATACAGGCACAATTTCCTGGGTTTAAACACCTCATCTTTTCACTGCTCTGGGTACCACCAAGAAGAAAAAGGCAGCACAGACTATTCTTTGGCCCACACTCTGCACAGCCAGCCACAAATCCCTCCACGCTATCAACACTTGAAGACTTCCACACCCTGGGCAAGAAGTTAGTCAAGGAGATTTTGATCCCTTTGATGGGCCCCAGTTGGCCCATATACCATATTCATTGGCATCACCGATGTCTCTTAGGGTAGGCTGTGAAAAAAAATTCAGGTTTCCAGATGTCTCAACACCTGAAGTTTAGAAATCAATTATTTAAAAAAAAATTATTTGGTCTGAAAAAATAGAAAAGATCCTGTGAAAACAGGCTGCTGACATTCTGGGAGGGTTGGGTTTAGGAGAGGACAGCAATCCCTGAGGGAAAACGACTGGAGCAGACATAGTGACAATGAGACATGGAAAGTGTTGGTTTGCTCTCAAGAAAACATTGTACTTGGTAAATGATCTGGGGTGGGACCTGTCTCCTGGAATATGGTTTAAGGTGTGAGGTTTTTAATTCTGCACTGTGATGGAAGGACAGCCAGTGCCTTCTGATCTTGCTGCAGCAGAGGTAGAACCTGTATGAACAGTGAGACGGGCTCGTCCTCTCCAGAAGCTGCTCCTGAACGTGCTCACTTTCCATACTAAGGGTTAGATTTCTCCTAAAAAGGATCTCTCAGATTAAGGCCTTTCATTTGTCAGTCTCAGAGTGATGCAGCATTTGTAGCCTTGAAGTGTACTCCAGAATTTCCTGCTTTAGCCAAAGCATGTAGCCATGGAATTGTACAAGAGCCAAGGCAAAGAGAAAACCACCCAGAGAAGCTGCCCCATCCCTGGAAGTGTTCAAGACCAAGTTGGATGGGGCTTGGAGCAACCTGGCATAACGGAAGGTGTCCCTGCCCACGGCAGGGCAGTTGGAACAAGATGGTCTTGAAGGTCCCTTCCAGTCCAAACCATTCTGTAATTCCATGAAAATGGATACTGGATTCTTCTCACCAAGCAGGGTCCAGGCACATTCCCCCAAACAGTACAGTGAAATGTGAGCAATAAACTGAATTAGATCCTTTTTTAGGCACAACTGCCTCTGCCAAGTCTGAATCCTTATTTTTCCTCTTTCCATTCTCCTCCCTGCATTTTCTGCTGGGTTTTGCCATGTTCTCATCCTCAGTGTCCTCTTAGTTTCAGGCAGTAGGCTCCAAGCCTGTGTTACTGTTAAAATTTCTGGTTGGAATTTGTTACTCCTGTTACAATACCCCACAGGCCTTTTCCTTTGGTTATCTGATGAGTTGATCACTCCACATTAATTAATCACCCCATTATTTTACTCTGGATGGTTTTATATGGATCTCAGTCATCATTACAAAAAAGATAGAAGTCGTCAGAAGTCATGGGAATCAGATGAGAAATTGCTTCAATTAACCAATTATTCCCTGAGCTTCCAGAGGTCACACCTGCATCTTCCATGTTCACACCTGTAGCAGCCGAACCTGACAAATGGCTCCATAAACTCTTTCTGTGTCTCAGGTAAGAAGGGGATGCCCTGAATGGTGAGACTTGTGGCAGAGTGGAACTGAGAGCCCAGTCTGCACCTCAAACACCCACTGGACTCTTGTTCACCTCTGCTTACCAGTGCAAGGGATCCCACAGAACATTCCTTGCTGGAGAACAGGGAAGTTGGCCAGACATTCAGAATGTCCAGGGGATCTTCCTGCAGGCCAGAGGAAAGGAAAAGTGGCACAAAAATTATGTCATAATTTTCCTTGTGAAGTGGTTATTGAGACACCTGTCAAGATCACAGCACAGCAGCCTGTCACGCACGTCAGCTTTAACTGTCCTGTGCAACAAGGGTACGGGGTGCATGGGGAAATACGAGCTGTGGGGAGTCACCAGGACACATTGTGATGTTTACAGCTGCTGAAAATGAAATGCTAGCCTGAATGCAAAAGGGGTCTCTTAGAGAGCAGATTACTTGAATAATCATGGAATTCTTTGGATTGGAAAAGCCCTCTGAGCCTACTGAGTCCAACCACCCCCCCAGCACTGCCAAGGCCACCACTAACTCATGTCCCCAGGTGCCACATCTGTGACAACAATGCTCATGACACACTCCCTCCTTCAGCCAATGCTTTTCCCTGGATTTTATTCACAAGGTAGAAGATATAACAAAGTCTAGACCAGAAAACTTCAAGAAAAGGACCAACAGTGTAAGGTCTAATATGGAGAAGGAGAACCACCTTCTGCCTTTGAAAGAAGGTTTATTTCCCCCATATTCTGATTTTAGAAATGCACTCATCAAACTCTTCCTCATTAGGGCTGCAAAAATCCAGTATATTGGGCCTGATAAGCAGTCCAGAAGTGTTCCATGTAACCATAAAATTCACAGAAGTCTAATCCTGCAAGGTTTTGGGGGTGAATTTCAGTTGCTTGGAAAGTTGTGATTACCAGAAAAATTATGCCTAGATCATGGGTGAATCTGTCCTGATCCACAACCCTGCTCTGCCACAAACAGACTGTGGCATGTGACATTTCCACATTTATAGAATCTCAGAATCAGAGACCGGTTGGGATGGGAAGGAATCTTCAAGCCCATCTCGTTCCATCCCCTGCCATGGGCAGAGACGCCTTCCACTAGACCAGGCTCCTTCCAGCCCCAGCCCGGCCTTGAACACTTCTGGGGATGGGGCAGCCACAAATTTTTCCTCTGACATGCAATTTCCCCTAAGCCACACAAAGAGCATAACTTTTTTTCCCCCCTCTTAATACTCCTATTCCCACTGCCAGGTGACAGCAAATCCCGCTCTCTCTTCATCCCTCAAGTACAACTCTAAAGCCCCTCAGGTAAATAAGAGTGAGAAAAAAATCTGAACAACCTTCTCTCCCCAAACTACAATCCCTCTGTGTCCCTCTAATGGAGCTGGGGCACACTGTGCTCTCCTGCCCCCTGATCCAGGGAAAACACATGCACAAGGACCTGGGAAGCCCTGTTTGGCACTGCTGTCACTGTCACTGCTCTGCTTTGAGGTAGTGTGCTGTTACTGACACATTTTTTGCCTTTCTCACAGCTGAGCTTATTGCAGCTTCCAAAAATTAGATGTTTTCGGCAGCAGAAGGATTTGATCAGCACTTCTGTCCCTTCGCAGGTGCCTCTTCCCTCTCTAATTGTTCTAGAAGATGGAGAACCTGGTCCTCAGGCCAGGCAAGAGCCATAATTGACCCCTATTGACCTCAGACAATTTAGAGTGAGGAACACAGGACCGTCCCCTTCCTCTGCTCACACACAAATCCTGAGGCTCACACCTGTGGAAAACTCAGTGAGCGTTAGCACATGTTCCTGTGCACGCGTGTCCACGCGCATCCATCCGTGCTCCTGCCTGGACGTGCACAGCTACGTCAGGGCTCGCGGGCTGTGTCGGTGCTCAGCTGCACACCCAAGTCAGGCGTGTGGAGAGCGGAAGCCTCGGAACTGCTTCCCAGCTCCTTGCACACAGCAGACCTCAGTCCTCCCAGCACGACCACCGGTGATGTCCCCTCTGTCCCAACCTCCCGACCACATGTCCCTACTGCATTCCTGATCCAAGAAGCAGGCCAACTCGGGCTCTGTCACGGGAGCTGAGTCAGGCTCTTCCCAAAGACTGAGGCTGAGTTTGGGAATACCCGCTCCTTGGAGATTTCTCAAAGAGATGGGACAGAGTTGTGTGAAGTGTTCACTAAGCAGTTTTGAACTGAGGACAGATGGGTCCCTTCCCTTCCCAACCCCAATCCCTGCTGCCACCGCTGGGATGTTCTGGATCCCTTCCCTTGTGATCCCCAGTCCCTGCTGCCAGTGCTGGGACATTTTTCCTCCCCACTTGCCTCTCTCTCCTACTCCTGTGTCTCCCCCTTCTCTCCCCATCATGGCGTGACTAGAAGCTCCTGCCACTGGAACCTTCCTGAGTAGAAGCAGCCATCTCCTGCCCATGGAATGCCTGCAGAATTCCCTGTCCCAGATCCCAGACGCCCAGCCCTGCGCAGAGGAGCAAGACAGGCCCTCCCCAGCCCTTTCCCTCCACCTCATGCAGCCATGCCGGTACTCCGGCTGTATCTGCCCTTCTCTCCTACCTTCCCAGGGGAGCCGGGCTGGTGGTGGGTCACTCACTCAGGCGGCCATGCAGGTACCCACAAGGTCCCTGCCCTTCTCCTGCCTTCCCAGGTGAGCAGGGGCAGGTGGTGGGTCACTCTCTGCTCACCTGGACGTGCCTGCAACCTGATTCACCTGGGAGCCCGGAGAGCGAGGCTCCACCCAGGGCAGAGCGGGGGTGAGTAAGAGCGAGAGAAAGGCAAACTCCGGAGAGCTGTTCCCTCCCCAGGCACAGGGAGCCAGAGATAAGGGCTGTGCATTCCTGAGCCGCCGGAGGCCTCACCCTTCCCGTCTGCCCCAAGCCTGTCAGACCAGCTCGGGGGTTGGGAGCGGGGCCGAGCAGAGCCCCAGTACGGACCCCCCCGGGCTGGGAGCGGGGCCCAGCAGAGCCCCAGTACGGACCCCCGGCCCCCGACATGGACCCGCACCACAGCCCCGGGCATGGACCTTGGGCCCCAGCCCCGGGCCCTGCGGCTCCCAGGGACGGGGGGCTCGGGCTCTTGGGCACTTCTCTACTCTGTTCGGGGCGGCCGAGCAGCAGTTCCTGGCAATGGCACCGTGGCAGCAGGAGGGGTCGGGGGCAGCCTTGTGGCCGCACCTCGGCAGCGGCGGGACGAGGACTCTGCGGAGGGACCCCCGTGTCCCTCGGGGGGTGCTGGAAAAGGGGGGTGCGAGGCCCGTCCCCCGTGGCTTCTGTGTCCTCCCCCCCATCGCTGTGCCCGCTGCCGGAGCCGAGGCCCCGCGGGCGGGGAAGGGTTAAGCGAGATTCCCCGCAGCCCCGGGCGTGGCAGCGCCTGTTCCACCTTTCATGTCCCAGCTCGTCCCGCCCGGCAGCCGCAGCCGCCGCCGCTGTGAGGGCCGGGCCGGGCCGGCGGTGACTCAGGCGGGGGCGCGGGAGGCGCCCATGTCGGGGAGGCGGGAGGGAGCGGGGCCGGGGCTGAGGGGTCCCTGCGGGCGGGCCGGTGGGTGCGAGGCTGGATCCGTGTGGGCTGGATCCCTGTGGGCTGGAACCCTGTGGGCTGGATCCCTGTGGGCTGGATCCCTGTGGGCTGGATCCCTCCGGGCTGGATCCCTCCGGGCTGGATCCCTCCGGGCTGGATCCCTCCGGGCTGGATCCCTCCGGGCTGGAACCCTGAGGCACCCCGAACCCTGGGGTCGGTGTTGGGCCCCTATGGAAAGGAGGACATGGAGGGGCTGGAGCGTGTCCAGGGGAAGGGGGCCGAGGGAGCTGGGGGGGCTCAGCCTGTAGAAAAGGAGGCTCGGGGGGACCTTCTGGCTCTCTGCAACTCCCTGACAGGAGTGGGGAGCTGGGAGGGGTGGTGGTGTCGGGCTCCGCTCCCGGGGAAAAAGGGGAGAGGACGAGGTAAAACAGCCTCAAGTTGTGCCAGGGGACGGTCAGGTTGGATATTGAGAAAATTCTTCCCGGAGAGGGCTGCCCAGCCCTGGAACAGTCTGCCTAGGTCAGGGGTGGAGTCCCTGTCTCTGAGGGGATTTAACAGCCATGTGGATGTGGCACCTGGATTAGTTGTGGCCTTGGCAGTGCTGGGGAAGCAGCTGGGCTCTGTCATTATCAAGTCATCGAATCATGGAATAGTTTGGGTTAGAAAGAACCTTTAAGCCCATCCAGTTCCACTGCCTGCCCTGAGCAGGGATGCCTTCCATTAGAGCAGGTTGGTCCAAGCCCTGTCTAGCCTGGCCTGGAACACTTTCAGGGATGGGGAAGCCACAGCCTCTTTGGGCAACCTGTGCCAGGAACTCACCACTGTTACAGGGAGAGTTTCTTCCCAGTATCCCATCTAACCCTGCCCTCTGGCAGTGGGAAGCTATTGCCCCTTGTCTTAGCCTTCCAGGTCGTTGTCCGAAGTCCCTCTCCAGCTCTCTTGGAGCCCCTTCAGGCACTGGAATTGTGGTAACAGTTGATCAGCTCCTTGGCTTCTCTTCTTGTGGACAGAACACTTCTGGTCTCTAATGCAATGTAGTATTGTCTTTGATTACGTACATCTTTGACATAATACCTTGTCCGTCATCAGGAAACTGCAAAGGCTCTGTTTTGAGGTCCCAAAAATGATGACATTGCTGGTAGTGCCATGGTTATGATACAGATATTTAAGGCAGGATTTATCAGACTTTGGTGACTACTGTGGAGATGGTTGCATTGTGGCCAGCCATCCCATATATTTTAGAATGGTGTCACTATGTCCATGGCTGCAGTTCAGACCTTCTAGACCAAAAAGATGAACTGTGGATGAACCTCACTGGGTACAAGGGAGCCAACCCATCTATCTGATATCTCATATATAATTTAGGTTGGATAAGCAGCATTCCCGGTCTGAAGCTGCGATTCAAGACCAGCTGAGCTGAACCAACCCTGCCTGTAAGGAAAGTCAGTTTCAGTATGAGTTTGGGGCTTTTCTTTGTACAATATTGACACATGAATTGGTGAAATTCCTCAGAAAGTCAAGCCTAAACTGTTTCACTAATTTTTCTACAAGGCTTCAGTGTGTGGCTTTACAGACCTTTTATTCCTTAAATAACAATAATTTGTAATAGTCTAAAATGACCTGTAAAGGAACTTAAAATCCATGTGAACTTTAGATCTAGATTCCGTCAGCCAACAAGAGCCTGTGTTATTCTGGGATGTTATTATTTGAGAGAAATCCAAGTGGAAATGCATTAGCCTTCACAGTTAGTGATCAGAACAATTCCCTACACTCGTGTTTCAGCCTTTATGTCACACCATATGTAGAATTTAATCTACCTCATTAAATGTCATCACTTGCATTTGACTAAAGTATTTCTCAGTAATGTCACTGTAATTATCACTTTTCAGTCTTCTCTTTATTTAATAAAGAGAACATTTTAAAAGTCTTGTATTTTCTCTTTTACCATCATTTAAACCCTGCTCGTGAACCTTTTTTGTTCCAGCTTTTCAAAACTTACATTCAAATCTGATTATGAAACTGGACACTTTCAGTTTCATGTTGCTGTATACACAACTAACCAACATTTTATTAGAGTATGTTTGACTTCTCCTGAGTGAAAATTACCTGGAATACCTGATTTCAAAGCTGTTCCCAGTGGAATAAAAGGGCCTCAAATCATCACACTATAACAAAATGGGATCACCTGCATCTTTCCATTTGGGAATTAGCAATAAAGTTTTGCTGGTTTTCTGTTCTGAAGGTTGGTTGTGTTTATTTTTGTGTTCTGTTTCCAAAATAATATTGGTTATTTTAGACAATCTTCATTCATAAATGCAATGTACATGTGTAAATGGCGTTTGTTTGGTTTTCACTAATTACAGTGTGTGTCTGCATTGTTACGCTGGATTAGGACAGTAATCTGGGTAATTACTGTTTGTCCTCAGTGTTTTAGCAGGCTCCTTCTGCTGTGGCCTGCAAACAAGGGACACTCGTGCCCCACATTGCTGACCTCTGGGTTAATGACATGGGATAAAACAAAGAGTGTGGAATGAGTGTGAGACCTCATTTCAGA
>JAWWMA010000076.1:4381448-4383948 GCA_035041425.1 Mionectes olivaceus | reverse complement strand
ATGAAAGGGGAGGATGTAATTAAAGGCCAGTTGTTTCTCTCTGAGGGGCAGGAAATAGTGAAGTTACAGTCAATGTCAATTCATATTTAGGTGCAGTTGTTTTGTATGGATTATGGAATTCTAGTTTCTGCATGAAGAAATGTGGTAAGGACAGGGATGATGTGCTGCTGGAGACAAAATCCACGGAATGGACAGTGAGTTTGGAGTAATTTTATCTGTATGTGGTGAGAAGATGTCACAATGTTACTGATATAGAGAATCTCCATGAGCCTGCCTTCCCAGCAGCCCTGTGTGTGTGCCCTCTTTGTGTGCCATGGGAGGAGAGGTGGGGGAAAAGGTCTCTCATTTATAGGAGTAATTGTTCTATTATTGATTTCTTATACATATGAAATTTGAGGTAAGATTACATGTTCCCATGGGAAACAGGCACCGGCTGTTTGGGAGGCTCCATCCTCCAGTATTGTTGCAGTTGCAGTCTGATGTGTTGTGGTGCTGCCTCAGGTAAGATACAGATGCCAATTATCTGAGCACTTATTTGTAGCCTGCTTTCACTTCAGAGTGAAATAGGCTGATTTCAGGAACACTTTAATTACTCCCTTTGGTACAAGATGTGAAAGCAGCTTGTGCCTTGGTCACCCCATGGTGTAAAAGGAAAAGCAGAGGAAAACTCAAAGGAAGGGAAAGAGATTGGGGTGGGGGCAGGTGGTTTCTGGCTGCAGAAAACAAAGAATCAGCCCTTTATGTTGGGGAGGGGATATTTGTCCTTACAGAAAGGGCTGTGGGATGTCCCACAGGGACTTACGGGTCTCCAGAAGTCAGGAAGGCTCTCTGGGGGCTGGTACAGCTGGTACCTTGCAATAGGCTTTAGCTTTGGTTTCGGTGTGTGGTTCATTTTTCATAGCAGGACAATACCTGCTCTGTGTCGAGGTGCAGCCAGAAATGGGCTGTTCCCATCTGGACAAGCTCTTTCCTGTGGTGTCAAGACATGATTCAGTAGGACACATGGGCCTGGAGGCCAGTGAGGTGGCTTTGCCCAAGGCCCTAATAAGATGGGCAAACAGAACTCCCATGGTGATGGCTGTGGCATGGAGGGAATCCTGCAGTACCCTGGCTTTGGGGTCTTTCATGGTGTCACTAACGGTGACTTGTAAGCACTGAGTCAACCAAAACCACATGTACCAGCAGCAAAAGTGGCACTGAATTACAAGCACAGTTTCATCTCCTCCAGCCATTTGTCTCCAGAAGCAGCTGGTGGCAGGTGGACAAGGCTGGAAACCAGCGTTCTCCAATCTCCAGTTATCCCAGGTATTCCAAGGGGCAGGTTTCCCAGAGCTGACAACACACAGGTAAATTTGTGCTTTGCAGCTTCCATGACAGCCCCTTCTCTCTGTCAGCAGAGAGTCCTTGAAGAGAATCCTACTGGTATTCCGACACTTGCCTGCTGGTATATATGGAGGGAAATGCAGGGAAGGAACACAGGAATCCCTCACCTTGTCCACCAGTACCAAGTGGGACTGACTCCTGAAACCAAGAAAACTTGCATTTAGCAGGACCTGAGGAGCAGGCTATGCAGGTTCACACCTAGAGCTGTGTCCTGATAAGACATTCCCTTTCCCTCCAACTCCCACAGCATGTCTGTGAGTCACTGCTGCTACACAAGACATTCAGCTGTAAGAGTCATGTAAACCTTCCACCCAGCCAGTTGTGCTCTGTCTCTGTGCAACCTCTTTGCATTCTCCCTATATATTTAAATGTGTTATTTCTATTCCTGTTTATAACAAAATCATAGAATCATTGCATGGTGGGCACTGGAAGGGACCTTAAAGCTCATCTAGTTCCAACCCTACATGAATAATTCCTAAATAAATATCCCTAAATAAAAACCCTAAAAAAGTTATCTCCACTGATGATGTTCCTGTGTTTACTTTTGTCTGATGGGGTAACTACTGCCCATGTGCTACTCAGGGTTCAGTTGTGGTCAGTACATTATATGCACAAGGAGATAAACCTGGTAGTAAACTTGGCTCAAGGAAACTAAATGTGGAGAAAAGAGATGCATTAAACCCAGGAAAGGACCTGTGTACTGAGCCTGTGTAAGGCTGCACTTCAGATCCTGAAGCCCCCATGCTGACCTAGGACAAGGCTGTTCCTGAGGTACCACAGGGTGTAGCCAAGGCCCCTTCTCCAGCTGTACCTGTGGTGCAAGTGGGAGAAAGAGACTGAGGTCTGGCCCTACCCTGGTTCTAGGAAAAGGAATTCCACCTGCTGAGGCTGCACCTCTTCCCCTGGGCTCGCACAGCGTGATGTCTAATCCACTAAGCCAGACAAAGGAAAACCTGTTTGGGCTACAGGAAATGAGGTCAGTTTTTACCAGTCAAACTATATTTTTGAAAACTTAAAAATGTAAACAAAATAGTGTTGGATTTTTTTTTTAAACAGAGTCAAGTGAGGAAAGCCAAGAGGCTGAAGATCTTGTTGGTATCACTGTGTTTCATACTGG
>JAWWMA010000076.1:4323531-4333776 GCA_035041425.1 Mionectes olivaceus | reverse complement strand
GATCATGTCTGGCTTCTGTCATGTCTACCCCATTGATCTAGAACAACCCGCAAACTCGGTGTCAGATCGCTGCCCGGTGCTGCCCGGCATTCCAGTGCTCAGCCAAGCCCCTGAGGGACCGCGTTCTGCTGGAACACGGCCCTGGCTCCAAAGCACCTTGTAACTCATCCCGCTCCCTCCAACCTGGCAAAGGGACACGGGCGCCTGCTCCTTCCCACCTGATCCCAATCCCCTTCCTAGACAGTTTTCCTGCCCCTTTCCCACCTTCCCTGTGCAGCTGCTGCCCTGCAGCACCACTGATGCTCCAGGGGACCCCGCAGGCCACGTGTGATGCTCCACCTCCCACACCCCAATAAACCCAGCTGGGCCTGGGCTATTCTGCAGCTCACCCAGAAGAACACCCAGCACTCACTCCCAGCTTCCCACTGGGACAAGAGGCTGTAGTAAAGAATGGGGCCAAACATTTCATCGTGGAAGAAGCCAAAAGAGCGATTTTCGGCCACGATGCCACAACACATCGAAGTGCTGGAGCACGTGCTGCATTGTCACCAGGTTACCTGACCTTAGCCACCCAAAGCCCAGACACAGGCACTGAAGGGTGGACCTGTCACTGGTCACCGGGCCACTGGTGGCCACCTGTGCTGGGCAAGGTCATGGCAGCTCTAAGGCATTAAAAGTGACCCCAGGTACAGAGAGACCAGAAGCACAGAGAGACTTTCCTATAAAATTAAAACAGCTTCCCATGGAACTCAAAGGACCAGAGGGATGCAACTGTTCTCCACAAATGTACGAGAGGCAGAAAACCAAGAACCAAGCTGGAAGAACACTGCCAAAAGGACAAAACTTGCCAGGAGAAAGCTGAGGTTGAAAATTAAAAGGTTTCTAGTCATTAGGTTCTGTAAAAGCTTTCCAAAATGAACGAGCACGTGAAAACAGCAGCTGCCAAGATGGGGTTTGATTAGCTCATGAGATAACCTGACTGTAACAGCCACAGCAACTGGGCTTTGTAGCCTGTACACAGTCTGACAGGGTTTTGTCCAGAACCCTGAGACACCCCCAGCACTCACCTGACTGGCCCTGTCCCACCCACAGTCACTGGTGCTGCTCCCACTGGGACAGGGAAGGAGAACCACAAGCAGTCCTGTGCTGTGCTGGAAAATCTGAGCCCCACAGTGGCAACTCTGCTGAGGGGACTGTCCCCATGGGACACCTCTGGCACCAACCAGAAGGATGTGAAGGCAGCAGCTGGCACATGCCCACGGGAAGAGGAAGGATGGAAAGGACCTGGGTAGTGGCTGCTGAGCACAGGTGACAAGGCAGCAAGCAGGAAAGGCAACAGATTAACCACAAAGGTGCACAGACCTTAATGGAATGCAAGTAGCAGAGACAGGGCTTGAACACTCCTGGATGGATCATCAAAGGAATCTCCCACGTTAGAGAAGTGCAACCAAACTTGGTAACCCATCCACAGAGGCAATGGAGATTATGATGGGTTATCTCAGCACAGCTCTTGTGGAAAGGGTCAGTTGGCTGCAGGAAGCTTTAAGGTGGGTTGTGGGAATGTGTAGCACTTACCATGGAATGTTTTCCAAAAGGGAAAGGGGACTGCTCCAGGATGAAAGAGGAGGAACTAGCACAGGGAAATGCTGAGAGTGGAGAACAAGAGGTTGCTGGTCTGTGCCACTGCGGCCAAGCCCTGGGCCTGATCACCACATCTGCTCTGCCTTCTCCCCACATTCTGTATTTACTGTGCCAGTTCATGCTGTTCTGGGTACATGTGTGAGAGCTACTGGTAAAATTCAAGCTGGACTAGCCCGCAAGCAGGAATCCAAAAGGTGGGGAGAGCCAAGAGCTGGTCCAGAGGCTGGATGAAAGGCTCAGGGCCTGACCAAAGAGCCTCAAAGACCTCAATGCTTGGGCCACAGGCTGGAGACCTACAGACATGAGCATTTCCCTGAGAGAGGCAGGGAACGTGTGCACATCCCACCAGCAAACCCAATGAGCTGGCAGGCAGGACCTGGGGGAAGGTGGCTGTTGTTCCTGCCCCGTGAGGACTCCCTGTGCTCAGGTGTGCACCTGTAAAGGTACTGCCCCCCTTCCTGTTGTGTGAATCTGGAGCCAGCCGGGTCTGCAGTGTGTTCCACCTTTGGAATCTGCACTTATCCTGGCTGGTGGCTGGATCTGGGAGCAGGGAAAGTGGCAGCCATGTGTCCAGAGGAACAGGAAGAGAGGATCCTTTGGGTCCTCAGATGGTTAACAAAGGTGACATGCAGGAGAGAGTTGGCCTTTGGGTTCTATTACCAGATCAAGGCCCAACGAAATCTCTGGTTTGGAACAAGATGATCTTTAAGATCCCTTCCAACCCAAGCCTTGCTCTCACTCTGTAACACTACAATGACACTCCATAGACAGACCTGCTCCAGCACCACCCACTCTCAATTTCTCACATCCCCTCTGCTATTTTCCTGTCCCTGACACGATGAGAGTGGTCAAAGGGGGTCGGACCAGAAGGGCTCAGAGGTACCTCCCCAGAGCAGGGATCAGGGAACAGGACTCCCAGAGTCAGAGGTGTATCAGGTGTAACAGCCCTTGATGCATTTCACCCCGTAATTCTCCATTACCTGGCAATGCTGGAGCCCTCCCAGCCTTTAGGTAGCTCATTTTCCATGGCCTTTATCTAGCTAGAAAGTAAGGCCAGCCAAGCACAGCTCTCTGAGTGCCCAAGAGGAAGGGAGAGCATCTCTGTCCTTTCCCTGCTCCACACACTTCTCTGTGTGCCAGGAAATCATATTATCCTGGTGAATCTCTCAGGGATCAAGCTGCCCCATTAGGACTCCACATGTCACCTACCACTGTCCTAAATCTTCCCAGAATCAGTTTTCTTTAGTCTACTCCCAATCCCATCCAAAAAAACCCAGATGTCCTTAGTGACTGCTCCCAATCCTGTACCTTTCCCGCTAGATTCCCATCCCACAACTCCAACTCTCTGACACTGCCCCCAGCAGCTCCCTGCCCCGTGTTTTCCCCCACCAAAAGGACTCCCAAGAGACACAGGAATACAGGGAAGTTGGGGAGTGAGTGTCACTCACTGGGGAATTTCGAGGGGTGTTAACTCGGAGCAGAGACCTCGGCTGGGCTCTTCAGTTCATGTGCTCAAAGCTCCCTTAGGAAAGTCAAAGGAGCGATTCTGGTCCTTCCCCTGAGGAAAGGTCCAGGAGGGTTTAGAGCACAGAGGAAGAGCACGAAGCTGTGCTGTATTTGGTTTCCTAAGAAAACAAGATCCCTGGCAAAGTGAGAGCTGAGGCATGCACAGGAGACCACGGCTTTGGAAACAGGCCCTGCCTGTGGGATCCATGAGCCCACTATCCAGTGAGGGCACTCCCCTTCCCCATGCAGGTACAGGGAACACACAACCTGCACCCACATCCCAGGAATCACCACAGCCTGAAGCTTTTCCAACAAAGATGGGTAACCACTGCTTCAAAAGTGTGTGGAAAGCAGGCTCAGAAGTTATGGGAATAGTCCAGTGAGTGTTCTCCTGCAAAGCAATAACCTGTTCCTGCATTCACCGGGGCTGAGCACAGGACCTGAGCTGCAGCTCACGCTCAGCATCAAACCTGTATGGCCACAATCACCTGGCACAGGTACCGAGGGGACCCCACTGAGGGTGCTGGGACTAATGACAGCAAAGCCTCAGCCACATCAAAATCCAGCACAGGCCCCGAGCCCTGTAAGCCTTCAGCCCACACGACCCGCTTGGAATTCACTGCAAGCTATTACCAGGGAATTAGATCTGCTTTTCCTACAAAGCTGCCCATGGGTATAAATAGAGCTGCTGAAGGGGGGTGGAGACAGGTTCGACTTTTGACTCTGAGATTTTCTCTCTTCTTGACACAGATAGAGCAAACCAACCCCAAATGCTGGGCCTCAGTCCTGCCTCTATACCAGGGAGTATTAAAACACGAGCAAACCCAAAATAATTCAGTCTATGTGGCACCAGTCAGGGTTTGATTGTAGGAGTGGGGAGCACGAGCAAGAAGGGAGTGATGCTGTACCAGTTGAAGTCTCCTGCCAAGACACTAATGTAGGACCTGGGCCTGAGCTCCACTGAAACGTGCCCGAGCAAATACAACACAGCCCCAGCCCAGGGATAGAGCAGACAGAAGCCAGCACTGACGAGGCTGTATCAGTGCTTACTCACGCCAGCGCTGTGGTAACACGTGCTCTTACCACAGCAGCTGGGCCAGAAACCCACCACCAGCAGCAGGATGCAGGAGCTTTCCCTCGGAGGCAGCATGCGAGCATGGGAGGAGGGTCGGGAGGCTCAGAAGAGGCTCCCTGGAGGAGGGGAGCAAGGGACAGTAGGCAGAGACATGAGATTAGAGCAGTGAGACCTGCACAGACAGGATGGGAAACGGGCCAGAGTTCTGAGTGAAGCAGGGGAGCACTGAGCTACCCCTGCCCTGCTCCACAGCCCCCTTGGGCAGTCAGTCCCCTCTGCTCCGGCTCACACTGACCCCACTGTGCCCGAATGGGCTCCATCCCTTCCATTTGCCAAGGCAGAGCCCCCCTGGGCTGTCCCCCAAGCTCTGGAGGAACACCAGGCTGGGGCAGTGCTGCCATGTCACCTCTCTCCATGCCATCCCTGGGGGAAGCACTCACACACAGGTTTTGGGGAAAGGAGAGGTGTAACTGCACCCACCAACTGTCACAGACCGGGTAAAACCATCCACATTATATTCTCTGCCAAAAGGTTCAGGAGCTGAAAAAAGGTCCCTCAAAATCCAGCTTCAGTGCCAGAGAAGCAGCCCCTGCATGAGAGAGGGCATGGAGCCAAGTCAGCCCCTTCCCTTACACACCCACTCACCGAGATGACCCGGTCTCCGACGTGCAGGATTCCGTCCCGGTGGGCTGCACCACCCTCTGCGATCCGGGAGATGAAGATCCCCTGGAGCAGTTGGGAGGGTCAGAGCAGCCTGGGCTTCCCTTCACCTGGGCCTGGTTCTCCAGACCTGTCCCTGGGTGCCAGGCAGGTCCCAGCCCTCTCCCCTCCACAGACCCTTCCCCTGCCCTGGTGCTTCCTATTTGTTCCCCACTCCACACAAACCCTCTGCTCCCACAGCCACTGTCAGCAAAGCCTTCCCGTGGCCCAGAGCCTGGAATATGTGCCAAGAGGGCAGTAGCAGGATTAGATGTCACTGTCAGAGATTGGGAGCTCCAGCCCCCCTCCTTCTATAAAAAAGAGGGAGAGGGACTTTGGACAAGGGCCTGGAGTGACAGGACAAGAGGGAAGGGCTTCACACAGACAGAGGGCTGGCTTAGATGGGATCCTGGGGAAGATATTCCTCCATATGAGGATGGTGAGGTCCTGGCACAGGCTGCCCAGAGAAGCTGTGGCTACCCCATTCTTGAAAGTGTCCAAGGCCAGGTTGGACGGGGCTTGGAGCAACCTGGGATAGTGGAAGGTGTCCCTGCCCACGGCAGGGAGGTGGAACAAGGTGAGCTTTTAGGTCCCTTCCCACCCATTCCATTCTGGGATTCCATGATTCCCTGACTTAAGAGCACATCCTGGCTCTCAGAGTCCAGCTGGCCCACTAGCCCAGGGCCAATGCTGCACACCCAGGGGTGAGGAAGACTCAGGGATCCCAGGGGACCAGGACTGACCGTGTCCCCAGCCCGGTAGGGAGTGGAGCCCTTGCCGCCGGCGATGCTGAAGCCGAGGCCCTTCTCGTTGCGCATGAGGCAAGTGGAATATCTCTCGGTGGCAGGCGCTCCCTCGGGGAAGCGCAGCCCCCCACGCCGCTCCCGGGGGCTGTAGTCATCCTCAGGGCGCAGGGGAGTGACGGTGATGGCGTTCTCCGGCTCCACCATCCGCTCCCGCAGCACCGTCATGGAGACGGAGCTTCCCGACCCCCGCAGCGCTTCCACGGCCACGTGATGCTCGGCGCAGTGCAGGGACACGCCGTTCACCTGGGCACAGAGCAGGGACAGCCCTCACCTCACACACAGCTCCAGCCTCAGCCGCTGCTGCCGGAGGGAAGCAGCTCAGTCCTTGCAGAGCTGGGCTGGTACCCTGTTCCCACAGGTGTGCCCACACCTCCAAGGAGTTTCCCTCAGCACCTGCTGCCTGTCCAAGGCCAGGGCAGCCCAGTGAAGGCCCTTTCAGAGGAATGTTCCCCCCACAGGGAGCTCCACCTACCCTACACCTTTATCAACCCTGCAGGCAACAAGCTCCCAGACAAACACACCCACCTAGAACCATCTCCACCAGTAACACTCAGCACAACTTGGGCCGACACAACTTCTTGTTCACCTTCCTCACAGCCTGCTCACACCCCAAAACATGCAGAGCTGTCAGTGTGACAGTCCCTTGGTGTGGGAAAGGCCATGGAGCAGATTTGGAGTGTGGCATGTACAGGAGAACCAGAGGATCAGGCCCAGCCAGCCTGGGGTTGTGATAGGCAGGTTCTGCCTGACCAACTGATCCCCTTCTATGACCAGGTGACCCACTCCACGGGTGAGGGAAAGGCTGTGGCTGGGTGTGTCTGCCTGGATTTTGGCAAAGCTTTTGACACCATGTCCCACAACATTCTCCTGACAAACTGGCTGCTTATGAGCCGGCGTGTGCCCAGGTGGGCAAGAAGACCAATGGCACCTGGCCTGTATCAGCCACAGCACGGCCACAGGACCAGGACAGTTCTTGTCCCCCTGTGCTGGCACTGCCAAGGCACCTCCAATCCTGAAGTCAGTTTTGGGCCCCTCACAAAAAGGACACTGAGGGGCTGGAGTGTGTCCAGGAAAGGGAGCAGAGCTGGGGAAGGGACTGGAGCACCAGGAGCAGCTGAGGGAGCTGCGGGGGCTCAGCCTGGAGAAAAGGAGGCTTGTGGGGAACTTAGAGCCCCTTCTAGTACTTAATGGGGCTCTAAGAGAGGTGGAAGGGATCTTTGGACGTGGGCCTGCAGTGACAGATCATGGGGAATGGTTTTCCACTGACAGAGGGCAGGATTAGGTGGGATATTAGGAAGGAATTCTTCCCTGTGAGGATGGTGAGGTACTAGAATAGGTTACCCAGAGAAGCTGTGGTTGCCCCATCCCTGGAAGTGTTCAAAGCCTGGTTGGACAAGGCTTGGAGCAACCTGGTCTAGCAGAAGGTTTCCCTACACACGGCAGGGGGTGGGACTGGGTGGTTTTTAAGGTCCCTTCCCACCCAAACCATTCCATGATTCCACAATTCTATGGAGATGGACATGGTTCCCTGGGTAAGAAGTTATTCTACAAAGTCTACTTTTGCCCCTTCCAGGTGTGCAGAGCTCAGCCCACTGGAGATGTGTTTCTTCCCACCTGCATCACACACCACTCCAGAGCTGGGGGAGAGTGAAGGCAGGAGCCGTTCTGTCCTTAAAAGCAGTAAAAAATTTACAATAACATTAATTAAACAACTACGAGCCAGAGGAATTCGGTTTTGCTCTTGCACAGCTCCTGATCCTTAATTTGGCCCAAAATTTGTGTGATGCACATCTTCTCCCTCCACTCCAAGTCATCTGGAAGCATTTGCTTTGTCACAGGAGCCAGGCCCTTACCTCCAGAAGCTTGTCCCCAACACGGACCCCTGCACGAGCCGCGGGACCCTCCTCAGACACACGGGAAATAAAGATGCCCTGGAAACAAAACCACCTGTTAGAGGTCGAGCCTATTCCTCAACTCTCTGGAGTGCAGAGACCTCTCCAACCCCTCAGCTCCGGGGAGAGAGTCAGTCCCTGGCCAGTCCTGGGATGTGGGGACATGGTAGCCACATCACCCTGTTCAGGAGCTGGGAAAAGGGGTCAGAAACCCACTGCAGGGCTACCCCCAGGTAACACAGGACAACCCTTTTCCAGCAGGACCAGAACATGACACAGCTGATGCTGCCAGGTGTGGAACAAACCCATACTCTTTGCCCTGTGAGTCCTGTGCTCTCGGACACAGGGGGGAAGGAACCTGCTGCTCCCGTGGCCACTCCAGGTCGGACCAGCCAGTCCCACCAGCTTCCCGCTTTGGGGGGATCCAGGGCTGCTCCCACCTGGCCCCAAAAACCCACACGGCCAACACATACGGACACCCAACCTCCAGCTACAGAGAACCAGTCCCCCAAAGCAGGTGCCTCACGAGTGACACAGCTCAGGTCTTACCTCATCATCCCCCTTATAGGGGGTGGAGCCCTTGCCCCCCGCGATGCTGATGCCCAGCCCCCCTGTCTGCCGCACGATGGTCAGTGTCAGCTGGAAGCAGAAGGGAACAGTGGTTACGGGTCAGTGCAGAGCGGGGAGCGGCCAAAACATCTCCACGAGCGAGGGATGACTCTTAAAATACCAAATAATAACCCCAAGTGATCGGCTTGCTCATTGGGTCAGCCATGGAACCTGTGGGTGAGCCGTGGCACTTCTGGGTGGGCCGTGGCACCCACGTCTCGGAGGCACCACTGTCACAACACATGAAACACACATCCTGTGGCTGAGACCTGACCCAACAGTCCCTTTGCCCACAGTGGACACGTCGGAAGAAGATTCTACCACAAAGCAAACTGGGCAGCCTTGGGCTGGGACTGGACCACAGAAGCAGCTGGTTCACATCACAGCCCGGCTCTACCTCAGGGCTCCCTTTAGGTGTAATTCCACCTGTCCCTGGGGGATTCCAGGTCACCTCGGTGTAGTGTGCAGTGACAAGGAGGGCACTTTGTCAGAGTACTCTGAATGGATACTTGGCTTTGCTGTATTGATGGAAATCAACACATGACTCCAAAAAAACCCATCTGCTCTGTCCAGTGGGCTCCTTCCTCTGCTCTCCCCTGTCCTGGCTACTCAGGATCGCAGCTGAGCAATCCAGAAGTCTCTTTTCCTTCCTACCTCCCACCTCTACATACCCAATTATGCGCATTGCCAATAGTTGGTCAAACCTGACCTGAAGCTGCTTCTATTCAGGACACCAGCATGAACCATTCACAATGCCACAGTCATGAGGAGAAAGACAGAGAGCATGTGGTAGGATACAGGAGAAGGAACAGGATAGACAGGACTCTCTCAGGGTCAAGGACCAAGGAGCTGGTGAGGTAAGGGACAGAAACATGCACAGACTCCTGGTGAGAACCAAATTTGCTGTCCTCCAGAGATGTCACCTCTCTGGAAATGAGGCCCAGGATGGAGACCGGCTGCTGCAGAGGAGTCGAGTGTCCGTGTCAGCTTCATGTGGGCAGCAAAGGGAGCAGGAGACTCACCTTCCTTAACCCCTCCCTTATGACCCCTCTTCACTTCTACAACGATAGAAGCAACAGTCTGTGGAGCTTCACATTCTTCTATGTTTAAGCCAAAAACCAAATCAAAAACCCACTGCAGGAAGTATAAACCAATCTGAGGTGCCCTGCCAGTTCCTTTGGCACCCAGTCAACAGCTCTGGGATCTTCCCATGGAAATCCCTGATTCCAGCCCCACTGTCAATCCATCAGAGAGTGAGTAAATAAAATTACTGGAAGACAAGGATTATCAGGGTGAGACAAACGGGGTACTGACGAGACAGCACTGTGTGTCACAGCGCAACTCAAACCAGCTCCAGACCAGACAAACACTTCTTATGTGACCAAGTCTTTTAGGAACTATTGACAAAATCCACATTTCTCCTTCCAGACTCACTGGGATTCTAGAAATGTTCTAAAGACTCACATCTGTGTTGTTCAAGGAGCATTCAGAAAACGTCCTCAGGTACATGGTGGGATTTTGGGATTGTCCTCTGCAGGGCCAGGAGCTGGACTTAATGATCCTGGTGATAAGGAGATTCTGTGATTCTGTATTTAACACAAAAACTTCTAAAGACAATGGACAACCAGGTCTCCAGGCCAGAATTACAGAATAGTCTAATAGCAGGATCCCAGTATTTCCCAGGAAGACAACTGATAGTCCTGCTTAGTGCCTGAATCCATGGGACAGGATCATGACTTCTGATGAGGACTGAGGACTGTACCACGTCACTGGTTACAGAAAGTCACTTCCAGCTGCATGGGAAGCTGACAGTGTAAACTACCTGGAAAATAAACCACAAACTCCCTAATTTCACACATTTGGGAAACCAGACTGAAAACATAGGGAAACCTGCTAAAAAAGACAACTGGCCTGAGGGGAAGAACATTCTATCCATCAGTGTATACTGAAAAGCAAAATACCAAGCAGGAACCAGACTTGTTAAAGACACTGAGACAACAGCAGCAAAGGGGCTTCA
>JAWWMA010000076.1:4290757-4307267 GCA_035041425.1 Mionectes olivaceus | reverse complement strand
TGTCCCGCTGCAGGATCTGCTCCAGACCTTACACAGCCTGTGGGTGGGAAGGAAGGGGAAAGAGAGGAGGCAGGGGAACACTCAAGTTCTCTCTGGACATCATCCTGCTCTCCATCTGATAGAGGGACAGGGAGGAATGATGGAGACAGGAAGTTTTTTAGATGGTGCTTCAGGCTTAGTAAATGCAAAATCGCTGACAAAGAAACCTCCCCAGAACACAGGTGGGAAATCTTCTTGGGATATTTCCCTAATCCCTCTGGAGTTACTTAACAAGTCTGCCAAGTTCGAAAGCACCACAATTGGTGCTGCTTAGCAAGTTCCATCCCAGGAAAAGTCAAGAAAACCAGCATTCTAAAATCAATAAAAACGTTAAGAACAATCAAAAAAACTCCAAACTTCCCAAAGTCAGCAGCACAAACATGCTGTCAGGACAGCTGCAAACATCACTCATCAGAAGGATTCAGACTTCAAAAATGGCTTTCCACAGGATAAAAAGGAAAAAAAACAAACCCACAGGAGACTAAAACCCCTGGAGCACTCGCAGAAAACAAACTTTTATCCTGCCCTTTGCACCTGCACTAAAAGCACAATGATCTCCTGCAGGTTTTGAGGCTGCCTGCAGTATTTAGTACTTTACTGACAGGATTCCCCATAGCACAGACTGCACTGGCTCTGTGCTTGCAGGGAGAGTGATGGCCTGGGTTTGGCTGGACCGCTCTTCCCCATGACAGGGGTCAGCTAAACCCTACCCTGACAGTGCTCTACTGGGATTTCTGCACATCCCCAGTGGTCTCTGGGTACCTCAGCTCCACTCCCATGGATGGGACAGCATCAAAACGAGATCCTGCACCACCACAGTTCCCAGGGAATTCATTCCCTTTCACTCCTGCTTGGTTCCTCAGGGCACCAAATGCCCTTTGGGCTGTGAAAACCTCACACATGCCTGCAACAGTGTCACAGGGTGAAATGTGGACACAGCGGCTCCCCACAGCTGGAAAGCTTAGCTTGTGTTTCCACGGGGAGCCAACATGACTCCAGGAGCTTCTTACCCGTCTCTCAGCTCCAGACTCCTCGTCATCATCTCCTTTGGGTTCGTCCAGGAACTGGATGACACTGACTCTGTTTAAGTTGGTGTCTGTCCAGCTCTCATCCACACTGTTCTGCAGGAGGTTCTCTGGGGAGAGAGGGAACACAGTGGGAGCTCCTTTCAGAAGGAGCAGGGCTCCAGGTTTGGATGGAAGCCAGTGCTCATCTCATTAGGACACTTCTGCCATATCTGCCCATGGCATCAGAGGCCTTGAGGACAAAGGCTGTGGCCTCCAGCTCCTGTCACCTTCTGTACATCTCCCACCAGACCCACAGCCACCTCTACAGAAGGGCCTGATGGTTTAGCTCTAGTGCTCCTTACTCAAGAAGTAAGGAAAAAGGTAGGATTAAGGCAGGAATCAGTAGTATTGACACAAGCATATCATTGTGACAGGACGATAGGTAATGAACTGCTTGGTCAGTAGATCAAAGGAGAACACTCAGAGAAAAGGTTGCAGTGTCTTTATCACCTGGCAGAGAAGCAACTCCTCAGTTTTAACAATCTCTGCCTGGGGAAAGTGTCCCAGCTGTTCAGGAGCCTGGATCTGCTACAGAAATCAGTAAGGGACAGTCCAGCCCAGCAGAGAGGAAGGTTCAAGGCCTCAGCCCCCTCTGGAACATGCCTCTGCAGCCAGTGCTTGTGACACAGATTCTTACCCAGGCTGGGAGAGGGCTGCTGAGGGAGCAAGTAGCAAGTGAGAACCTTTTCTCCTGTCTTTTCATCATCCTCAGTTTGGAATTTCAGCATGGGCTGGGACTGGTTTTCTGCCAGCCACAGGGCTTTCAGGTTAAGATTTGTCAAAGCAAATGGCAAGTTCTGCAGCCTGCAAAAGAGAAGAACAACTGTTGGTTAAACTCACCTGGAAGAACTCACCTCAGCTCCTATCTGAACAGAGAGAGTCAATCTGCTACAGATCCCTCACTCCTGCACCACTGGAGCAGCCGATCCGTGCTGCCCACGGCTCTGCCACAACCGTGGACTGGGCTCTAATAACCAACCTTCACCAGCCTTGAGGTGAGGACAACTCCCACCAGAAGTGTGAAATGAGGGGTTTGGAGGCAGAAAAACAATGCTCTTACAGCCCAGTGAACAAAGTCTTCCTTACAGAACCTCTGGTCAGTTTCCAGATGCTCCCAAAAATACCAGCCCCAGCAAAACAGAACTGCAACCCAAAGCCACAGAACTCAGAACAGCTCCCAGGTACCTGCACACCATGAATGAGGCTTTGGCACCGATCACCTGGGGACTGATGACAGACACAGACCACAAAATCTGCAGGAAGGAAGCCAGTAACCCTGATCTTTATTTCACACGCGGCAAAATGCCCTCACACTTCTGTGTTATCTCCACCCTGTGTTCAGGTGACACAGAGGAGGGCTGACCAGGCAAAGGTTGATCCACTGGCAGCCAACCTGGGCTTCTCCACACTGCAGATCCCCGGATCCACACACATCCAGCATCTCCCTCACAGCAGCCTGTCCAGGAACACTCCCGCTAGCCTGCACATTCGTGCTGCTCACCTGTTCCCAGCCACATCCAGGACGTGGAGCTCGGTGGTGTTGGCAAGCTCTGGGGGCAGCAGAGCCAGACGGTTGTCCCGCAGGGACAGCACATTGAGGTTGGCACAGCCCCCGATCTCCGCCGGCAGCGACGTCAGACGGTTCCGGTCCACGTTCAGGTTCGTCAGCTTGGCCAGTTTGCCCAGGGACTTGGGCAAGGCCTGGGAGGAGGCAAGTCAGTGGTTGTAAGAGGGAAGAGCAGCAGAATTGAGGTAAAAGGCACAAAGCCCTCTGGGGAAGGCTAAAAGGCACAGTTTGGGGAACAAGCTCTCTCCTGTCCCAGCAGATGCATTTGGGATAATGCTCTTCAGCACAACTTTAGGACTGGTTTTCCCTTGGGCTCACAGTCTGATCCAGGCCAACTCTTCCCCCCAGCATACCACACTCAGACCACCACTGGTCAAGACTTTCCTCCTGTTCATCTGCCCATTTCCAATCCTTGTGTTTTACCAATCAAGTAACAGGCAGTTTGCAGCAGGGCCATTGTCAATCAAACTATCTTGTGGCTCCCTTGCCAACGCAGCCTGGATGGGCTTTGGGAATGGCAATTCCAGAATTTCCAGGATCCCAGCTACCCCAAAGAATTTTTCAGAGGGGGAAAAAAAAAAATCAGTGAGAGAAAGCAGCTTCCACCAGGGTCTTCCCAGACCCTGTGAGCTTGGCGAAACTCTACATGGAATCAGCTGGAGTACACCCAAGAATCCAGCTCAGAGGGCAGAAGAAGGGAAGGGATCCCTGGCAGGTGGGGGGGAACAGCACAGGAGGGGCAGGTGGGTGCCCTGCACTCACCGTCAGCATGTTCTCAGTCAAGATGAGCTCTGACAGATTCTCACAGTCCCCAATTGACTCTGTCACATCCGTCAGCCGGTTCTGGTCCACCTTGAGGATGGAGAGCTGCTTCAGCTGACCTGGCCAGGGCAACAAGTTAGGTGTGAGCTGTGCCAGGGGGAAGGATGCTGTTCTACACTCACCTGGCCACGATCTCATCAGGGATCATGTAACCCAAGAACACAGGCTCTCTGCCTTTCCTCCCACCAGGCCTGTTCACAGGCCACATCCATGCCTGATGCAGAAGAAGCACCTGAACTCTCCTGGAGAGTTGTGCCCACTTGTATCACCCACTGCTTCTGCTCTCAGTGACTGTGCCTGTGTCCACGAAGCCCTAATTCTCTGTCACACACACTCTTGCCTGAAGCTCCCCCAGGAGCACTGTCCAGGCAATGAAGTCCTGCAGTGCTCCACATCCCATGACACTCACCAATCCCATCCGGAATGCATTCCAGCAGGTTCTGTGACAGCAGCAAGTCCGTCAGTGCCACCAGCCCGCTGACCTCATTGGGCAGCTGCTCCAGCTTGTTCTCAGACACATCCAGACAGACCAGGCGGCGGAGATTGCCCAGCTCCTGGATCAGAGAGGAGACAACCACAGCTCCAGGGGAGCAGCTGGGGCAGAGGCAAAGGGGTGAACGAGGGCATCAAAGGGCACTCACCGGAGGCAGGGCCGAGAGCTGGTTCCGGTCCAGCCAAAGCTCCCGCAGGTTTGGGAGCGCGCCCAGAGTGTCCGGCTGTAAGAGACAGGACAGCTACAGCGTCAGTCCCTTCCACGGGGAAAAGCTCTTTGAGGACACTACAAATACACAACACTCTGCAAAGCCAGGCACTGTTCTGGCTCTCACACCTCCCAGGACCATCCACTGCATGGTTTGTTACAAGATAGAAGCACACATGTCTGGAACAGCCCACTGGCTGCAGGAGGTCCCATGGGAAGCACAGGAGGCAACAGAAGGACTGTCTGGCAGTGGGCAAGGCAAGAATTAACTCTGGAGCACAAGTCTGATGGGAGCAGCTGGGGCAGCTCAGTCTGGAGAAAAAGAGGCTCAGGGGGGACCTTCCTGATCTCCACAACTCCCTGAGAAGAGGGTGAAGCCAGGTGGGGGTCGGGCTCTGCTCCCAGGGAACAAGGGATAGCACAAGAGGAAACAGCCTCAGGTAGTGCCAGGGGAGGCTCAGGTTGGATATTGGAGCAACTCCGACCAGAAAGGGCTGTCCATCCCTAGCACAGGCTGCCCAGGGCAGAGGTGGAGTCCCCATCCCTGCATGGGATTTAACAGCCATGCAGATGTGGCAGTTGGGGACATGGGGCAGTGGTGGCTTGGCAGTGCTGAGGGAGCAGTTTGGCTCCGTGGTCTCAGAGTTCTTTTCCAACCTAAATGATTCCATGATTCCAGGGGATTGAAAACTCTGGCCTTACAGATGAAATGGGTCTTCCTCCTCTCACACGTGGAAACAAACACTTGGGTACCACTGCCCAAGTCAATGTGACCCAGCGGCACCATCAGCCATGGCAGACACATGTTCATACCCCAGAAAACCTCCCCACTGATCAGCATTTGGTTTGGAGTTCCTGCTCCACCAGAGTGTGGTTCAAGTGCCAAACACCTGTTCCCATAGGTGAGCTCAGCCTCCGCACAGTAAAGCTGCACAAAACCCTTTTGCCTCCCAGTTTCAACGGTTTTCTGCCAAAACCCATTCAAGAACACAAAGAGTAAGATCCAGTAACAGCTTAATTCACAGCTGCAAAGTTACAGAATGTTACTGGGTGTCCCTGAATACCCAGACAAGATGAATTCTGAGACTGTGCCCTGGCTCTCCACACACTGAGCCCTCCAAGGAGATACCCCCCACACCGGGCTGCCCCTACGGCCAGGGACAACACAGAATAGCCCAGCACTCCACAGGGCAGAAATCAAATCAGAAAGGAGAAAGACAGGAAGCTGGATGAGAAGAAAAACAGCTGGGGGCAGTGTAGGACAGAGGAGAAGTGAAGCACCAGAGAGTCTCCTTGGGAAGATCCTTGGCAGCCAGACAGGAAGCATTACCACCCCAGAACTTGGAAAGGGCACAGCGAGCTGTGTGTGAGGCCAGCAGGGCACAAGACACAAGGGCTGACACACGAAGAGAACATTAATCTGGGAAGAACAACTAGGCCATGCTGGGCAAATCAGAATCTTTCCAAACAACCTGCAGGTCTATTTCTTTGCATTTCAGGTGAAAACCCACATGTTTGCACCGTGGGTCTGCCCCTACCGACCACCCACATTCCCTCCCCACCAGCCCTCACCTACCAGTACTTCCAGGTCATTGCCACCGAGATCCAACTGCTCTAACTTGACAAGGAAGGAGAGTGAACTGCAAGGCACAGGGGGCAGAGAGGGGAGAGGAAATAAAGAGCGGAAGGTTAACATCTGGGACACACATCGCACAAATCACATGATCTCTAATAACTCCTAAAGCAGGTCCCTCTGAGCCCAGCAGTTTAGGGAGTTAGTACCTTCCCTGAGCCAGACCCTGGGCCCCAAGGAGCTGAGTTCAGAGGCACCAGCAGCTGCAGCACCGCCAATTCCACTGATACCACTTTGCCTTCTTCCCCTCCCACCACAAAATACTCTTTGAGCAAAACCATAACAGATGACCAGCCACACCTTCACATCACTACCCGTTTCTGCAGCAAGGACAGGGACCTGGGCACGGACTGACAGGTAACAGGAGGGACTCAGCAAATGACAGGAGGGACCACACAAGACATGTCTGGGGGGCAAGGGGAGCACAGTTGCAGGGACAGGGAGGAATGACAAACTCAGCAGCCTCAGTTTCCCCAGACAGGATGCCCATGCTGCTGAAGAGGAAGGGAAGACAACAGCGGCACGATGTCTCAGGTGAGGTCACGATGTGCAGACAGAAGCTCACTGTGAAGACACCAAACAGGACCTGCAGCTTTGTCCTCACTAGTGGCCCATGGACACACACCGAGCACCCCACACACCACGCCTGGGGAAGGACAAGACCTGCAGTCCCACAAACCCAGGGGTGGGTTTTCCTGACATGGCCCAGGTGCTCATGCACCCTCACCCCTGAGTCTGACCCATCAGCTCCAACCCCTCCTCCCCAAAGGGGGGCTGCTGTCCTTCACTGTGCTCCAGGGCAGAGCTGCTAGCCCAGCCCCACCCACTCCCCCAGCAGGGAACAGCTTTATTCTCTTCCTAAGGAACTGCCCCAAAACAGAAATCCTCTTATTTCTCTGGCAACAGCTCCACCTGTCAACAACACTCAAACCAAGGCTGTTGGGGTTGCAATAAAAGGGAGCTGCCTTGCCTGGGCCAGGCTGTAAAAACGTTTGGGCTATGCTGGGAAACCAAGTTCCTGCTGCATGCAATGTGGACTTTGAGATATTACATTAACTCCAGCAAAGGTTTATCAACAGAATCATCCAAAGGCTCCTGTTGCACAGCACTCTCTCACCATGACTGTACATCGATTCTCATTCCTCCAAAGGTGATGCAGCCTTGACTGCCCCTTTGCACCTTCACAGCTTGAATTCCCAAAACAGGGACAAGTGAGTGAGCTGTGGAATCCACTCTGATGTCTGAGGACAGGCAAAAGGCCTCAGCACAGACCACCCTCCACTATTGCATGAGAACACACCACTGAGAGCCACCCTTCCCAAGTCACTGGCTGTGTCCCATCTGTGTGGGAGAGATGAGGGCTGATCACAAGCTGTACAAGCTGAATTGTTTCAGAACTCAGTCGACAGCAGAAACTGATCAATGAAGTGGAATTTTGGCAAGTAAAGGTCACTGCAAGCTGAATCTTTCAAGGAGCTGAACCAAAACAACAAACCCCAAAAACACACTGATGGATTACATCATCCCAAATTCTCAGTGTTGAAGCCCATGTACCCACTGGGCTCAGGAACCCTGAAAACAAAGCACCAGCCACTTGGGTAAGTCATTCATTCTTGCCTTTGGCAAGGTCACCCAGACTGATTTAGAGTCATTCTTGGACACGATGTGCAGCCAGAGTAAGTACCAGAGCCTCAGGTGCAGGCAGGGAACCCAACAGCACCACTGACATGGCTTTGGCTGCCACCTGTGATCTCCTACCTGACTGACAGATCTGATCAGAATTGCCTTGGCCTTCAAGATCCATTTTCCACTTTTACAAATCATTCTAAAATAAAATTTGGGGAATCAGAGAAAGAAGAAAAGAAGCTGGAATTGCACTGCAGAATGAGTATCAAGCCTGGACTAAGATTCCAGTGAAAAACTCCAACACTTTATAGCACAAGTATCGTGGTGCACAGCACCCTGATCTACCACAGGGCAAGATGGGAGCACTGGGCATGAGAGATCTCCACAGAAACCCAAGGGGTCAGGTCACAGACTGGATTCTCAGACTTCAAACACTTCCTGGTTCTGAGATGGTGAAAAGCCATTGGGACCATCTTCACTGCAGTTTGAAAGCCCAGTTTTGGATGCAGCTACTGCACCTCTTCACTGACATGGTGGAACCCAGCAGTGGCACCTGCCTGTATGAACACCCAGTCACAAGCCCAAAGAGCAGTGGGGCCCAACACTGGGACCCAAACCCCTCCTGCTTGCTTGCTCTCATCCTGGGGTAAGTGTTCAAGGCCAGGGCAGATGGGACTTGGAGCAACCTGATCTAGTGGAAGGTGTCCCTGCCTATGGCAGGGAGCTTGGAACATGATGAGCTTTCAAGTCCCTCCCAACCTAAACCACCCTGGCATTCTGTGATAAGGAGCTTTGGCTCTTGTTTTCTCTTTGTGGTGATACTCCACATGGGACCATCTCAGCTGGCATCTTCCCATCACCTTTCTGTGACAGCATCACTGCTGACAAGTTCTGTGCAGAAAAGATCCGGTGACTCTGGCACCAGAGACAAGGTGATGGTGTGATTCTGATCTGTGCTTCTGTGTGGTGTAACCACCAGACCTGAGGCCTGGGAGCTGACCAGGGCAGGTCCTTCCAGCTCTTTTTAGAGGGCTCTTGTCCTCTGGGTCGAAGCTGCCCCAGAATTCTACAAGCAGATACAACTGGTGCCACATAAAGCCTGTGTTTGCAGGTCCCGAAGGGAAATAACCTTGGGAAGAGCACGAGCTCGAGGCAAAGCAGCATCTCTGAGGGAGGCACAGCCATCACACCAGCCAGACTAAAGCCCCAAATGCCTGAACACAGGATCACCAGCTGCCTCCCTTGCCCTCTCCCTCAAACAAACCAGAGGGGCAAGGGGGAAAAATCATAGCAGCTGAACTGAATTCCCACCAGGAACAGTAAGAGAGCCCTGAGGAGATGACAACAGCTGCATGTGTCACACCTTCACCAAGGAGCTTGTGTGGCCTAAAACACCCTGCTGTTCAAAAAGAGGTCAGGCAGAATCCCTACCAACAGGAAAAGCTGAGGAATCATCAGTGGGGTAGATAAGCAGGCAGGAAACAAGCTGACAGAGCTGATGGAGGGTAGAAAACTGAACAAATTACTCTCACAGCTCAAAGCAGAGATTATTGTATGGACTGGTTAGTTCTCTATGTTCATCTCCCTGAGAGCATCACCTGCACTAAGCAGGTCCCCTACCAGGAACTCATCCCTGTCCCTGCCTCTGAAACATTCAACAACACTTACCTCTTCTCTCTTGCTGGTTTATGTTTTGTCTGCTGCAGGGGAGGCACTTATCCCATCCAGAACAACCAGGAGGGATACCCAACAAAAGAGATGTCAGAAGCAAAAGACACCTTCAGCTGTGTCCTACTGCTCTTCAAATCATGAACCTCACTGAGCACAGAGTTCCTCCTACACCCACATCCGTACAGTTTGCTCTCTTTTCCCAAAAGAATCCATTGTCTGCTCCACCTCTCCAGGAAAAATGGTTCTCACTATTTCCAGCAGCTTTTTTTGGGGAATCCTGTCTATTACAAATCAATCCTGACACAGAAACTGAGTAGAGGCTCCAAGCATCCTTCTCTGCTCTCCAGCTCTGCATCATCCTCTCCCTCCTCACCCCAATTTACTGAAATTCAGCAAGATGCAGCTGATTTATGGCCAGACTATGCCCTCCCAAGCCAAGTGCCAGAGCCTGCACTAATCCCTAAAGATTCAGTCCCTAAGGAAGCAGCAAGAATGATCAGGCAGGAGCCTCCTACAGCCCCCAGACAGACACTCACGTGGGGAGAGTCTTTAGCAGGTTCTCACGCAGCTCCAAAGTCACCAGGTTTGCCAAACTGCAAGAGAAAAGGGAGCGAGAAAGCCACGTTCACTGGACAGGGCTTCAGGGATGAAAGGAGCTGCTCATCTCCCTTCCCCTGAGATGACCCCTCATGTCCTGCACAACGCATGAGTGTGCACACGTGGATGGAGATGGGGGAGCAAAAACAAGAGGGGTGGAAATGGCTTTGATGGAGGCAAGTGTTTGCTGCAGCCATGGGGAACAACACTGTGCCCACACTCAGGACAAGGAACATGTTGTCACAACAGGACTGCCTGCCCAGAAAGGTAAAATCCTTTAAGTGTGGAAAGCCAAATCCCATGGGAAGGGCACTGCACCCCATGGGCAAAGCCCCATGGAGCCATTTTTCAGCAGCATAAATAATTCAAAAGGCATCATTTGCTTGGAAAGGGGCAAGTGGGCACTAGGAACACAGGGAAAGGCAGGATTTGAGAAGCCTGGATCCCACCTTACTGTGCCACAGACCACAGGAGGAGCAGCTGCTGGGGCCAGGACAGGAGCCTTTGTAGAAAGGTTTTTAACAAACCAAGGATCAGAGGTGCCCACACAGCACTGCCTGCACTGATGCAAAGCTACCCCTGGCTCATCCCTCCAGGTCCTGCCAGTCCCCACCCCAGAAATGTGTTGTCCCCACCCCAGCCCCCTCCCTGCCACCAGGACAGGGCCATACTCACTTCCCAATGTCAGTGGGGAGGCTCTGCAGGGACACATCATTCAAGGCTAAGTGGCCCAGGCTCCGGAGCTGGGTAAAGCCCTCAGGAAGCCTGTGAGAACATGAACAAAATTCCATTAACTCTGTGTACAAAGCACTGAATGCCGCCAGACACCAAAATTACCCCTAAGCCAGTCTTCTCTCCCAAGCAGTATCAAGATGTGGAAAGGAAACAGGCAGGAACAAACACTGAGTCTGATTGCTGATCCAGGACAAGTTCTGTTCCCAAGACCACAAAAGCCCTTTGCACAGGACACTACCTGTCCAGGTGTGCAAACTCAGCTCTGCAGTACTCGAGCACGAATGCCACACTAAATCACACCATGGGATCATTTAGACTTGGAAGCAGGGAGGGATCCCAAGCACTACAAGTGCCCAGCAAAGAACATTTCACTGCAGCATTCCCTGGGACCAAGCACCATCACAACAGCTCCAAGCTGTGACAGAATAGGGAAAAACCCTGAACGAAGAAATTCTTTTGCTGTTTGCAGGCAGCTCCTGGAGCCCCTCCCCTGTCTCCCCACACTCATCTCAACCCTGGGCCAGGAAAAGGCTCTGCCAAGTAACACCTAGTGCAGAAGTGCTGGATTGTCCTGCTCTAGCAGCGCCCAGGACCACAGGAGGGAATAAAAGTTAAATCTGTCTAAAGGGAGCCCTGGGCAGCACATGCCCCGGGCACAAAGTCCAGGGGGCACCTGGGGCCTCAGTGGCCCCTGCAGGGACCCTGGCAGAGATTGCAGCAAAACACCAGTGCCTGGAAACACGGCTCACCGAGGCAGGGGAGCCACGCTGGACTCCAAACATTATGGATTAAGGAATGTAGGGACAGGACTGAGTGACAAGGCAGAGATTCCCACTCGGGCACAGCCTGGGGCACTTAGATATCAGGGAAACAACCTAACGTGGCGTTCAAAAGATGGTTGTCATCAGTTCTGAATAAGAGAGGGAGGGAAAAAGGGGCTGAGAGGAAGCAGAGGACAGCATGCAGGTCTTTCCTCCTCTGCAGTGCAGAGGGGGCACGAAGGGGGCTCCAAGAGCACCACACAGGCCTTTCCTCCTCTGCAGCGCAAGCCCATGTCCCTTCTGGTTTGTGAGCACAGGGCAGGGACAGGGAGGGAGCAACAAACTCATTCCAGGAGGAGGAAAGTCCTCATCACTGACACCAGGGACAACTAAGGGCTCATCAGCCCAAGGCACAGGCCCTGCAGAAGAAAGAGCACACAGCAGCTCCTCCCTGAGCCGAGCATTTCACCTGCCAGGAGAGCAGGTACCTGCAGGTTTGGCACAGGCAGGGTGATCCCAGGTCTTGGCTTCACAGCAAGATAATTTTAAAGATGAAGACCAGAGAAAGCCAGGGAGAATACAACTCTTCTTCTCACCTGGACTAATGGGTTGCATGTGCCTTCTTACCTGGAGAGAGGATTCCCACTGAAGTCTGCGATTTCCAAGGATTTGCAGAATTTGATGCTTTCAGGAATTTCTGGAATGTCTGGAAAAAACAGATGAAAGAACAAAAGAGGCTTGTGAGAAAAGCCTATCGTGTGGAAAATGGGACAGCAGGCACCGATGGCAGCCTGAGCCATGGTGAGACAACCCCACTGTCACAGCTGAGGATTCCCAAGGGACCGCTCCGCAGGGTGTGGAAAAGGCACTGCCTCTCCCAGCAGGAAGACACCAGGAACACTGCAGGACTTGGGCACCACTCCCGCCCAAGCTCTGGCCTTACCATTGCGGGAGATGTCCAGCTCCACCAGCTGCATGAAGTTGGCCACCTCAGGGGGAAGCCTCTGGATCTCATTGTCGCTCAGGCCCAGCTTGCGCAGGTTCAGGAGCCGGAAGAAAGGCTGTGACAGAGAGGACACAACTGGGTCAGCAGCAGTTCTGGGAGAAACTCTTCTCCCCACCTCAGAGCAAGCCTGAGAGCCATCCCTGACACACCTAGCTGCTCCCATAACCCCTGTCCTGCTCAGGTCCTCCCAGGGCAGTCACTGCACAAATGAGAGCTCCCATGAAGGGCTACAAGGAATGACGAGGAAAGAATAGAGGCATAAATGAGTTAAGCTTGATCATTCATTTAGCATCTGTTATCCCACTCTTCTTCTCCTTCCCATGTAGCACACAAACTGGACATTCCTTGTTTACTACAATAACAGTTTGCCTCTGGCTCTCAAAGCCAGCACCACAGGGAAGTCTCTCTAAAGCAGCTCGTGACAGAGACTCAAGTTTGAGTCTGGTCCAGGCAAGCCAACAAGGCAGAAACACAGGGAGATTTTCCACCTGAAGTGCTGCCCCTCCTATCACACACATCTGCTGTTCAGGATGGTTTGTCAGGACATCAGTGGCAGGTCCCCTCACAGTCAGGGAGGGTGTTTGTGCCCCTTGTGCTGGATGGAAAAGCCCAAGGTGAGCTGTACAGCCCAAGTAACACAGAACTAGAGAAGGAAAGAAAATTCCTTTCTACAAACACAACAGCCATAGGAATGGTGACTGGAAGGGGCCTCACAACACCGAACTGCTTCACACCCACCCTGGCTTCCATAAGCTGCAAATGGCAAATTCCAGGATCCATCAATCGCATTCCTCCAAGACACCACGAGGCCCAGTGACTTTTCTAAACACAATGGACTGTAATTATCAACTGAGCAAATCCTGCAGCTGCTTCTGACTATTGCCAAAGGTTGGATCCTGGACAGTACGGTAACCAGGGCTGGGGTGTTTGCTGCATTTCCTGGATTGTTTTGGAGTGCTGGGAATAACAAAAAAACCACCTGGGGCCCCCTGCAGAAAATGAGATCATTTAAGAAATGACCTGGAACAAACTCAGGTCTGTGCAGTGACACACAGAAGCCACTTCTAATCCACATCACCCTCAGCAGAGGCAGGGAGGGGGTCACAGCAGCACAGGGTCAAGAAACAGAGTCAGGGCTGCTCACGCAGCACACACTGAGAGGGATCAAACTCGAGTGAGTTCTAAACCTCCCTCCTCAAGTGGGACTCCTTTCCAGGCATCCACCTACACAAGAGCTGCTGGGACAGACCTCCCCAGGAACAACTGGGAGGTACCATGAGGTGTGGGGTGGTGGGACCCCCACAACACCGCAGGGAACAAGAGCACAGAGCAGACAAGGGAGGGGTGAGGATGAAGAGGTGGAGGAAACATAACAAGGTGCAGAGCAGAGTCGAGCTGCTCACCCCTCCAGCAGGGACAACCACGGGGCCTGGTGCTGCAACTGCAGAAGTTTCTGCTGCAGATTCAAAGTGCTGCAGTTTCCAAGCCCCAGTCAGGACACGCTGCTGGGCACAAGTGTGTCTGAGAGCACCAAACCATGGACGGCTGTCCCGCTTCCACAGTGCTCCTTAGGCAGAAAGTGCTCTGGGACGAACAGCACTGAGAGGAAACTCACACTCCTGCTGTCCCAAGGTAGCACAACAATTGCATAATGAGTAAATAAATGAAAACTAAGCCCTCTCACCACTGCCCATCGTGGGCTCTGTTCAACTTAGTTTATCTAAAATGCAAACCAGCTCGGTGAGAAGGAAGTGGGTGAAAGTCTAAATGACAACAAAGGTTCAGAGGGAGCAGGAGTTTAGAGACTTGATTTGCTATTGTTTCCTAGAGCCTTCCCCTAATTTTAGAATCCAAGGAAATTCCAGGCAAGACATCATGCTGACCTGCCAGAGTCTGCATGTTGGAAAATAACCACGAGGACAGAACATCCACAGCCCAGGCTGCAGTGCTGCTGCCTGTGGGTTCAGGTAGCCTCAGAACAAATGGGCACACTTTTAAATAACATTTAGAATAAGCTGGAAAAAAACCCATGCCATATGTGGCACAGCAATATATCTGGGGAGTATTTACACAGTATTTTCTCTCACCCACCTTTTTCTTTTCTTTTTTCTTTTCTTTTTTTTTTAAATAATAATTTAAAAAAGAAAAAAAAGATAACCAAACACCCCCTAACCCCCCAGTGTTGCCAGACTGTCACCAGAGCCGGGCACAGCTCTATATGTAGGAACTGAGGAGGAGATAAGTGCCACATCCCACTTGCCAGAGTCAACTACACTGGACCTGAATAAAATATTTACATGTGGTAAAAAATAAAACCAGCCAATTGCCATCACTGGTGGGCACAAAAACCAAACGTGAGAATTACAGTGCTCTCATGCTTGAATTCAGATTTCATATTTGCCAAAGATGGTAAGAGGGTATGACTGCTGTCTCTGACTCGAATTTCCACATCATTTACAGCTCAGTGTTCTGTGAACTGGGGACTTCAGCTTGTCAGCCCAATGGCCCAATTCCCAAAGCAAGGGCAGCACAGGAGATTCATTTGTGACACTGGAAAATTAGAACAAATTCATTTAAAAATTGTCACTAGAACTGAGAGTGAAGCTTTAAGCCTGTGCCTCTGGAGACTGGCAATGATCCCTTTTGTTAATCAAAGTTCAGCCCATCTCCCAGAGCTGGCAAAGTACAAGTTCTGGATTTAGCACCACACTGAACATCTCCAATGTGGTGAAACTCCCACAACTTCAACGTTTTCTGATATATAAAATAAAACATCATCAAATCTGCCTGACCCAGATCCTTCAGAGTCCAAACTGGACTGAGAGAAGATCAAAACTAGAAGAAAATTAGGTAAGCACAATCTTTCCCTGTTTTCCTGGCAGCCCAGAAGCCCAAAGCTCACATGGATCAGCACAGAAGGGTTCCAACACACAGGAATCCTGGAGCACCACAGACAGATTCCAGCACACTGGAATCCAGGAGCGTAGAGTGTGATGCAAGTTATCACTAATTCAAAAGAGCTAAAGATTGGAGTGTACCAATATAACAGCAGTTGGGTAACTGGTGGGAAAAGCCTTTTTAAATCAAGGATGTGTTACAAGGATATTCACTGCTGGAGCATGGAAGTGTTCACAGGGTGGATAAGATGGAAAACAGCTACAAAACTGCCCTGCAAGTAAGACTTAGGGGCATAAACTCCTACAATACCCAGAGCAGAGCAACCACAGTGTAACTAACTGGAAATACAGTAATTAGTCATTAATTAGGGACAGGTATAAAGAGACTATAAAGCACCAGGGGCCAAAAGATAAGAAATGCTCTGCAAAATTACAACACGGCAAAAAACAAAGGCAGAAAATGGAAATCCAGGCTCTGCAGCAGGTTTTTAACATCCTCCCTCAGCAGCCCTTTGAGAGCTGAACGCAGGCAAACACAGAAGTCATTCAAGGGTTTTCTCTAAGTTCTGAAGCGAAACTCTGTTACTTCAGTCTTCCAAAAAGGCAACACAGATCCATGGATTTCTCAGTCAAAAGGGACAGTGATGGAATATCCTTCCAATCCTTTATATATCACAGACCTTTATCACAGATCCATGAAATAATTTGGGTTGGAAGGAACCCTGTGAGATCTCCAGTCCAATCTCCTGCCCAAGGCAGAGCCAGGATGAGGTCGGAGCAGGTTGCTCAAGCCTTTTTCTGGTCAAACCTCCAACCATGGAGGATCCAAAACTCCTCTGGGCCTCTGAAGTCCACCAAATAATTATCCTCAAAGAGGTAAAAGAGTCCTTGTATCCGCAGGGAGCCATACACCTCCCGTGGTTCACAGGCCCCTGCAGAACCAAGTAAAAACCCTTAAATGTCCCTTGTCACTGCCAGGTAGATACTGAGCATGGCCAGTATCACCCAAGAGAGGGAACCAGCAGAACTCAGGGAGCCCCTGATGTGCCAAACCCTGCCCAGTGACACCCCCCAGTCACACAGCTCCCCCCTACAGACCCACCTTTTTCCTTGTTGTGCTTCTTTTTTTTCCTTAACTGGAGAACTGAGACATCCATTCGTGGGTTTTCAGTGCTGGACCCTGTTTTGACTGGAAGTTATGTGATGGCAGTTCTGGGATCCCAAACCATAGAGGGATTTCGGAAGGAAGGGACCTTCAAAACCACCCAGTCCCACCCCCTGCCATGAGCAGGGACACCTTCCACTATGCCACGTTGCTCCAAGCCCTGTCCAACCTGGCCTTGGACACTTCCAGGGATGGGGTAGCCACAGCTTCTCTGGGCAACCTGT
>JAWWMA010000076.1:4220027-4230198 GCA_035041425.1 Mionectes olivaceus | reverse complement strand
CCCGTGGCGATCTGGGCCTCGAGCAGGCGGATGCCGTGGCTCTTCACAATCAGCCCCTGGTTCATGGCTTCGAACAGGGACATCGAGGCTTTGGTGTAGGGGTCGGTGTAGCCCGTCACGGCTCTCTCCGCACAGAGCAGCTTTTCAAAAATCTCCCCTCCGATCAGACCCTCCTTTAGCGCTTCCTCCACGGAAAACTTCTGGTTTTTCTCAGGGTCAATGATGTAGCCAGTGGCTGCCTGTGCTTCCAGCAGCACCAGGGCAGTCCCTGGCCTCAGGATGCCTTTCCACATGGCCTGGTAGATGCTCATCTTCTCATTGCTTGGCTGTATAAGGACCCCCGCTATGAAATTGCTGCCCTCCAAGTACCTGCGGACAGACTCCATTTCAGTGACTTCTTTGACTGTCTTCTTGCCCTCATTGAGCTCATCAAGGGTCTTTTTGTCTATGAGTTGGGACTGGAAGAGGTCACTGGCAGACACCCTTTTCCGCAGGCCCTTGAATGCAAACTTCTTGCCCTGCGCCTCAGTCTCTTGGATGATTGTGGTGACAATTGTCGTGATTTCCTGGAGCACTTCAGCCTTCTCATCTTTGTACTTCTGGACCAGCTCTCTTCTCTTGCTGTCTGAGAAGTACTCAGAGTTGAGGAGGTCCCAGACAGACACTGTCTGTCCCTTGAACCGCCCCACGTTGACACAAACGGTCACAGATTTCAGCACTTCCATGGTCTGCTCATCCACACAGAACGCGGCGTTTTCTGACAGAGGGAGGAGCCACAGCCCCGACTCAGGCTCATGAATGCACCGCTCCTTCAGCTGCTGGTAGGTCAAGTTCTCCTTGGTGTTCGGATCGAAAAAGACCTTGGTGCTGTCATCCAGCTGGGACAGGGTTTGGTTCACGTCCTCGCTGTAGAAGCCGTACCTGCACGCAGCCTGCAGCGGCAGGTGGAGGTGGTGGATGGGATCAATGACCCCTCCCGTGGCCAGCTGGGCCTCTAGCAAGGGAACAGCCTCTCCCAGGGGGACCAGCTCCTTCCTGAGCGCTTGACACAGGGAGATGGAGCTCCCTGTGTAGGGATCTGTGTACCCCGTCACGGCCCTCTCAGCAAGAAGGAGCTTCTCGGTGAGCTCTTCGCCCACAACAGCCGCTCTCACAGCATCTCTCACGCTGAGCCTCCGGTTCGTTGCAGGGTCAATCAGGTATCCTGTGGCTGCCTGAGCCTCGAGCAGCCTCAGAGCAGTCCCAGGGAGGAGCAGATTGTTTTTCATGGCATCATAGAAGCTCATCTTCTGTTTGGATGCCTCTACGAAGACACCGGCGATGCTGCCCGTGCCCTGCAAGTACGCCTTCACGCTCTCCATCTCAGCCACTTCCTCAGGAGTTTTTGTGCCCTGAGCCAGTTCTTCAAACGTCTTCTCAGAGATTATGCCAGTGTCCAGCAGCCAGACCACGGGGACACTGCCCCGCAGGCCCTCCAGGGAGATCTGGGTCCGGGCTTTCATCTCCATGTCCCCCACAAGCTTGAGCACGAGGGCCACCAGCTGCTGCAGCGACAGCTCCTCGGAGCGGAACCTCTCCACGAAGCCACTCCTCTGCTCCCCAGTGAAATACCCTGAGTGGATGAGCTCCCAGAGGGAAACCCCTTTTTCCTTCACCGTGGTTTCCTTGAAAATCCGCTGGATTTGCTCGTCGGTGTAGGCGGGAGCAGCTGCCTGGGGCAGAGGCAGCAAGTGGAAGCCGGAGACGTCGTCCTTCTGGCAGCGCTGGATCAGCTCAGCGTAGGTCACGGACTCTTTGCTGTCCGGGAGGCAGAAGGCTCTGTGCTCGTCACTGGGCTTGGAAAGGGCCTTGCTCGTGTCCTCATCCAAGCACCCTCGCTGCTGGGCTGACTCCAGGGGGATGTGGTGGCCGCACGTCGGGTCGATGATGCCTCCCGTGGCGATCTGCACCTCCATGAGCTGCATGGCCTGTTTGTCCGCGATCAGGCCCTTCTTCATTGCCTGGAAGAGGGGGATCTTCTTGCCCGTGAAAGGGTCTTTGTAGCCTGTCACAGCCCCTTCTGCGTGCTGCAGCTTCTCGTGGACGTCCGGGCCGATGACTCCCTCCCTGACGGCCTCATCCACACGGAGCTTCTGGTTGTTCACGGGGTCGATGATGAAACCCGTGGCCGCCTGGGCCTCCAGCAGGGGCAGGGCTACTCCTGGCACCACAATGTTCTGCTTCATGGCCTCATAAATGCTTATCCTCTGGTTCGACGGCTGGAGCACGATCCCGCCGATGCTGCCCGAGCCGTAGAGGTACTTCCTGACGGAGTCCATGTGCAGGACTTGCTCTGGCGTGACGGATCCCTCCAGCACCTTCTCAAACAGGGCCCTGTCGATGACGCCCGTTTCCATCAGGTGGTAAGCGCTGACGCTGCCTCGCATGGCCGGGAACTTGATGGGGGCCCATTTCTTCATTTCCTCCTCCAGCATGAGTCGGATTTGCTCCAGGCTGAGCTTCCTCAGCTGGAAGTGGTTGAAAATCTCCCGGCGCCTCCCCTCGCTGAAGTACTCGGAGTTCAGCAGGTCCCACACGGAGACCTTCTCCCCCCGCAAGCGCCCGAACCTGACGGGCAGCCAGGAGCTCCTGAACACCTGCCTGGTGGCCTCCTCGATGAACTGCCGCTTCCTGCTGTTCAGAGGGAGGAGGCAGAGCCCCGTGGAGGGCTCGGTGATGCACTTCTCCTTCAGCTGCAGGTAGGTCAGGTTCTCGTGCGTGTTGGGGTCGAAGAAGCCCTTGGTGTCGTCGCTGGGGTCCGACAGGATTAAATTCATCTTCTTGTCGAAGTAGCCGCGTTTGTAGGCCACCTCCACGGGGATGCGGTGGCTGTGCACGGGGTCGATGATGCCGCCGGTGGCGATCTGGGCCTCGAGCAGGCGGATGCCGTGCTCCCTGACGATCAGCTCCTTCTGCATGGCCTGGAAGAGGGAGATCTTTTGCCCCGAGTAGGGATCTCTGTAGCCAGTGACCGATTTCTCCGCAGCCAGAAGCTTGTCGTAAACGTCCGGGCCGATGACGCCCGCTCGTAGGGCCTCGTCCACAGAATACCTTTTGTTGGCCGTGGGGTCGATGATAAACCCCGTAGCAGCCTGAGCCTCCAGGAGGATCAGAGACGTTCCTGGCCTTAGCAGTCCCTTCCGCCTCGCCTGGTAGATGCTGATCTTCTCCTGGGAGTCGGGCAGCAGCAGCCCCCCGATGCTCCCTGTGCCCTGCAGGTACTTCCTGACAGTGTCCATGCCCACAACTTCTTTGGCTGATGTTTCGCCCTCCTTGAGCTTCTTAAACAAGTCTTTGTTGATAATTTCTGAGCTCAGGAGCTGGTCGGCCGTCACCTGGTCCCTCAGGCCCTCGAAGGTGACGTTGGTGGTGGCGGCCGCTTCCTCAACAGCAGCTCTGACGGACTCGCCCAGTCCTTGCGTGGAGAGTGTTCCTGACAGGAACTGCTGAGCAAGAGCAGCTCTTCGCTCGCCCGGGATGTAGTCAGAGAAGAGGAGCTTCCAGAGAGACACCGACTTTCCCTTGAACTTCCCTACAGAAATGGGCACCTGTGTGTTTTCCAGAGCTGCTTGGGCCCTGCGGTCGAAGAAGAGGTGGGTTCCCCGGGATCCTTCGCCGCTGTCCCCGCCGAGTGGCAGCAGCAGGAGCCCCGTGCCGGGATCGGTGACGCAGCGCTGGAGCAGCTCCGAATAACTCAGCTTTTCCTTGGAGGTGGGGTCAAGGAACCCTTTCACGTGGTCAGGAGGGCTGGAGAGCAGCAGCCTGGTGGCCTCATCCAGGTGCCCCCACTCGCAGGCTGTCTCTGTGGGTACACGGAGGTGTCTGCCTGGAGCAATCACACCCCCTGTGGCCATCTGAGCCTCCAGAAGACACAGGCCATGGTCCCTGGGGACAAATCCCTTCCTGATGGCTTGGAACAGAGAGAGCATTTCCCCAGTGGAGGGGTCTCTGTATCCAGTGATGGTTTTCTCAGCTGAAGACAGTTTCTCATGAAGCTCGGGGCCGATGAAACCAATCCTGACAGCCTCATCCACTGAGTAGGTTTTGTTCTTCAGGGGGTCTGTCAGGCTGCCAGTGGAGGCCTGGACTTGCAGGAGCATCAGAGCAGCACCAGGCACGAGGAGATGCTCTCTCAACGCCTGGTAAAGGCTCTTCCTCTCCCCAGAAGGCAGGACAACCCCAGCCACACTCCTCGTCCCACGCAGGAACTGCTGGACAACATCGTTCTCTGCCAACTCCTGCGCAGAGACTCTTCCCTCCTCGAGGCCTCGGAACACGTCATGGCTGATGATACCAGAATCCAGCAGGTCCCTGCTGCTCACCCTCCCTCCCAGCCCCGGGAACGTGACTTGCAGGGGCAGGAGGAGGAAGCCTGAGGCTGGATCCACAACACATCTCTTCCTGAGCTCTGAATAGGTGACCTTCTCCGTAGTGCTGGGATCGAGGAACACCCTGCTGTCCTCGTGGCTGGGATCAGAGAGGTGCTGGCTCACCTCTTCATCCAAATACCCCCTCTCACAGGCCACATCCACCGGCAGCCGAGCCCCGGTGGCCGGGTCGATGACGCCTCCGGTTGCCACCTGGGCCTGGAGCAGCCGGGTGCCCTGCTCCCTCCCCACCAGCTCCTTCTGCATTGCTTGGTACAGGGGGATTTTCCCTTCTGTGTAGGGGTCCAGGAAGCCCGTGGCGGCTCTCTCTGCGGCAAGCAGCCTCTCCTTCAGCTCCAGCCCCACCATCCCCAACCTCACGGCTTCGGCCACCGAGACGCGCCGCTGCGTCACCGGGTCGGCGATGGAGCCCGTGGCTGCCTGGGCCTCCAGGAGGCTGAGGGCCGGATCCAGGCTCAGGAGATGCTCTTTGGTGGCCTCATAAAAGCTCATTGTCTTCTTTGAGGCCTCTACATACACGCCAGCAATGCTGCCAGCCGCCTCTGAGGGCTCCCCGGGAGCATCCGGCCCTGCCGCGGCCCCGCCAGCTGCTTTCGGCTGTTTGCACGGCATCGCCTCCTGGCACAAGTGGTTTTGCCCTGGCATGTCTTCCCCAGGAAAGCTGGGGACAACGTGGCCATTCACTGCTGGCTTGCTCTCCATATCCTCCCTCTGCAGGCCTTCCACAGGACTCTGGAGAGAGGGGGGGAGAATGGGAAGGGTCAGTGAGAAATCAACTTTTTTATGCTTTACATGTTAAACACAGGGAAACCAGAAACATAAACACCCCCAGGCAGGAGGAAGTGACAGCCAAAGGCTGAGCACGTCTGAACCTGATGTGCCATCCCGAGGGATCTGGCCAAGTTCAAAGATTTGATGGAGGAGAAGCTCCACATGCCCCAGCCATGTGCACTGGCACCCAGAAATCCCCCATTTCCAGGGCTCATCCCACAGTGTGGGCAGCAGGGGATGGGGGGGGTTCTGCCCCTCTGAGAGGAGACCCCACCTGCAGAGCTGCCTCCAGCCCTGGGACCCCAAAATAAGGACGTGGAGCTGCTGGAGAGAGCCCAGAGGAGGCCACAGAGATGCTGCAGGGCTGGAGCCCCTCTGCTCTGGAGCCAGGCTGGGAGAGCTGGGGGGACTCATCTGAAGAAGTGAAGGCTCCAGGGAGACCTGAGAGCCCCTTCCAGGACCTAAAGGAGCTCCAGGAGAGCTGGAGAGGGACTGGGGACAAGGGATGGAGTGACAGGGCAAGGGTGAATGGCTTTCCACTGCCAGAGGGCAGAGTGAGATGGGATATTAGAAAGGAATTCTTCCCTGTGAGGGTGGGGAGGCCCCGACACAGGTTGTCAAGAGAAGCTGTGGCTGCCCCATCCCTGGAATTGTTCCAGGCCAGGTTGGACCAGACTTGGAGCAACCTGGGCTAGCGAGAGGTGCCCCTGCCCATGGCAGGGTGGGACTGGATCGGCTTTCAGGCCCCTTCCCACCCAAACCATTCCATGCTTCTGTGATTCCAGCATGTGGCTGCCACACTCACCCCCCTCTCCTTCTGCTGTCCCTCCTTCCCACGCTCTCCAAGCAACGCAAGGAGGGCAGAGGCTCCATCCCAGTGAACAGTGGACGCCAGGCAAGGAGTCCCTGGGGCTGCCTCAGAGCGAGGCAACACCAAACCCAAACCCGCCCTCCTGTTTGCAAAGCTCCGGGACACGCCGGGATCAGAGGCCGCGGTGCCGGGCTGTGCACACCGGGCGGGTTTGAGGGCACTTGTGGCCAAGCATGGCCGTGCTGAGCTCTGGGAGCTGTGGTTAGCCACAGGCTCCAGGCTGTGGCTGCCGGCACACGCGGCGCTGGAGGAGCCTCCCTGCCCGCAGCCTCCCACGGAACGGCGTCTGTGCCAGCACCTATCGGGCCTGGCCAGGAGGCTGTGGGGTAGGAGCACGTTGGACTCACTTGCCCGAGCTCCTGCAGCCGACCCCGCCGGCGCCTCTGAGCCCGGCTACGAGGACAAAGCCGGGGCAGGGCTGTCCCAAGGGATTCACCGCACAGGGCCCCGGGGGGAGCCGGTGTCACACTGACCCTCCCGCGAAGGTCACGCTGAGTGGGGACAGTGCGGACCAGCTGTATCTCGCTGCCCGGAGCTCACAGACCCACGTCCTCCCCGGTACACCGGTGTAAACACCACGGAGGGAAGAGCCGGCGGGGCGCTGTGCCCGGGTCCCTGCTCACCGCGGGACCAGCCTTTCCAACGGGGCTCGGTGCGCCCGGCTCCGTCCCCGTGTGTCTCTCCAACCTATCCCACGCCCTCCGGCCACGCCAGCACCTCTTCCTCACGAGGGCTCCTCTGTCCCAGCCGCTCTCTGGGCTCGCTGCCCGACGCGGGGAAAGGTCCCGACAGGAACCGACTCCCTCCGCCCGGTGATGTCAGCGCGGCTCGGATCTGCCCAGGCAATGCTGTTTGTGTTTGCAGGATCGGGATTGCGCCCGGCTCCGGCGCCAAGAGGTGGGGACGGCGGCCCGGAGGCCCCGGGGCTGCGCCTGCCTCCGGGGGGGACGGGGAAAGGGGGGCAGGACTCGAGGGTCTCTGCTTGATGGGGAAGGGGCGGATCCTGCGGGGAGGACGCGGGGCTCAGCTGCTGGCTCAGACCTGGAGGAGTCACTCTGTCCTGAGCTCTGGGGTGGGAGCGAGGGAGTTCCTCCTCCTCGCAGGGCCGCCCCCTCTGTCCCTCCTCTGAGCGCACACACCCACATGTGCCAGTGAAGGTCAGCCCTGTGCCACACACCCCCAAAACACACGTCGGGCTGGCAGCACCTCGGCACAGACTCTGCCCGCCCTGGTCCTGGGGCCGGAACGCTGTTCCTGGCCCCACAACCCATTCCTGAGATGCCGGGTTGGATGGCACGGGCTGTGCCGTGCTGGGGAGGAGCTGGGCTGAGCCCAGCCGTGCCGTGGGCACAGCGGTGGGCACAGCGGTGAGGCTCCGGTGTCTGGAGAGCCATGGGCATGTCCTCACATGCCCCAGAGCTGACCACGGACACCAACACCGGTGTGGCTCCAGTTTCGAGAGCCCCAGGGCAGGTCCCCACATGTCCCAAAGCCAAATAAGTCACACCGGCACCAACACCGGTGTGGCTCTGGTATCGAGAGCCCCAGGGCAGGTCCCCACATGTCCCAAAGCCAAGGAAGTCACACCGGCACCAGCACCGGTGTGGCTCCGGTATCGAGAGCCCCAGGGCAGGTCCCCACACGTCCCAGGGCCAAGCTGGCAACCGGCACGGGAGTGCAGAGGGAATTTGGGCACGGGCACCCATAACGGTGGCAGCTTGAAAACCCAACTCCCATCGAGGCTGGGGGCCTGAGGACCGAGGTGTTGCCCCCACCCTCCCCGGGCAGAGAGAGGCAGCGGGTGCGCGGCGGGGGAAGGACTCTGCTCCCTTTCGTCAGAAGGCGTCAGCTCCACGGAAACTTTGACTAACCGACTCTGCCTTCCACGGCACGGAGATTCCTGGCAGAGGTGTTGGCACCTGCCGCCCCCCCCCGGGGCCACGGTCTCTCCCCGACATCCGCAATCGCTCTGCGGTTTTCGCTCCTGGCAGCGTCGGGGAATGCACTGGCACCGGTGGGAACCGCGGCCCCCGCGTACCCACCGCCAACCCACGGCCCCCTCGGTCCCTGTGCGCCCACCGCCACCCGCGTCCCTCCCCGGGGCCCCCGGCAGCGGCGCTGCCCCGCGTCCCGCGGCACAACCGCACCCCTGCACCCGCGGGGAACACCCGCAAGGCCGGCGCCGGCTGGGCAGGGAGAGGCTGCCGGGGGCCCTGGGGAGGGACCGGGGAAAGGGACAGGTTTTACTGGCAGAGGGGACACGATGTCAGGGAGAGGGCGGCGGAGGAGGTGTCTGAGGGGCAGGGACAGCAGAGCGTTGGGAGGGGCTGGGACCGGCGGCGAGAGCTTGGCGGGGCCGGGGAAGACTGTGGGGTGGTCTCGGGGGGGGGACAGGCTGAGGCCGGGGGTGTTCCAGGGGAGGGAGAGCAGCAGCAAAGTTTTCTGGGGCAGTGACAAAGGGTGATGAAGGCAGGGAATGCAGCTGGGGCACTCTTGCTCTGAGAGGGCTGGGGGTAGCCCAGCACCCCTTCCCGGGCAGCGCTGCCTGCCCGGCTGCCCCGGCTCGGGGGCCACAGTTTCGGGGTCCCCCAATGGCCAGGGACAGCGAGGCTCCTGCAGCAGGATGGTGTCACATCCTGCCCACAGGGACAACTCCATGCACCCGCCTCGCTGGGTACTGTGGGAAGGTGCTGCCGGTCCCCGTCTGCCCCGACCCACCGCCTGCCCTTTCCTCGGCACCCGCCGAACCCCTCTATGGGATCGGAACCCCGAGGCATCCCGGGCTTTTCCCGGGAGCCGTCCTGTTCGGGCAGCCAACACCTCCTGCCCCGCTCCTGGGAAGTGCCGGGGTCAGGAACCACCAGCCTCTCGCTGTGCCCCAGGAGGGGTGCCCAGGGTGCCACAGCACCGTGCGGCTCCTGCCCTACGCCCACGGTCGCGCCCCGGCTCCTGGCTCAGCCCGGCGGGCGGGAGCGGTCCCGCATTCCGCACATACCGGGGACCGGGAGAGCCCCTTCCGTCCCCCGCTGCCCCCCCCCGGTACGGCCCGCAGTGCCAAGCCAGGCCCCTCTCCACCCCGCCGCTCCCACCTGCGCCCGGTGATCGCAGAACGGGCTCACCTGGCAGGTGCCCGCCGTGCCGCTGCTTCGCCGCTGCTTCCTGCCCGGGACCAGAGCACGTTTAAAACCTTGTCCTTCCCCGCCCCTGGGGATGACACACACCGGCCCAGCCCTGCCAGAAACTCGCGGGCCAGCCCTCCCCACGACTCCCTCTGGGTGCTGGAGTCCCCCCTCGCAGGGGTGGGGGACACCCATCCCAGAACGGCTGCCGTGTGGGAGGTGGCCCTGCCCCAGTGGGCCGTGCCCTCCGCAGAAAAAGCAAAGAGCAGAGACCTCCCTCCCCGGGGCCAGCGCTGCCCTCATCCCCAGCAGCCCCTCATCCTTCTCCCCACCACACCCCAAACCCTCCCCTCCACCTGCAGTGTCCCTACTCCTCGTCCTGGCGGCTGCAGGGCTGACAGACCCCACTGCGGGCCCGACCCCACCCACCACAGCGGCTGGGGTGGAGGGGGGAACGTTCCCTGCTCCCGCCAGCCCTGTCCACACCCCTGGACGTGCAGGTGCAGCCTGAATTGCCCAAAACATGCCCAAACCATCTCGTTGCCACCTGAGTCACCCAAACACCCCTGCCCCGTCTCCATCACCAGCCCCACGCCCTCTCCCCAGACCCTGCTCCCAGGTCCACACCCCGCTCCTGCTCCCCCCAAGCTCATCCTCCTCTCTCCCCGCTGCCACTGGCGCTCGGTGGGCCCCAAAAAGAGCAGCAGACGCTGCAGAGGGGGACGAGGCCTTTTTGCCCACCAGGGCAGGGGGGTCACTGTGCCGCCTGCTCCGGCGCCACCCTGCAGGGTGAGGTGCTGGGGAAGGGATACGGCGCTTGGGCAAGATGTTTATGGTGTGTGGGAGTGTGTTGTCTGGAGAGGTGCCGGTATCCAGGCACGGGCTGGGCGAGCCCGTGGTGCAGCGCGGTGAGCTCCGGTGGGCACCAAGCCCTGGCACCCACGGCGGGTGCACCCACGGCCCCAGCAGTGCTGGTTCCCCCC
>JAWWMA010000076.1:4175204-4186993 GCA_035041425.1 Mionectes olivaceus | reverse complement strand
CACCGGCACCAGCCACCACCGGCACCAGCACCGGCACCTGCCCCTGCACCATTACAGACACCAGCACCTTCCCCGGCGCCAACACCGACGCTTACACAGCAGCTGCCACCTGCACCAACTCCGGCATCAGCATCGGCACGGACAGCGGCACCTGCCCCCCCCTCACTGCACCGGCAGCGGCACCGACACCGTTCCACAGTGTCACAGCCCCTCCAGCTCCGGGGTTACAACCCCCAGGGAGAACTGACCCCCCACCCCGGCTCTGGTCCCCCCGGCTCCAGCCCCAGCCAGTGGATGCCTTGGGCAACAAGGGGCTCGGCCCGTTCCTCAGGGTTCTGAGGGTGCGGGGGCTTTTGAGCCGGGGGCTGGGGGGACTCAGTGGAGCAGGGCTGGGCTGGGGAGGCTCAGTGAAACAAGGCACGGCTGGGGGACCCAGGCTGGGCTGCCAAGATGCTGTGGATAAGCCCACCCTGAAAGCTGGGGTGCCGCAGACCTGAGGCCCCAGGACCCCTCCCCGCTGCCACCCTGGGGGCTGGAGGAACCCGGGGGCTGCCAGAGGTGCCCGGGTACGGGCTGCTCCTGCCTGCAGCGTGAGCCTGCTCCCCACCCTGCTCAGCCCCAGCTCCGTGGCCCCCAGCCAGTGAGCTCCCCTCAAGGCGGGGGTCCTGCCACACGGTGCTGCACGGGTGGCCCTCGTTGGGCCCCGGGAGCCGGGGGGGCCGCTGCGGGCGCGTCGGCCGCGCTGATGGATGGGGCTGCCTGGGGTCTCCTGGGAGCGGCGGGCGGTGGGGCCGGGGGGCTTTGTCTGCTGCCAGAGACGCTGCCGGGAATTAGCATCTGCCGGGCCCTCGGCGGCTCCACACGATCTTCCCCACCCAGCTCTGGAGCCCAGCACTGCTGGCACCAAGCGGTTCGACACCGAGCCCCACGGCACCCCGGGCACCTCTCACAGAACCCCACGGCGCCCAGGCGGGACCCGCCAGGCAGGACCCGGCCAAGGGGTGACGATTCGCCGAGCTGCCCGCCGGCAGCTCGCCCGGCACGCTCCGCAGCCCCAGGTACCGGGCTCGGGGTGGCACGGGCGCCCCGGGCAGGGGAGCCCGGCGCGGGGCACCGGGCGGGAGCGGTCGGCTGGAATCCGCAGCCTCAGATCCCGGGAGCCGGGTGGGTTTCTGCGCGGCCTCGGCTTTGTCTGCGCCGGGGCCGGGATGAATGGCCCTTTTCAGTTTGTGCCGTCATGTGTGCCGAGGGAGCCCGTGTGCCGGCCAGGCCCCGAACAAAAGGAACCGGCGAGGGGCTGAGCGCGGGGCGGCGAGGAGGGGCCGCCGGCAGCCCCCACCGCGGCTCCGCGCCTGGGCAGGGGCACGGCCGCACAGCCCCAGCGTGGCCGCACTCCCCTCGGGCACAGCCTAACACCCCTCTCACAGCCGTGCCCAGGCAGCGGTGCCCGGAGCCGCAGCTGGGCCCGGTGCAGTCGGTGGCCCTGTGGCCCAGCAGGGCTCCGAGGCACCGATGCTGCGGGTCCTGGTAGGGCCACGGGGCCCACGGGCTCCGAGCCAGCGGTACCATCAGGCTGGGGAACAGGAGCCGGGGACGGATGGCCTGATACCAGCTCGCTGTGGGGACAAGCCCAGGGGTCTCCCAGCTGGCCGTGAGGCTGTGCTGAAGGGTCTCCCAGCCGGCTGTGGCCGGGCATCCTCCTGCCTTGCAGGGACTAAGAGCTCACCGGCCTCGCTACAGACGTGAGCTGGTCCTGCCCAGCTCCGCGCCACCCGGCAAGCAGCCCACGGCCAGACGTTACCTGCGGGGCCGTGCCGGGCTCCGGCAGCGTCGTCAGCCGCTTCTCCACTGCCTCCAGCCAGTGCCGCAGGGCCAGCAGCTGCTCCTGCACCTCCAGCCTCCGTTCTGACCGCGGCCGGGCTCTGGGGAGAGAGCAGGGACACTAATACAGAGTGGGGGATGTGGCTGCTGTTCCCACGTGCCCACCCTACCTTGAGCCCCGGCCTCGCTGCCCACTTACAGAAGACCCTGCCAAGGGTGTCACGGCCACGCCAGCGCCTGTTCCCACCCTGCTTTCCCCGGCAAAACCGAACCGTGCCCTCCCCATCTCTGGGCCGACCCAGACCCCCAGGCGGTGCAGGTTCCCCCCAGTTCCCCCGTCACGGTGTGGGCACCCAGGCACACCCACAGGCCCTGACACGGTGTGTTCGACGGTGCCCGTACCTCTCCATCTCCTCCCCACGCGGTGACCCCTCCACGCTCTCCCCGGCGAGCCCGGTGTCCCCCGCAGTGCGGTGTGTCTGCAGGGAGAGCAGAGGGACGGTGGGAATGGGACACCCAGGATTCGGCAGAGGACGAGGCTCCACAGCCTTCCCCCCTGGAATAACCACCGCGGAGGTCTTGGAGTGTCACTGTGTTTCCCCAGGGATGGCCCGTCCTCACCAGCCAGGGCAAAGCTCCCCTGGCCGAGACCTTCGACCTCTGTCCTTGCTCCAGTCGTCACCGGTACCTCCGGGTTTGGGCTCTGCTCTGCTTCCTCTGCATTCCTGCAGTGCTCCCCCATTTCCCGACCCTTTTTCACCCGGGATCACTCCCAGATCTCACCCTGCCGCACCTTGGGCTTCATCTGGTCCCCAGCATCCCTACACCTGCTCTGTGCCCTGCAGAGCCACGGTCCGGCACCTGGCTAAGCCCGAACCAAACCACGGCAAATTCACCCGTGGCAAACCAAACAATGTAAAACTGATCCGCAACAAACCGACCCGTGGAAAATCCACCGCACTGACACCCACAACAGCCGCTACCGGCTCCGGCGCTGAGAGCACGGTCGCTTTGCCGCAACATGTGGGAGGAGACACCGGGTAAACATCGGGATCCAAAACCCAGCAACGCCCCGGCACGGGACAGACAGAGACGGGGCATGAAAAAGGAACGTGCCCCGTGTCCCTGCGGAGAGCGAGGCTGGCAGGAGCGATCGCACCGGCCCCGCTCCCAAGGCTGAGGGCGGTGCTGCTCCCGAGGGCACAGGGAGGGAGCCCTGCAATTAACTGATCGTTAAACCAGGTGATTAATTAAGCCAGGTCACCTGGCCGAGCACAGCGAGGGGGAAATGCCTGTGGGGATACCAGGAGGGAAACGGGGTGCAGTCACCCACAGACTGGGCGAGCGTTGGATGCGGTTGTTGCGGAGGAAGCCGCGGGCAGGGTCTGGTCAGGAACCCCCGCGGGATCAGTAGGGAATTCCTGGAATGACGGGAAGCGGCATATCAGGCAGGTGTCAGGTGCCGGTGCCGCAGCAGTCCCCCGTGGTCGGAGTGCCAGCAGCGCTCCGTCCCTTCGGAGGCGCTCCGGGACTGCGCATTCACAGCTGATCCTGCGGGCACGATGCCATCAGCCACGGCAGGGTCCCCTCGCTCGACACGCCCTCAGTGTGGCCACCTGCCCTCGGCACTGGCACCGGTGTTCCCCCGCCAGCTGCTGGCCAAGCCACCAGCAGCATCCTGCCTCCCGGTCCCGTGTGCCCCACGGGGAGCCCTCATCCCACGGCAGGACCGCGGTGCCCTGCTGCAAGAGATCGGGCACAGGGAACCGGGGAACTGGGCGATGCTGCCACAGGCGGGCAGACGACAACAGCATCTGCAGTGGGAAACGCTCTTCCAGCCCAAAATCAGTCCAAACTGGCGGGGATGGAGCCGAGGATGAAGCCCCGGCGGCCGCTACAGCGACCTCTCCGATTCTGGGGACGTACCAAAAGACCCCGAGGAGCCCCGAATGCCAAACCGGCGTCGGGACACCGAGGGGCTGAGTGCGGCACGTGCCTGAGAAGGTTCCGCGACCGCCCCCTGCCCCGGCACGCTGGGGGTGGGTCCGGAGCAACCCCCAGCCCCGGCTCGGGCATCAGACACTACGGGCTGTGCAGTTCGCCCGGGGACAAAACGTCAGGAACAAAACGGGTCTGGAGCTGCCCGTCAGCAGCTCCACAGTGCCGCGGAGGGAGGCAGGTCCCCGTACAGCGCTGCCCACACGGCACCGCTGCGGTCCCCACCGTGTCACCCTGGCCCTGCGCCCAGCCTGGGGGCTTCCCGGTACCCCCCTGAGCCCCGCGCCACGGACGGGGGGATCCACGGGCCCTGCCAGCGCCGGTGAATCCGGCGCAGACCGACGGACCACAGAGTGGCAGCTGCCAACGCCCCCAGAGCCGCCCTTGGCCAGCGCACCCGGGTTTCGAGCCCCAACGGCACGGCCGGGGGCGTCTCGGGGTCCCTGCCCATGAGAAGGTTCAGTGGCCCGGCGAGGGGGAGGCGAGGGGGGGGACCGTGGGAGAGGCCGGTCCGGCTTTGTGGAGAAGCTGTACAGAGCGTTCCCGGCGCGGCGGGGGCCGAGCCAGCAGTGCCCGGGGCGGTGGCACAAGAGAGCTGGCAGCCGAGCCGGCTGCCGCGGCCACGCTTGGCACGGCGGCCACGGGTCCCACGCACCGGACCGCGGCCAGGACGGGGCGGTGCTGCCGCTCACACCGGGCGATGCCGATGTGCGAGGGGGGCGAGGGATCGCTCCGGGGCTGATGGGCACCACGGCCAGGGCCGCCCTTGGTGCCGCAGCCCGCGGTGTTAATGCTGAGCGATGGTTCGGCTCGAGGGGAGCGGGGAGGGTGAGCTCCGAGCCGCACGGTAGCGGGACGGGATGAACTGCAGAGCATTATAGTCGGGAATGCCACGGAGTTCTCCGTCGTGACAAGCTTGGCCCGGTTACACACTGGCCCGGTCGCTCCCAGCACGTGGTGATGGCTTTGGGAGGGATGGGGACAGGGATGGGGGTCTCAGGGGGCAGGATGAGCCAGTGGAGAGGGCCCATGGAAAAAGGGCACTGTGCTGGGTTGGGAGTTGCATGCTCACCCCACGGCACCTGGGAGCAGACAGCCCAGATCTCGGGGCGTCCCCATCTCCTGTGCCCCTTTGTCAGCCAAGGTGGAAGGATCCCAGTGCCCCGGGCACACAGGGGAGGCTCCCCATGACAGGGGCACAGGCTGAGCAGGTGTGGGAAAGGGCACGTAGGGAGTGGGATCTCCTCTGTCGTGTGGATGCAGGTCCCATGGTGGGGCCCAGGAGTGGGGGGGGTCTCTCACCAGGGACCAGAGCTGAACCCCAACCGTGTCAGATGGTGACGTGGGGCTGGGCCATGGGGCTTAGCCCTGGGCCAGAAGAGGGCTCTTAATGGCCTCATGAGCTTTGGGAGAAGAAGTCACTGTCCAGGGAGAGGGGGAGGAGGGGAGGATCAGGAAGGCATTGGGAATAGGGAACGTTTTGAGGGAGCAGGAATGGTACAGGGCACACACGGAATATCTGGAGTGGCGGTGAAATGTGGTGTGGCTTTGGGCAGCCTATGACATCCCAGGGAATGTCATTGCTGCCCTGGGACCCCTCCAGTCCCCCTGGCCCTGCTGGGCCCAACGGCCACGTCCTGCTGCCGGCGGGGACAGATGTGGTTAATTACAGACAGACAATGCAATTAACGTCCTCGCAGCCATCGCCATCTGTCCTGGCCAGCCCGGCCTCCCCTCTCAGGGCTGCTGCCAGGGGGGACACGCTCAGATGCTCCTGGCACAGCGAGACCTCACCAGCCCCTGGATATCACAGTGGTCCTGCAAGGGCCTGGGCAGCTCCAGCACACCCAGGTTGGTGCCCAGTGCTCCTGGCACTGGCACAGGATGAGCCTCCCGCTCAGGGAGCCCCAGCACGGGCAGAGGGTGGCACCTGGCTCACCAGGCTGGAGAGACCCCTTGAGCCGCCCACACCTGCACTGGCAGCTGCACTGGCAGCTGCTGGGCTTGTCCCTCCCAAGAGCTGCTGCCCTGTCAGTGGCTGCTGGGCCAGCACACCCTGATCCCCTCCAGCCCCTCATCCTCGCAGCAAACCACTGCCATCTGCCCACAACAGCCACTCGCTGCCTGAAAAGGGAGGGGCACAGCCTGCACCGGGTGGGCACAGCCCTCAGCCAGCACTGGTGATGGCACACGTGGGCACAAGGAAGAGTGCTGTGGGGGGCAGTGACTCTGCTATGCCCAGAGCCCCCCTGATGGGGCTGGAAGGAGTCTGTCCCCATGGGAGAGACGCAGCCTTGGAAGCCCCTAGAGCTCCCATGGTCCCAGCAGTGCCCACTCCCCAAAACCAGGGGTCTTGCTGGCCAGGGGCTGCACCCACACTCACCTCCTGGCAGTGCCAGCTGTGCTGCCAGCCTGGGACAGCCCTGGGGGGACACCCCTTCGGCCCTGCTCTGTGCCTGGCAACACCGTGGGGACACCGAGGCCCAGCCCGTGGGTGGGTGAAGCAGCTGTGCCAGGAGCTGGTCAGACCTACCGTGCCCCCCAGCACGTTCCACCATGACCCACAGCAGCACCGGCAGCCCCTGGCACAAAGCCACAGGTGGCAGTGGACGTCCCCAGCCCGCAGCCACAGCGGCGAGGCTGGAGGGGCAAACAGACCACGCAGAGCTGCCGGCTGGTTTCAGAGGATTCTCCTTTACTGCCCTTGCAGGGGAGCCCTGGGTCCACACTGCCCCTTTTACAGACACTTCGCGGTATGTACAGGTCAGGATTTTAGTGTTTTGCCCCCAAAACACTTGTTTGGGTAATCGATGGGCCCCCAATGCCCCGATGAGTGATGGTGGGGGCAGGGGGGGGGCCCTCAGGGAGTGGGGAGTATCCCGGAGCCGCGCGCAGCGGCGCCTCATGCAAAGCCAAACAGGGTAATGAGAGCAATAACGACACCGGAGGCGGAGGGGGGTAACATGACTGGATTTACAGGTGGCAGATGAGAGCAGGGGGGAAGAAGGAGATGCCATGGAGATCCACGGTGAGCCCAGCACCGCGCCGGGAGGCTGTCCCTGGGGAGGAGGGGGTGCGCAGGGCGAGGAGGGATTGGGTGGCCCCGTGGGTGCCTCTTGGGCCACTGGTTGCCCAGGCACTGCAGCCCCAGTCTCTGCCCGGGCACTCCGGCAAGTGCAAAGGGCGAGGGAGCACATCCCCGTGTCCTCAGGCGCGGTCCAACCGGCCCCAGGGCAGGGGACGGGCTCCGTGGCGGCGATGAGGGGAGGTGAGATGGACATCCAGCCACACTACAACAAAGCGAACAGAAAAGATGGGATGAGACAGGGAGAACGGATCCATGAGATGAAGCCACTGACCCGGCCCGGCAGCGCCGCGCGCCCGCCGCAAAACCGGGACAGAGTGGGGAGCTCGGCGTTACCTGTGCTGGTGAGAGCGGCCGAGCAGCTGCAGCCACCTGGGCTCCCCTCGAGCCCATCCACGACCTGCTGATGTCGGAGACCCAGCTCAGGAGCTCACCCAGCGGCACCGGGACATCTTTGGTGGGACTGGAAAAAGACGTCTGCCAGAGAGAGAGTGTGTTACCGCAGGCGCAGGGAGAGCCGGGGGCACGGGGTTGGAGTTACCGCGAGGAAGGAAGAGGAGGCTGCTTTTACAGAAATTCGGCATTTTCTGACAAGAGCATGTTCCGGGCTGCTGCAGCATCCCACGGCCCACCCCCATGCTCCGGGGTCCTGGGGCCCCCACACCTCTCACGAGGGTCAGGAACGTCCCTGTGGCCAGGGAGGCTCTGGGCACAGGAGCCACGCGGAACCGGGCTGGAGCGTGGGTTCTGGTGGACACCTGCCAAAGGGGGCACGGAGCCACGTCAAGCGTGAGGAAATCAACCTCGAGTGGAAGCACTTCCCAGAACACACGGAGAGAAAGAGACAGACAGACTGGCCGGCCACGGCGGGAGCATCCCGGAGGGCGGGTGAGCGGGTGGGCTGGCGGAGGCGGGCACGCAGCGAAGCCCCTCGGCGGGCGAAGCGGCGGAGCGGAGGCAGGTTCCCCCCCGCGCGGTGCAGAAGCACCGGGGCAGCACCAGCGCGGCACTTACGGTCGGGGCGCTGGCTCCGCGAGTGCGGTGGCAGGACACGGCGGGAGGCCAAGGCAGGGAGACGGAGCAGCCGGAGGGGCTGGGCGCAGAGCCCCTCCTCGCCACGTTGAGGGTGGGCAGAAGGGCAGCAGCTCCAGGGCCGGCGTGGTGCGTCTGGCTGCCTGGTGCTGGGGAGCCCGCGATGTCCTCCTCCAGCACGCCAGCTGCAGTGCGGTGCGCCGTGGAGCCAGGGTCATCTCCTCCTTCGGGGTGCGGGGGTTGAAGCCGGCAGGTTAATTACAAAAGAGTGCTAAGTGGTTAGATCCAAACAGGGAACTGTTTTCCTGGTGTCCGGCTTGACCGCACCGCGTGCGAGCGGCAGCGGAGTCTGCGCAGCCGGGGCCTGGCACGGCATCCGGCCCCAGGGCACAGGGCAGGGAGGGTAGTGTGTGTTTTGTCTCATCTCTTAATATACAAACACTGTCAGCACATTCGCATATATTAATTTATTAGTCTTGTCTTTTTGGTTAAACTCGAGGCACTGCTTTGGGAGAAGAGTGGAGATCCAAAATTAAAAAAAAAAAAATACTAGTGATTAGCCAGCAGCGTTGCCACATGCGGAGCGGGTGAGGCAGCGCCTCGGGGAGGGTGGGGGGGCTGGTGGCTCTCAGGCCACGTGGAGTGGAGGCCCACACGCCCCGGGGTGCTCCCCGCTCGCCTCCCGCCCGCAGCTCCCGGATGCAGCCAGGGCGAGGGCGAGGGCCAGAGCAGCTGCCTCCACAGCGCCCTGGGGACCCACGGCATATCTGCGGCCAAAGCTCGAGGAGGAGTAGGATGAGGAAGAGAAGGTCATAGAGAAGCCGGAGCTGGTGGCGTCGAAGCTGCCGCGCCGGGAGCCTGAGCGGGAGCCGGTCCGTGAGCCTGAGCGGGATCCAGAGGTGGAGCCGGCACTGCTGACGTTGTAGGGGCTGTAGTAGCCCTTGCTGGACTGGGAGGAGGCCTCCAGCAGCCGCAGGCCGGTCCCATCCTCGATCATGCTCCGGTCCATGGCGTCCTTGTAGGAGATCTTGAGCTTGGTCTTGGGGCAGGTGAGGTACTTGGAGTAGGTGTTGACATCCCGCAGCTTCTGGGCAGTGCGCGCATCGATGGTGCCCTTCTGCAGCGCCTCGTCCAGGGACACACGGCCCGCAGTGTCGGGCTCAATCAGGCCCCCTGTCAGGTACTGCACCTCCAGGAACCGCTGCCCAGCCTCGTAGTACAGCCAGCCCTTCTTCAGCGCCTGCGCCGCCGACATCTTCGTCTTGGTCCGCGGGTCCTCGAAGCCATAGAAGGCCTTCTGTGCCAGGTTGATGCGGTCCACCATGATCTTGTCGACCAGGCCCTTGTTGACTGCGTCAGCGACGGAGCACTTGTCGCCGGTGCTGGGGTCGATGATGCCCCCGGTGCAGGCCTGGGCTTCCAGCAGCCGCTGCCCCGTGATGTTGTCCACCAGGTTGCGGCGCATCGCCTCTGTGATGGACACCTTCTCCAGAGTGTCCGTGTCCAGGATGCCCGCCACTGGCCCGGTCTCCTCGGTCGGGTCGGTCCACATGGAGATCTGGGACCGTGTGAGGGCTGGGCTGACGGTGTAGGAGGAGGAGGACCCCACTGAGGATGACCGCGACCGGAAGCCACCCATGTTGCCGGAGAGCATGTCAGCAAACTCGGTGATGGAGAGGGTGCCTGAGCGGTACTGGTCCAGGGCCGACTGGTCAATCAGGCCCTTGCTGATGGCATCGTCGATGTCATACTGGCGCCCCGAGCGCCTGTCGATGATCATTGATTTCACCACGCCGTCGGAGGAGGAGGTGGTGATCTCTTCCCATTCGCACTCCTGCTCCGACAGCTCCAGGTAGGTCTGGTGGTCAATGAGGCCCTTACGATAGGCTTCGTAGACAGACATCTCCTTGCCCGTCTCCGGGTCGACGATCACCACACGGCGCTTGCGGACGGAGGACTTGGAAGAAGTCTTCCTCTCCCGCTTCTTCTCCTTCAGGGGCAGGAGGCAGAGGCCGGTCTCTGGGTCCGTGATGCACCGCTCCATGAGCTGCAGGTAGGTCAGGTTCTCCTCAGTGTTGGGGTCGAAGAAGCCCTTGGTGTCATCGCTGGGGTCCAGCAGGATCTCGTTCATCTCCTCGTCAAAGAGGCCCCTCTTGTAGGCCACCTCCACGGGCAGGCGGTGGCTCTCCTCGGGGTCGATGATGCCGCCCGTGGCGATCTGCGCCTCCAGCAAGCGGATCCCGTGGTCCTTCAGGATCAGCCCCTTCTTCATGGCCTGGAAGAGGGAGATAAGCTTTCCAGTGTAGGGGTCCCGGTAGCCGGTGACAGCCCTCTCGGCAGAGAGCAGCTTGTCCTTGAACTCGGGGCCCACGATGCCCATCCGCACGGCTTCCTCCACCGTCAGCTTCAGGCCCTTGATGGGGTCGATCACGTAGCCCGTGGCTGCCTGCGCCTCCAGGAGCTCGAAGGCAGTGCCAGGCCGGATGATCCCCTTCTTCATGGCCTGGTAGACAGACAGACGCTCCTTTGTGGAGTCCACGAAGACACCAGCGATGCAGCTGGTGCCCTCCAGGAACTTCTTGAGGTTCTTGGAGACCTCCTCAACGGAGGTGAGGCCCTCTTGGAGGCGCTGGGCCGTGGCTTCATCCATCACCTGCGAACGGACGAGCTCCTCCACGGTGATCTGCTTCCGCAGCCCCCGGAAGGTGAGTTTCCGCGCGTCGCAGAGCGGGAGCAGGAGGAGCCTGGAGTTCTCATCCTTCCGGCAGCGCTTCAGCAGCTGCGTGTAGCTGAGCTTCTCGTCCGTGGAGGGGTCCACGTAGCTGCGCACCTCGCTGGGCTCCGAGAGCATGTCGTACGTCTCCTTGTTGATGAAGCCCCGCTGGTAGGCCACCTCCAGGGGCAGGTGGAAGCCCAGGTGCGGGTCGATGACACCGCCAGTGGCGATCTGGGCGTCCAGGAGCTTGAGGGCCTCCTCGCTGGGAATAAGATCCTTCTTCATGGCCTGGAAGAGGGAAATCTTCTGTTCGCTGTAGGGATCTCTGTAGCCGGTCACAGCTCTCTCCGCAGACAGGAGCCGGTCGTGGATCTCAGGCCCCACCACGCCCTTCCTGACTGCCTCATCGACCGTCAGCATCTCGTTCTTGGTGGGGTCGATCATGAAGCCCGTGGCTGCCTGGGCCTCCAGGAGAGAGCGAGCCACTTCAGAGTTGATCAGCCCTTTCTTCAGTGCCTGGTAGACGCTGAGTGTCTGCTTGGACGAGGGGATGTAGATGCCAGCCACGCAGCCTGACCCATAGAGGTACTTCCAGACAGTCTCCACCTCCAGGAGCTCCCGGAAGGTCTTGGAGCCCTGCTTCAGCAGGTTGTAAATGTCCTGAGAGATAATCTTGGCCTCGTAGAGGTCCTCGGCCGTGATGCGACGCCGGACGTAGTCATAGGACATGAGGTTCTGCTGCCGGATGATCTCAGTCTTCTCAATGATCTCGATGATGATGATGATCATGCGCTCCTTGGACACGCGGCCCGACTGGAACTCCTCCATGAGCTGCTTCCGCTGCTCCTCAGGCAGCAGGTCCGAGTGCATGATCTCCCACAGCGACATGGAGGAGCCCGCCCGGCTGCCCACAGGGATGTCCACCTGCGTCTCCTCGAACACCTTCCGTGTCTCTGCCTCTGTGTAAACCTGGGTGGTCTCCACCGCTTTTGGCTTCTCGGGCTCCCGCAGAGCCAGCAGGTACAGGCCCGTCTCGGGATCCTCGATGCACCTCTCCTTCAGCTGCAGGTAGGTCAGGTTCTCCTGAGTGTTGGGGTCGAAGAAGCCCTTGGTGTCATCAGTGGGGTCAGACAGGAC
>JAWWMA010000076.1:4164008-4175071 GCA_035041425.1 Mionectes olivaceus | reverse complement strand
ATGAGCCCTTTCTTCATGGCCTGGAAGAGGGAGATGGTGTCGCCCGAGTAGGGGTCCTTGTAGCCGGTGACAGCCTTCTCAGCTGACAGCAGCTTCTCGTGCAGCTCAGGCCCGACAACACCAGCCTTCACTGCTTCGTTGACGTACAGTTTACGGTTCTTCACCGGGTCAATCAAGAACCCAGTGGCTGCCTGGGCCTCCAGGAGGACCACAGCAGTGCTGGGCGTCAGCAGGTTCCTCTTCATGGCCTCGTAGATGTTCAACTTCTCCTTGGTGGCCTCCACATAGACACCAGCAATGCAGTCGCCGCCATGCAGGAACCTCCTCACTGCATCTGTCTCAGAGAGGTCCTTCACCGTCTTCTTGCCTTCCTTCAGCTGCTCGTACTGGGCTTCGCTGATGATGCGGGACTCCAGCAGCTCGCTGGCTGGCACTGGCGCCCGCAGACCGCTGAACGTCAGCTTCTCCTGCTTTTTGGTCTCCACCTCCTCGATGATGGTGATAACGATCTTGATGATCTTCTCGATGGTCACTTTGCCGGTTTTGTACTGTCGGAGGAGCTCCCGCCTGTGCTCCTCTGTGAAGTACTCAGAGTGGATCAGATCCCAGATGGTCATCGTCCGGCCCTTCATGCTGCCCACCGGCACCTCTATGGTGGTCTTGTCGAAGCACTCTTTGGCCTGGCTGTCCGTGTAGACCTCCTCCTGCTGTGACTGGATGGCCTTGTCGGAGAGGGGCAGCAGGCACAGGCCAGTCTGTTTATCGCGGTGGCAGCTCTTCTGCAGCTGGGCGTAGGTGAGGTGTTCCTGGGTGTTGGGGCAGTAGAAAGCCTTGGCGTCATCTCGGAGCTCAGCCAAAGCCTCGTTTATCTCCCGGTCGAAGTAGCCGCGCTTGTAGGCGACCTCGAGTGGGAGCCGGTGGCTGTTGACAGGGTCGATGATGCCGCCAGTGGCGAGCTGGACGTCCAGCAGCCGGAGCCCAGTGTCGCTGGGGATAAGACCTTTCTTGAGCGCTTGGTAGAGGGAAACCGTCTGGCCTGTGTAGGGATCCTTGTAGCCGGTCACTGCCTTCTCCGCCGACAGCAGCTTCTCGTGGAACTCTGGTCCCACCACCTCAGCCTTCACTGCCTCATCCACAGAGAAGAGCTTGTTCCCCACGGGATCAATGATGTAGCCGGTGGCAGCTTGCGCCTCCAGCAGGGAGAGGGCAACCTCTGGCTTCAGCAGGTTTCTCTTCAGGGCCTCATAGAAGGTGAGCTTCTGGCCCGTTGACTCCACCAGGACACCGGCAATGGCATCTGTGCCCTTCAGGTACTGCTGCACAGACTTCATCTCCGCCACATCTTTCACGGATTTCTTGCCCTGGTGCAGCTGGTTGTAGAGGTCCTTGTTGATGATTTTGCTTTCCAGCAGCTCAGCAGCGGGCACGGGCGCCCGCAGGCCCTCAAAGCACATCTGACCCTTTTTCTCGCTTTCCTCCACAACCGTGATGATGATCTTGATGATCTTCTCCACTGTGATCTTGCCAGTCCTGTACTGCTGGATCAGGTCTCGCCTTTGGTCCTCAGTGAAGTATTCAGAGTTGATGAGCTCCCAGATGGTCATCGTCTTCCCTTGGAACTTGCCAAATGGTGCTGTCACTGTGGCCTTCTTGAAGACGTCCTTGGCTTCCTTGTCAGTGTAGACCAGCTCCCTCGCTTTGGCTGCCTGGTCAGTGAGCGGCAGGAGGCACAGTCCCGTGTCCACGTCAGTCACACACCGCTCCATGAGCTGCAGGTAGGTCAGGTTCTCCTGAGTGTTGGGGTCGAAGAAGCCCTTGGTGTCATCAGTGGGGTCAGACAGGACCTGGTTCATCTCCTCGTCGAAGTAGCCGCGTTTGTAGGCTGCTTCCACGGGCAGGCGGTGGCTGTTCACGGGGTCGATGATGCCGCCGGTGGCGATCTGGGCCTCGAGCAGGCGGATGCCGTGGTCCCTGACGATGAGATCCTTCGTCATGGCCTGGAAGAGGGAGATCTTGTCCCCTGTGTACGGATCCTTGTAGCCAGTGACAGCCCGCTCAGCCGACAGCATCTTATTGTGCAGCTCTGGCCCGATCACACCCTCTCGCACCGCCTCGTTCACCGAGAGCCTCACGTTCCGCACGGGGTCGATGATGAAGCCGGAGGCAGCCTGAGCCTCCAGAAGCACCAGCGCCGTGCCTGGGCTGAGCAGCTTCTTCTTCATGGCTTCATAGATGCTCATCTTCTGGTTGGTGGGTTTGATCAGCAAACCAGCGATGCTGCTCTTGCCCTGCAGGTACTTCTTGATGTCCTCCCTCTGCGAGAGCTCGCCCACACTCACAACTCCCTTCGACAGCTTGTCCAAGTTCTCTCTGCTCAGAATGCCGGCGTCAGCCAGTTTCTCTGCCGACACCTTCTGCCGGATGCCGTCGAAGGCAAACTCTGGCTCCCCGTTCTGCGCTAAGCCATCCATCGCGTCCCGCCCGTTGGGCACAGCCTTCACGTCCAGCAGCTGTGTCGTCGTAACCGCAGCCTCCCCGGGCAGGTCGTCCGTCTGGATCATGATCTCTCGTCTCTGGGCCAGGGCAGCCTTGTACTCCTCCTGCATCTGCTCGAGCCTCTCCCTCAGCTTCTTGTTCTCCTCCTCCAGAAGTTTCTCCTGCTGCTGCCTCTGCCTCTCCAGCTGCTGCAGCTCCTCCTGCTTGTGCCGGACGTTTTCCTCAGCTTCTTTTTGATGCTTCTTGGCTTCATCCAACATGGCTTTCAACTGCTGCTTCTCCTGCTCCATCTCCTTCTGCTGCCTCTCCTGCTCTGCCTTCAGGTTCTGGGCTTTGTTCACCTCATCCTTAAATTGCTTCTCCAGCTTCGCTTTCTCCTCCTCAATGAACTTCTCCTTCTGCAGCAGGGCATCCTTCTCCGTCAGGAAGCTCTGCTGGAGGAGCTGTGTCTCCTGGCGGAGCTGAGCCTGCTGGGCCACCTGCATCTGGGGTGGGAGAAAGGACAGTGTGGTCAGACACCCAGGAGGGCAGTGGGGAGGACCTGAGGGTGGGGAGATGGGGCATGGGCAGCAGGGGTGGCACCAGGGAACACAGAGTCACCCACACACTCCGCTATACTGGGCAAGAGTTAAAGAGCAGAGCCGGGTTTAGGGAGCCACAAACGCAACACGGGGCAGGACAAACAGGGGGAGGACACGAGGGATCCTCCAGCACCAAGGCTGGGAACTGGGCACAGAGAGGAACACGGCAGGACACACCATGGGGCCGAAGAGCCAGCCCGGGTGGTGGGAATCCCCCCTCCACAGCAGAAGACGGGCTGGGGGTCCCGCTCCAACACTGCCTGTGGGGTTTGCTTCAGTGCCCCCGACTGAAGGGGGCATCCTTGACCCTCATAGGGGGTCCTGCCCCACCATCCCCAATGATGGTCCCTGGGGACCCGGCCAGGGATGGTGTGGGGTGGCTGGGGAGAGGGACGGCCTCCCTGTGTACCACCACTGCTAAGGGGGACCCACAGCCCAGTACCTCCTCTGCCTTCTGCTGCAGTAGTGCCGCCTCCTGCTTCAGCTTTTCCTTCTCCTTCTCCAGGTCGGCAATGGCCTTCCGCAGCTTCTCCGCATCCTCATCGCTCTGGTGCCTCTGGATCTCCAGGGTCTGCACCAGCGTCATCTTCTCCTGCGTGGCCAGCTCAGTCTCATGCAGCCTCTCACTGATCTCCTCTGCCTGCTTCTTGAACCGCTTGGCTTCCTCCTCAGCCTTGGCCTGGGCCATGCTCATCTCTGCCACTTGGACCTTGAGGCGCTCAGCCTCGGCCGTGATGTCCAACTGCCGCCGGCGCTCGGCCTCCAGCGTCTTCTGGAAGCCTTCGGTCTCCTCAGCCAGGCGCTGCTGCATCTGCTCCTTGTCCTCCTGCAGCCTCTTGGCGTGCTCCTGCGCCAGGTCCTTCTGTTTCTGCAGCATCTCAGCCTCAGCCCGCAGCCGCGTGGCCTCCTGCACCGCCTGCATCTTCTCCTTCAGCATCTTCTCCGCCAGCGCCCGCTGCTGTGCCAGGTCGTCCTCGGCCAGCTGCCGCATGCGGGCGGCCTCCTGTGCCTCCACGCTCAGCCGGGCCACCTCCTCTGCCACCTGCTTCATCTTCTCGGCCTCCTCCGCCAGGAACTTCTGTGTGTTGTCCTTGTCCTTGAGAATTAGCACCTTGTTCTCCTCCTCGATCCGGCTCTTCAACTTGGCCAGCTCCTCCATCTGCACCCGGACCTTGAAGAGCTCCTCCTCCACCTGGGCCTTCTGCCGGACGGCATCCGTCACCTCCTCCTTCAGCCGCTGCAGCTCCTCGTCCAGGATGCCCTTCTGATGGTCCGTCTCATCCAGCTGCAGCTTCACCTTGGTCAGCTCCTGCTCCACCTGCGCCTTCTGCCGCAGCGTCTGCTCGGCAAACTTCTTGTGCTTCTCCATCTCGGCGTCAGCCAGCTGCTTCTGCCGCAGGGCCGCCTGCTCCGCCTGCGCCCGCTTCGCCGCCTCCAGCTCGGCCTCCTTCCGCAGCTTCTCCGCGTCCGCCTGTGCCTGCGCCTTGGCCTGCGCCTCCTCCTCCGCCCGCTGCTTCAGCCGCTCGGCCTCCTCCACACGCTGCCGGGACAGGCTGGCGTCCTGCTCAGCCTTGCCACGGGCAAACTCGGCCTCCTCGGCCGCCCGCCGGGCCCGTTCGGCCTCCTCGCGCAGCCGGTCCAGGAGGCTCTGCTCCTGCTGCCGCGTCTGCAGCAGCTCCTGCTCCTTCTGCTGCACGGCGGCCAGGTGAGCCTTCTCCTCCGCCGCGATCCGCTTCTGCGCCGCCTCCCGCGCCAGTTGGATCTGCCGCTCCGACTCCTTCTCGGCCAGCTCCTTCTGCCGCCGCGCCTCTTCCACCATGGCCCGCAGCCGCTCCACCTCCTCCAGGGCCAACCGCCGCTGCCGCCCGGCCTCCTCCTCGGCCGCCAGGATGGCCTGAACCTTCTCCTCGGCCTCACGCCGCCGGCCCTCCTCCTCCAGCGCCAGCGCCCGCTGCCTCTCAGCCTCCCGCTCCGCCTGCTCCCGGCTGCGCTGCACTTCCTCCGCCTCCCCGCGGATGCGGCTTAGCTCCCGCTCCAGCTCGCTCTTCCCAGCTGAGGCCCTCTCAAAGCTGGCCTTGAGGGCACGGATCTCCTCCTCCACCTGCCGCCGCTGCCGCAGCGTGTCCTCCACCAGCCCCTTCTGCCGCTCCAGCTCGCTCTCCGAGGAGCGCTTCAGCAAGGCAATCTTCTCCTCAATGTCCTGCTTGTGCTGAGCCGCCTGCTCCTCCAGCAGCTTGCGCTGGTAGGCCTCATCCTCCGCCAGCCGCCGCAGGCGCTCGTTCTCCGCCTCCTTCTCCTTCAGCGCGATCTCTGCCTCCGCCTTCAGCCGTGAAGCCTCATTGATGGCCGCCAGCTTCTCCTTCAGGATGCGCTCGGCCTCGGCCCGCTGCCGGCCGGCCTCTTCCTCTGCCAGCTGTCGTTGCCGCTTGGCTTCCTCGGAGAGGGCACGCAGGCGGGCGGCCTCCTCAGCCAGCTCCCGCAGCTTGCTGGCCTCCGCCTCCAGCCGCTGCTTCGACTTCTCGCTGCTGGAGCGCGACTCCTCCTCTGTCTTGGCCTTGCTCTCCAGCAGGACCTCCATCTCAGCCCGCAGCTTGGCCAGCTCCTCCTCCAGCTCCTTCCTCCTCTGGATGGCCTCGTTCACCTCACTCTTCAGCCGCGAGAGCTCTTCCTCCAGGAGCAAGCGCTGCTGTTCCCCGTTCTCCATCTCCGCCTTCAGTCGGATCAGCTCCTGCTCCGCCGCCAGCTTCTGCTGGGCCGTGCCCTCCGCCAGCTCCCGCTGCTTCTCCAGTTCCTCCTCCGCCAGCTCCTTCTGCCGCAGGGCCGCCTCCTCCGCCTTGGCACGCTTGCGGGCCTCGCGCTCCGCATCCTCCTTCTGCTTCTCAGCCTCCTCCTGCGCCAGCGACTTCTTGTGGGCCACCTCCTCGGCCTGCAGCCGCAGGCGCAGCGCCTCGTTGGCCTTCTGCCGCCAACGCTCCAGCTCCTTCTCGGCCTCTTCCCGCGAGCGCTCGGCCTCCAGCTGCTGCCTCTTCAGCCGCTCGGCCTCCTCCTGCAGCTGGGCCACCGCATCGTGCTCCTGCTGCAGCGACAGCTCCAGCTGCGCCGTCTTCTCAGCAAAGGAGAGCCGCTTGCTCTGCAGCTCGGCCTCGGCGCTGCGCTGGGCCACCTCCTGGGCCACCTGGATCTGCCGCTCCTTCTCGGCCTCCGCCTGCCGCATGCGCCGCTCGGCCTCCTCCGCCTGCAGCCGCAGCTGCTCCAGGTCCGCCACCGCCTTCTGCTTCTCCCGCGCCGCCTCGCGCTCGGCCTGCACCTTGCGCTTCAGCTCCTCCTCTGCCTCACGCTTCTTCTGGCTCTCCTCCTTCACCTGGCGCCGCAGGCGCTCGGCCTCCTCCTGCGCCTGGCGCTTCTGCCGCTCGGCCTCCTCGGCGCGTGCCCGCAGCTCCTGCAGCTCCGTCTCAGCACCCTCCCGCTGTTTCTCGGTGCTCTCCAGCTGCAGGCGGATGAGGCGGATCTCCTCCTCGACCTTCTTGCGGTTGTACTCGGCCTCCTCAATCAGCTTCACCTTAGACTTGATCTGGTGGTCTGAGTTTTGCCGCAGCTGCATCAGCTCCTGCTGGATGTTCTGCTTCTGCTGCTCGGCATCCACGGCCACCACCTCCCGCCGGGTGACCTCCTCCTGCATGCGGAGCTGCAGCTCCTGCGCCTCCGCCTCCGCCTGCGCCTTGGCTTTGGCGTGGGCCTCGGCCAGCTGCCGCTGCTTCTCCAGCTGCGCCTCCACCTCCGCCAGCCGCTTCCTCTCCTCCTCCTTCAGCTTCTCGGCGGCTTTCTGGAGGGGAAAGAGGGTGCAGGGGACAGAGAGGGGAGAGAGAGACAAATCACAAGGGATGCGATCGCGCCGCGGCATTCGGCGCCGGCCAAGCCACGCACCACTGAGCCAGTGGAGGGCTGGAGGACGTGCGTGGAAGGGCTTTGGCCCCCGGGCCGCCCCACGCGCCGCCGGCAGTGACGCCAGCTTCCAGAAGACATGTGGCGTGACAGGGGACACACAGCAGCGCGGGCAGACAAGGCGACGGGAGCCAGACAGCAGCACGGGAAGCAGGGCGGCCACGTACCAGAGAGAAGGGACAGAGCGCGAGCGGAGCCCGAGCAACGGAGACAGACGCGAGCAGCGTGCACACAACCACCACGGCTTCCTGTACGAGTGGGCCGGCACAGACAGCCCCCACCGTGAGCAAAGGAGAGAGACGGCCCGAGCGCCAAAAGCTGGACAGAGAGGGGAGCCGTGCAAGGGCGATGCCAACAGAGGTTTCCCTGCCGGGAAAGCCTCAACGACGGAGAGAGAGCAATCCAGCTGGTTCGAAACCCCCTCCCGGCGCCTTCCAGGTGCGAGCGCAGCGCTCACACCACATGCACCATGAAGAGAGGCAGCCGCCCGCTCCGCAGGGCCTGGGCACAGGCAGCACACATGCAAGGGAGCCGGGCCCCTGCGCCAGACCCCCGATCCCAGGAGCAGCACAGAGGCTGCGGAGGGGCAGGGAAGGCAGGGGGTGCCACAGGGAAGGGGCATGCGCGGAGTGAGTACCTGGTGCAGGGCTGCCAGAGTCATCCTGGTTTTTTACCCTCCATTAGATCCCCACCAATACAAACATCCCCAAAGAAAAAGCACTGGCAAAGCGGCTCCGAGGGCAGAAACCAAGAGTTAGAGAGAGGTTACCCCGCGCCAGACCCCGCGGGCCGGCGCCCAGCACAGCGGCATGCGCAGGCGGGTGCTGACTGCACTACGTGTATCTGGGAAGTGCCTCCTACCACCAGTCACACCAGAGACCCCAGTGCCCAGAGCCAGCTCGGCTCGAAGACCCTCCAGAGCCAGTGGCCTCACCCCCAGGAGCCCAGCAGGGAGCAGTTAAGAGGCTGCGGACCAGTGTTAGTGATGGGGGCCAGAGTCACAGCCATAGGCCAGCATTATCGATAGGTCCAGGGCTGGAGTCATGGCCATGGGCTAGTGTTAGTGATCAGGGCTGGGGCCGGAGTCACAGCCCTGGGCTGGTGACAGTAATGGGTCCAGGGCTGGAGTCACGGCCGTGGGGCAGCGTTAGTGATGGGGCCAGTGTAAGTGATGGGTCCAGGGCCAGCGTCACAGCCATGGGCTGGCGTTAGTGATGGGGCCAGAGCCCCCGTGAGCCGCGCTCCCTGCGGTTACACGGCCGGCCACGCCGCCCTGCGCCTCTCCCTACCTCCTCCTCCTCCAGCCGCCGCAGCGTCTCGGTGATGAACTTGATGTACTGGGTGGTGAGAGTGGTCAGCTCGCTGTACTGCGTCCGCAGGTCCACGTACTGCAGAGACAGAGGGTCAGAGGGAGGGAGGGAGGGGAGTACACCCATGGACCCCGGCCCCTCAGCGATGGTGGGGCCAGATGGGGGTGAGTCTGCACAGCAGCTTCCCAAGCCCTCCCCTCCACCATCATGGGGCACCCCAGGCCCACAGTTGTGCGATCCCCCTCCTCACCTCCTGGATGATGCTGTCAGACGCCGACTGCACTTTGGGCTTCTTGGCTGGCGATGCCATCGGCTCCACCTGTGCCTTGAAGCTCACAAGCTGCAGCTCATAGTCCTGCCAGGGAGAGGGTACTCAGCGTGCCACCACAGCCTTGGCGAGACCTCCAGCCTTGGCGCTGTGTCCCCCACTCTCCCAGAGACACTGTGCTGCCCACCCAGCCCCCCCCCGAGCCCCGGCCCCCTGGGCAGCAGGCGCACCTTGATGGCATCGATGTACTGCTTGGCATAGCGCTGGCACTCCTCCACCTTCTCCTTGTGCTGCTCACACTCCTCCAGCAGTTTCTGGGGAGACGTGTGAGGGTGAGCCCAGGCACCCCACGGCCACCTGAGAACACCCCCGGCACATCCCAGCCACGCCACAGCTGGGAATGGCCAGAAGCACCCCTCATCCTCCTGGGGATGGCCAAGAGCGCCCCTTGCCCTGACACAGCCAGGGACGGACAACAGAACCCCTCATCCCACCATGGCCACCCAAGAGCCCTCCCCACCCCGCTGCAGCAGGGACAGCTGAGAGCACCCCTGGCCCCATTGGGGTCGCGCATGGCCAGGTGCACTCCTTGCCCCGCCAGGTATGGCCAGGCACACACCCTGCACCACCAGGGGATCCCACTGGGGATGACCAGGAGCACCCCTTGCCCCACAGCAGCCAAGGATGGCTCGGTACCCCCCTCATCCCGCCTCTGCCTCTACCTTCTCCTGCAGGAGCTGCTCGCGCACGACCTGGCTGTCGGTGATGGGCACGGCCTGGATGCCCTCCTGGCGCTGCCGGGCGTCGCGGATCCACTGGCGCAGGGCATCGCAGCTCTGCCGGTAGTAGCGCAGCTGGCGGCCCAGCTGGTCCAGCTCGCGCTGGCGCAGGTCGGCCTGGCCCAGCACGGCCTGCCAGCGCTCCAGCAGCTGCTGCACCCGCTCCCGGTACCGCTCCAGGTCCACGTCCCGCTCGCTGTGCCCGCGGACCATCCGCTCGTTCACATCCTTAGCCTTGCTGAGGTCGGTCTCCAGGGTGCTGAAGAAGGGCTGGTGCCCCTCAGCCTCCGCTCGCAGCCGCTGCAGCAGATGGGCAGGGGTCAGTGGTGGCCCCAGCTGCCCCGGCTCCCCCTCGCACTGCCCGGAACCCCCCCCGGTACCTTCAGCTCAGCCTTGCTGGCCTCCAGCTCAGCCAGGTCAGCCGGCACCGCCTGCACGTCCTTCAGCTGCTCCTCGTACTTGCGGAGCAGCTCCTCAGCCCCCTGCGTGCTCCGGATCACCAGCCCAATGGTCTTCAGCCTGTGGCAGCGGGAGGGATCAGCCAGGGGCAGGACACGAGTGGGGTGGCAGCAGGACAGGAGAAGGATGGGCTCAGCCGAGAGCGGGACAGCCCAGCCAGGGTGGCAGCGCGGAGACACGAGGGAAGGAAAAGGAAAATAAAGGGCAGAAGGAGGAAGGGAAGAGCAGAGGGCAAGGCAAGGCAAAGCAAGAAGACAGAAACAGGGAACAGAAACAAAAAGGGAAACGAAGAGGCAACAGGGAAGGGAAGGGAAGGACATGCTGGCTTCCCCCAAGCCCCCTGAGTCCCACCAGCTGCCCAAGCTCATTCCCAGCCCAGGGTTCCAAGAAGCCGCAGAGTGCCAGGGCCGGGATCACACTCACTTCTCCAGGTAGATACTGGAGAGGCTGTACACCTGCTCCATCTTCCGCAGGGTGACCTCCAGCTCGGAGCGCAGCACAGGGGCTGAGCCCGCCTGCTCTGGCTGCGCCAGCACCTGCTCCGTCTTCTCGCTGACCTTGGCTAAGTTCTTCTGGATGCCCTCCAGCTCCAGGTGGGTTTGCTGTGGGGAGGGAGTCCCTCAGTCCCTGCCGGCTGCGGGTCAGGGTGAACCCCCCCAGATGCTTCCCTGGTACCCCCGGACCCGAGGAGGAGCCAAGCAGGGGAAGGGTCTGCAGCCCACCAGAGCAAGTGGGCAGGGGAGGTTTACATGGGATACTGGGAGCAATTCCTTCTGAAAAAGGGCTGTACAGCCCTGGCACAGGCTGCCCAGGGCAGGGGTAGAGTCCCCATCCCTGGGGGGTTTGACAGTTGTGTGGACGTGCCATGTGGGGACAGGGTTTAGTGGTGGACCTGACAGTGCTGGGAGAGCAGTCGGGCTCAGTGGGCTCAGAGGCTTTTCCAACCCAAACCACTCTGAGATTCCACGACAGCCCCCAGCCCTGTCCTGGCACCGAGGCCCCCCCGTCCGGGCACGTTTCACACACGTCACGTGCCCTCACGTGCGCACACGCGTGTCACACACCTGCTGCTCGGCCTGGCGCTGGGCACACTCGCGCAGCGGGTCGGCGTCCAGGGGCAGGCGCAGACGGTGCACGGTGCGGCTCTCGCAGCTCTCCAGCTGCAGCCGGATGTCCTTCAGCTGCGAGATGTAGCTCTTGCACAGCGACTCATCCTGCTCTCCTTTGG
>JAWWMA010000076.1:3975418-3985714 GCA_035041425.1 Mionectes olivaceus | reverse complement strand
TCCCCTCTGTCTGTCCCCATAACTGTCCCTCTGTCCCCTCTGTCTGTCCCCATAACTGTCCCTCTGTCCCCTCTGTCCCCCTCCTGTCTCGTTCTTGTCCCTCTCTCCGTCCTCGGTCCTCTCTGCCCCATCCTGTCCCTCCGTCCCCCTCCTGTCCCTCTGTCCGTCTGTCCCTCAGTCAATCCGTCCTGGCCACTCGAGTCTCTCTGCTCGGGGTTCGGGGAGTCACGGGTGGGACGTCCCACGCTGTCCGCAAAGTGCCTGTGGGGGTCACACGGGGTCCCCTGGAGGGGTGTCACGCGTGGGATGTGACACACACGGACCCCACAGGAGGGTCACGCGAGGTCCCTTTTGAGGCGTCACACCCCGATCCTAAAAGGAGAAGAGGAGCGGTGAATGTCACGCACACGCGCGCGTGACGCGCGACTCGGGCCACGGAGCTCCCAAGTGGGTGTCCCCTGCGCTTTCCAAACGCCACAGCGAGCCGAGATCCCCCCTCCCAACCCCGGTCCCCCGTGCCCCGTCCCCGCAACGGGACGCGGCGGGAAGCGGCGTCCAAAAAAAGAGGACGAGGTCCCACCGAGATTCGAACTCGGATCGCTGGATTCAGAGTCCAGAGTGCTCACCATTACACCATGGGACCGCCTCGCACCGCGCCCCGGCATCGCGGCGCAGACCCCTCCGCGCCGCTCCCTCCGCGACGAAAAAGAGACCCCCCGCGACCCTCCCGGCGGGAAAGCGGCGGCGGAAAACGGGGAAGAGACCCCCGGGATGTGCCGGGAGAGGGAAAAACGGAGGCGCCCGAACAGGGACTTGAACCCTGGACCCTCAGATTAAAAGTCTGATGCTCTACCGACTGAGCTATCCGGGCTCTGTGGGAATCTCCCCGCCACGGACAATTTGGGCTGAAATCCCGAGGGTTTGGGAAAAATCACGGGGTTTTGGGGAGAAATTCCCCTGTTTTGGGCAGAAATCATTCCGAGGGGAATGATTCCTCTGGGGTTGTGCCGGGGGAGGGATTTTTGGGGCGTGTTGCAAAATACAATTATTTATTATTATAATGAATAATAATAAATAATGTATAGTCAATATCTGATTATATTCGATATTATATATAATTTATAGTATAATATACACTGTAATAGAAAACATAATATGTACTATAATATATAAAATACAAGCCTAATGTATTTTATATATTATAATATTTATAATGATAATAAAATAACCTTACATATTTTATATCTAATTATATTAAATATTTTATATAATTTGTAGTTTAAGATGTACTCTAATACAACACATAATGTAAGATATAAAATTTAACCCTAATCTGTTATAGAATTCCCGCTTCCCTTTTTCCAGGTCCAGCCCCTTCAGAAAATGCAAATCAGGACTTTCAGGGGCCATAAAAAGGTAAAATCTGGGGACAAAGTTCTTCCCAACCCTCCTCTGGAGGAGCCTGCGGGTCCTTCCTGCTCCGGTAAGAAATTCCCGGTCGGAAAAATCCGTGAATTAACTTCTAGAAATTTTCTGGAACAAGTCGATTTTTTAACGGGATAAACTCCCACTTTCCAATGGAGTTCCAATCCCTGCCATCTCCTGATTTTAGCAGGTGTTGGAGATGTGGGAAAAAGCACAAGAATTCCCAGGAAATCAGGATTAAATCCCAATTTAAACCCAGCTCGCTCCTTGTTTTTCTTCCCTGGGAGTGTGGATTGGTGGGAAAAGTCCTCGGAAAGAGGCCCATCCGTGAAATCCCAGGATTCCCTTCCATGCCCCTTCCCAGATTTAAATTCCACAAGGAATCAGGGAAGAAAAACACCCGGAACCTCCTTTTCCCTGAGAACCCCAATCCCTCCATCCATAAACTCCCGGATATTTTTCCCTGTTATTTTCATACCTCGATTCTCTTGTTCTTTCCTGTGGAATGTGCGAAGGGGCCGAAGGAATTCCATGAGGTTCCGGGACATCGATGGATTCCTGGCTCTGGTGGTCGACACTGCTCCCAGTCCTGACGTTCCAACGCGGATCCCACCTGGCCACAGGTGAAGACAATTCCATTTGGGATGTATTTGGGACGCATTTCCCTAAAACACCCGATTTCTGCTGAAATCCCTTCAAAAACTCTGGAAGAGCTTCTTTATCCGGAGGGTGCTCAGGGCTGGAAGAGGCTCCCCAGGGAATCGGTTTCCCACCCCCCTCTTTTTCCCACGATTTTTCCAGCCGAGACGCCCAAAGGTTCGAAACACCAAAGGATGAATCCAGGGATCTCAAATCCCACGAGCGTTCCGTGCCCTTTTCCCAGCTCCCCTCTGGATTCCTCTCCTGCTGACGTGATTCTGGCGGTTGCCCGACGTAATTCCATGAAAACCCGACGCAGATAAGCGGGAACAACCCCTCTGGTTTTTCCCAAAACAGGTCGGTGGGTGAGTTCTCCCGGGATTCCCGTTGTCGGGATCGTCGGGGGGCGGGTTGTGCTGCCCTGTCAGCTGAGCCAGGACCCCATTCCTGAGGGTTTCTCCGTCCGCTGGACGTTCCACGAGGATTCCCGAAGGATCCCCGTGGGCAGTTTCGATGGGAAGAGCCAGAAGGAAGAGGAGGGGGATGGGAAGTTCCGGGGCCGGGTGGAGTTTTTCCCAAGGGAATTCTGGACCAGGAATGTGTCCCTGGGACTGAGGAACGTCAGGATCTCCGACCAAGGGTCCTACACGTGCCACGTGTCGTTCCAGGACGTGTCCCAGGAGGCGTCGGTGGAGCTGGAAGTGGCAGGTGGGAATTCCGGGATCCTTCCAGTCCTTTTTCAAAAAAAAGGGTCCAAAAATTTTTTTTTTTTTTGGTGCATTTTTAAGTATTTTTAAAAAGATGGTTTTGGTTCACGTTTTTATGTTCTGTGGGGTTTTATATTTTATTTATTTTCCGCAGCCATCGGCGACGTTCCCACCATCGTCCTGAACTCCCGGAAAAGCGACCTCAGCCTCTCCTGCCAAGCCTCGGGCTGGTTCCCAGATCCCGAAATTCTTTGGCTGGACGGCCAAGGAAAGATCCAGAAGGAATTTTCCGGCCCCAGGATGACGCTGGAGCCTTCAGGGCTGTTCCGTGTTGGTGCTTCCGTGACCCTCCCGCCCGGATCGGACCTGGAAGTTTCCTGTAGGATCATCAACCCCCGGCTCAACATCACCAGGGAATCCCGGATCCGCATCTCAGGTGGGGCTGGAATCGCCCCCGGGATCGGCTCCGTTCCCAGAAATCCCCTGATCCTCTTCCACCTCATTCCTGGTTGGTTTGGCGTTCCAGGAAGTCCATAAAAAGCGGGATTGAGGCTTTTCCTGGTCCCTCCTCCAAGATGTTGGAGCTGAATTATAAAATAGGGATTTTTATACATTGCTTTTCCCTCTTAAAGAGCAGGATCGAGGCTCCTGCTTTTCCCTCCTCCAAATTCCAGCAGCCATCTCCTTAATTATTAATACACTTTCTAAATCATTAACAGGAAATAATTAATGGAATGTCGCTCCTTTTCCCACCTTTTCCCAGACATTTTCCTCCCCTCCATCTCCTCCTGGCTGAGCCTTTTCCTGGCGCTTTTGGGCCTCAACCTGCTCCTGATTTCCGCCGTGTTTTGCCTCCTGAGGAGTAAGTTTTGGGAAAATCCCAGGGGAAAAAAATCCCCTGGAATGAAAAAAAAATTCCCAAGGGAAACCCAGGTAAAATAAAAACAACAACAACAACAACAATAAATCGAATTAAAAACTGAGCAGTGACCGAATTCTGGAATTGGAGCCCAAAAAAAGGTGGGGAATTCCTGACTCCGTGTCCCGGAATTCCTTGGGAAGTCAATCCGAGGGTGTTCCCGGTGGGATTAAACCCCAGAAGATGATTCAAATCTCATTCGAGTGCCAAAAAAAAACCATGGGATAAAAGGGTTTTTTTCCTGCTTTTTTTTAACCAGGGAGCCAGAAGGAAAATGCCAGTGCAGGTGAGTGATGAGGAATTAAGGTTAATTATTTATACTAATGGTATTATTTATATTTATTAAAATTATTTTGACTCGATTTATAGATTGATATAACCCATATTTAAATTATTTAAATGTATTTCTATTAAATCCTGGAGCAGTTGCATCCAAAGCTTTGGAGGCCTTTAATTTAATTTTTGTTTTATTTTTATTTTATTTTTAAAATATTATTTAAAAATTAAATTCAACTAAAATACAGGGAATTAAATTAATCTGAAACATGAAATCAAAATTAAATTAAATTGAAGGAAGTTAAACAAAGTTGAGTTTTATTTAATTTAATTCAAATCAAATAAATTTTAATTAAATCAGAGGTCTAAGCTCATTTTGCAAATCTCACCGTGGCGGGAGAAGGAGAAATTCCATGAAAAAATTCCCATTTGGATGAATTTCTCTTGTTTTTCAGTGAAAGTGAAGCTGGAAAGGGAAGAAGGTAAAAAAATCCTCTGGGAAATGGGAAACATCCAATGTCAAATATTAGGGAAGGTCCCAAACTGGGATTTTTGGGAATCAAAATTCCGTGCCCTCTCTTTTCCAGAAAAAAAGAAGGTGAAGTCGGTGTTGGGTAAGAGATTCCCTTTTTTCCTCCCTTTTCCCTTCCCTTCTCCCTTTTCCCTTTCCCTCTGACTCCGGGAGGCACCTCCAGAACAACATTAACAATAAATATTAATAATTATTAACAGTATCTGTTATTAAATATTAACATTATTCCCAATTATTCCCTGGATTCCACGCCTGGAATCTCCAGACGGAGAGAAAGCCAAGAAGCGAGCGGGTAAATCCCATTCCCATGAAATATTCCATGGGAAAAACAATCCTTGGTTTAATCAGTTTCCTCTTAATTGAAAGTTATTAATTAATCCCGGGGGGTGATTCAAACACAGCTTTCCCCTTACCTCTTCCCTGGGATTTCATGGAATCACTTGGGCTGGAAAAGACCTCTGAAATCCCAGAATCCAAGCCCAAATCTTCCCAATTTTCCTTGTTTTCCCTGGAATTTTCCCCTCCCTCAATTTGTGCCCTTTTCTTTTTCCAGCCAAGATCCACTTCAAGAAGCGCTTTGGTAAGGGCTGGATTTGCATAACTTTGCATAAATTTACATTTTTGTCTCTGAGTCCTCTTTAGAAACAATAGGATGAGAATTCCTGATAATATCCGTGTTATCCCTGGATTTAAAGTTAATGAATGCAGTGAAATACCAATTTATGGGGAGGTTTATCCTTGTTTTCCAGTCCTGGGAGCTGTTCCTGTTGGGAAAGCTGGGAAAGAATGGGAAAACTGGGAAAAAAAGGGATTCTTGGGGGTTGCTCAAGTTGGGGAAAATGGGAAAAAACCAGGAAAAATAGGGAAAAACTGGAAAAAATGGGGGGAAATTAGGAAAATGGGGGAAAAATAGGAAATCCAAACAAAAATACCTGGAATATCTTTTCCTTGCAGGTCGACTGAAGACAGAGCTGGGTGAGTAAGAACCGTGGGATTGTGGAAATTCCTGGGATTTTGAGGTTAAATGGGACTTTTGGGAGATCCCCAGTCCCGGGAGGATCAAATTCCACCGAAAAACCTGGAATGCAGCAATGCCCATTGTTTTTCCATAGATTTCTGGGAAGCCCGGAGCCATGCAGGTGAGCTGGAAAAATGGGAATGTGCCTTGGATAATGGGAATGGAGAAGGGATGGGGATGTTGGGAATGGTGGCAAAAGGGAGCCCTGGAAGGTGCCCAAGGCCAGGGTGGGATCGGGACACAATTCCCAAGAGGACAGATGGGAAGTGGGAGAGGGATTTGTGTCCTGGGAAATCCCAGGATGGGAGAGATCCAGGGGGCCCTTGGGGATCCAGGGATTTGAGGACTGGGGGGATTCAGAAGTTCAGGAACTTCAGGAAATCTGGGATTTGGGGATTCGGGGATTCATGGACTTGGGAATTCAGGAATTCACGGATTCCATGGCTCCTTCTCCTCCCGTCCCGCAGTTCCCGTGGCCTGGAATGCCCCGGAGCGGATCCTGGAGCTCCCGAGCGGGGACAGCGAAGCGTCTGCGCCCACATTCCCGGTGCGCGTGGGGCGGGAAGGCTTCGGAAGTGGGAAGCGCTACTGGGAGCTGGAGCTGGGCCAGGAGCAGGACTGGGCGCTGGGAGTGCTGCGGGAAAAGGCGGGATGCGAGGCGGGATCCGTTCCCGGGCGGGATTCCTGGGCTTTGCATCGATCCCAGGGAGAGCTCTATTCCAGCGGCGGATCCCGCGGGCTCAGGAAGCTCCGCGGCGGCGGCTCCGCCTTCGGCGTCTTCCTGGACCTGGAATGGGAGCGCCTGGAATTCTACGACGTGGGGACCGCGGAGCTCCTGGAGAGGCTGGATCTGAGCGCCGCGGGGGATCCGCAGGGAATGTTCTTCCCATTCGTGTCCCGCGGGGAAGGGATCGGGATCCGCCCGGTGCCGATGCCGCTCCCGCTGAAGGGGCTTTGAGCAGGGATTGGGGAAAGGTGGGAGAGCGGGGAGAAAATGATGGAAAAGGGAATGGGAAGGAACGGGAGGGTTAAATAAATGAGTGCACAGTATCACAACCGCTTTACAAATTTATTAATTAATGCTGATTGTTAAGCCATTAATCACCCCCCAGCCCCAACAAACGGGGTCACATGACTCAACCCCCCACGGAGCGAATTCCCAACCCCTTCCCCTTGGAGCAGGGGCTGAAAAATGGGAAGAGATTTCCGGAAAACCTCAAGGGAAGCGACGCCAGGAGGCTCTTCCCTTCCACGTCGAAGAAGGAGAGGCTGTGGGATTCCTGATCCAGAAAAACCCCGAGCACTGGGCAGGGCCCGCAGTTCCAGCCCCCGGGAATGCTGAATTCCCCCCGGGAATAGCCGAGGCTGAGCACCCGCTCCCGCTCCTGGGGCAGTGCCATCCCACCGTCCCGCAGGGAATCCCGGACCTCCTGGGCCAGCACTCCCAGCTCCCAGCCAGATCCCGCCCCGACCTCCACTTCCCAGTAATGCTTCCCTCGGGAAAAGGATTCCTTGGACACCACGACGGGTTTGGGGTGGAGCTGCTCGGCGGCGTCGGAGCAGGAAACGACCCAGGATTGATCCCGGAGGGAGAGTTCGGGATGTTTGCAGAGCTCGTCCAGGGTCAGCGGGACTGGGAAAGGCGAGGATTTACAGGGAATTAGGGAAAAGTAATTACGGAAAGCAACGGGAAATGGGAGAAAATGGGAACAATTGTACAGGAGGACACAAAATTTGGGGGGTTGTGTGTAATTTAATGTGACAACGGAGGAGAAGAAGAAAGAGAGAGGAAGGTCCTGACTCACCTGCGTTGCTCTGGGCACGTCTGAACTCTGCGGGGAAATGAGCGGCTAATTAACGCTAATGAAGGACAGCAGCTCATTTGCATCGAGTTTTGCATAACTGGGGGCGGCTTTTGGGGACCTGGGCCCGGGTCCAACTCACCCAGCTGGGCCTGGATTTGTTCTGGAAGGAGAGAAATTCCGTCACCGTCCTGCTGGGAAAGGGGCACCTGTCCCAGGTGTGTCACCTGCCCCAGCCCTCGAAGTGGCCCCAATTTTTCCACCCAAAATGTGCTTCTCTTTTTTCCCCCCCTGAGCCCCAAAGTCTTGAAATTCGCAAAATTCCCGAAGCTGGGGAATTTTCTCACCGATTTTCGCCTCCATGTCCTGGTTTTCTACGGGGAAAGAAAAGGAAATCAGGATTTGGGAGTGGGAGAGGAGGGGGATTCCGGGAATGTGGGGATGGAAAGGATTTTTTTACCCTTCTGGAATTTTTCCTGCACTTCCTCTGGAAAACAAAGGGAGAAAAAGGAGGAAAATTCAGGAAAATTCAGGACACCAACCCCCCCCCCAGGTCTAAGAAATCATCAGAACTCCTCCAATAAACAGTCTCAGCCCGAGTCCAACAAACCCTCAGCCCCGAGCTCAGCCCTTACCCAGCTCCATCCTGAGGTCCTCGATGTCTGAAAGGGTTGAAATATTAAAAATTACTTTTTTTCCCCTCCCCATTTTTACCCCTTTTCCCCCCCAAAATACACGGAATTCTCCCCATTTTCCCGACACTTCCACAGGTTTTTTTTAACAGAGCTGATTTCCCAGGTCCAAGTGATGTGGTGGTTTTTTTTTTTTTTAATTAGCAAAGAAATTTGAAGACAGAAATTGTTGAGGAAAAAAAAAAGACTTTTTTTTTCCACTCACCCTCCTGAATTTGCTTCTGGGCATTTTCTGGGAAAAGAGGAAGATTTTAGAGCACAAAAAATTTAATTATTAAATTTAATTTAATTACAAATGTAATTTAGTAATTTTAAAATTCCCTACGCTCAGGTTTATCTTGGGGTTTTTTTAAGGGATTTTTGGAAAAAATGGCCACAAAATTAGGCCAGAAAATCCCAATTTTTTGGAGTCTTTGCCACAAAACATCCTGAAAAATGGGATTATTTCCCCCGTGGTTGATCCCAACAGCCAAAAATTCCTGTTTTCCTGATGCTTCCAATGGAACTGACTGTTAACCTGAGGTTTAATTAAGTTAATTAATTAGATAAATGGTTTCACTCACTTTCCCGATCCGTCGCCTTTTTGTTGACTGTGGGAAAATGGGGAAAGGGGAATGTTGGTTAACTCAGGATTTTTTCCAGGGAAGGTTTTCCTGGGAAGAGGGAAAAAGGAAGGGAAAAGGGGGGAAAAAGAGGGAAATGGGGGAAAAAAAGGAGGAAAAAAGGGGGGGGGGAAGGGAAAGGAAAGGAAAAAAGGAAAGGGGGAAAAGGGAAAAGAAGGGAAAGAGAAAGTTTGGGAAGGTTTGGAAAGGAAAGGGAGTTAAGGAACTTACTCCAGAGTTTATAAACAGCTGCCAGGACCAGGAATATCCCAAAGAGCAGGATCATCACAAAAGCCGGGAGCCAGGGCGAGATGGCCGGGAAGAAACTCTCTGGAAAACAATCCAGGGGCTCTGTTATTCCCTTGGAATATCCCCCCCACTGTGGAATCGTGGAATGGTTGGGCTGGGAGGGACCTTCTTCCAAACCCCCTTCCCTAAAACCGGGAATTCCATCCCCAGTCTCTCCCTCAAAGCACCACCACCCTTGTGATGATTTGGGAAGTTTCCCCCCCCCGGCTGGAAAAGCAGGAAATTCCACTATAAAACTGGGAATTGATCGATTATCCCACTGAAAACTGGGATTCCTGGGAAAAAAGGGCACCAGGTCCCTGCTTTCCCCCCCCCACCCGCGATGACGACGGAGGATTCTGTGGATGTTTTCCCGAGGCTGTCGATGATCCTGCAGGACACGGCGTTCCCAGATTCCAGCGTGAGGACAATGGAGCTCCCGGCATTCCCGGCTGTCTCCGTGCTCAGGGGATTCCCGGTGATATTCCTGCCTTTCCCATCCGTCCACAACACCCGGACTTCGGAGAAGAGCCGCTCCGAGAGGCACTTGAGGCGGATTCCAGAGTTTTCCAACCCATCCAGGATGAGCAGAGGGCCACGGAAGGTCCCTATGGATGAGCAGGACACAGGAGCTCCAGAAGGATATCCCAATTTCCCCCCCTCTCCAAGGCATCTGGAATTATTGGGATAATTCCTGCCAGGTGGGAATAAAACAACGTGAGCCAAGAAATTCATCGGGAGCCAAAAATTCCTCTAGCCCGAAAAATCCCAAATTAACTTCCCTGAGTTCTCCCAATGGAATAATTTGGAAGCTTGAATCCCAAAGAATTCCAGAAGCTCTCTGGAGATCCTCAGGGTCCTTTCCAAGCTCAATAAATCCATGAAATCCCATAAAATTACCTGCTGTGGGGTGGAGTCTGGAGAGAAATGGGATGAAGGTGAGGATCTGGATCCGGGGCCCCATTCCTGAGGGGGAAGGAAAAATCCCAGGTGGGAATGGGAAATCCACGGGAATGGGTCCTGCTCCTGAGCTCTGGAGCAGCTGGATCTGCTCCAACAAATTGTTCCCCTTTTTTGGAAGTCATTCTGTGGGTTCCTTTCCAGGATTTAGAGGGAAGAGTAAAGAGAAAAAAGGTGGGAAAAGAGAGAAAACAGGAAAAACTCCCACGAATTCCCTTTTTCCAGGGGGTCTTTTTTCCTCAGTGGCAACTCCCAGGGAAACGAAGCCGCTCTGGAAACTCTGAGGGGTTTTTATCTGCAGGTTTTTGGGGATGTTTTTATCCGCAGGTTTTTGGGGATGTTTTTATCCGCAGGTTTTTGGGAATGTTTTTATCCGCAGGTTTTTGGGAATGTTTTTATCCCCGTTCCGGCCCCTTTTCGGCCCCTCCCCTATGAC
>JAWWMA010000076.1:3681684-3703125 GCA_035041425.1 Mionectes olivaceus | reverse complement strand
GACCCTGTTTGTCCCTGTCCCCAGATGTCCAGCTCCCTGTGACCCTGTTTGTCCCTGTCCCCAGATGTCCAGCTCCCTGTGACCCTGTTTGTCCCTGTCCCCAGATGTCCAGCTCCCCGCTGTCGAAGAAGCGCCGCATCTCCGGGTCTGAGCCGCCGACGGGCTCCAGCCGCGCCCCCACCCCCGCTGTGTCCCCCAGCGTCGCCCCCACCAACGTGAGTGTCACCTGACGGGGCCCTGCAACCCCACAAGAGGCCCTGGCACCTTCTGGGGGGGGCCCTTGGGGAGATGGGCTCTTTTGCTGCTCTCACTGTCACCTCTGAGGTGCTCAGAGCTGTCCCAGGTGTGGCCTGGACTGGGCATGTGGTCGCTTGGTGCCACCCAAGAGTCCTTATGAGTCCTGGGGGTGATGTGTGTCCCTTATTGCGGGCCACGTCACCGAGCTGGGGGTGACACACCACCTCGCCCCTGGTGTCACCCCTGGGGGGGTTCTGCTCATGATCCCACGGTGACACAGCCCCGGTGTCCGCTGGGTGTCCCCCCGGTGATGCCGCTGTCCCCCCTGTCCCCAGGGAATGGCGAAGAACGGGGCCGAGGCCGAGATCGATGAGGGGCTCTACTCCCGCCAGCTGTGAGTGATGGGGGGCTTGAGGGGGCTTGGGGATCCCTGGGGGGGGGCTCAGGGGCTCCCACCTGCCTGTGTTCTTCCCAAGGGGTTGTGGCATCCCCATGGGTTGGGGGGACTTGCTATAAGCTTGAATGGGGTTCTTATGGACTTGGCGGGTGGTTCCTGTAGGTCTGGGGTTCCTCATGGACTTGGGGATCCGTCCCCATGGATTGAGGGAGAATTGCCTGGACTGGGGGGTGGGTCCCTGCAGGTTTGACCAGAGGGCCCTGGACACCCGAGACCATCCCAGGTCCCTTACGCTGTTTCTGTGGCACTGATGGGCCCTGTGAACATTCAGGGGGCACTGTGGAGATTCAGGGGTGCCCGTCAGGATTGGGGTCCCCATGAACATTTGGGGCCCCCCCGTGACCCCCGTCCCAGGTACGTGCTGGGCCACGAGGCCATGAAGCGCATGCAGACCTCCAACGTGCTGGTGTCGGGGCTGCGGGGGCTCGGAGTGGAGGTGGCCAAGAACCTGGTGCTGGGGGGCGTCAAGTCTGTCACCCTGCATGACCCCCACCCTGCGGCCTGGACAGACCTCGCCTCCCAGGTGAGTTCCCTGGGCAGATAACATCTCCCAGAGCAGGTAACACCCCTTGGGCAGGTAACACCCCTTGGGCAGGTAACACTTCCCAGAGCAGGTAACACCCCCTGGGCAGGTAACACCCCTTGGGCAGGTAACATCTCCCAGAGCAGGTAACACCCCCTTGGCAGGTAACCTTGCCTAGGTAGATGACTGCTCTCCTCCATTTCACTCCGTGACTCAACCTGCCTTCTAACTGAGTTCCACCTGGAGTAATTCATTTGGGGGAGGGAATAAATACTCTCCACATTCGCTCTGGGGAAGGGTCAGGTTTCTTTGTGCCTTAAGTATTTCTGGGGATATCAACATTTTTCGTGAATCTTGGATTATGTTTGTGGTCCTTTGATGTTTTCCACAGGCTTTAGCTGCTCGTTGGGTACCTGAATAGTCCCCAAGAGAAACAAATCTCCCACAATTGCTCCATTTGGGTCATTAAATTCTCCGTGGATTTAGGGCTGGGGGGTCCCTGGGTGCTGGGGTAGATTGGGGTGGTTGTGGGTTGCTGGGGCTCCCCTGACCCCCCTTTTTCCTCTCAAGCTGTACCTGAAGGAGGAGAAGGTGGGGGTGTTTGAGGGCCCTGGACCCCCCTGATCCCCATTTTCCCCCTCCCAGTTCTACCTGCGGGAGGAGGACGTGGGGCAGAGCCGGGCGGAGGCGACGCTGCCGCGCCTGGCGGAGCTCAACTCCTACGTGGCCGTGACCAGCACGCGGGAGCCGCTGTCCCAGGAGCTGCTGGCGCCCTTCCAGGTACCCCTGCCAGGTGTGGGGGCAGGTGTAACCACCCCCACACAGGTGTAACCCCCCCCAGGGCCACCTGTACCCACCTGGGGGGGCCTGGACCCCCAAACTCCCCTGATAATCACGTGCAGGAAATGATCCGCCCGCCCCAGGTGGGTGCCCCGGGTGGGTGACACAGGTGGGTGACACAGGTGACCCTCATTCCCCTACAGGTGGTGGTCCTGACCAACTCCCCCCTGGAGGAGCAACTCTGGGTCGGAGATTTCTGCCACAGCCACGGCATCAAACTGGTGGTGGCTGACACACGTGGGCTCTTCGGGTAAGGGGGGCTGGGGAGTTCTTGGGGGCCTCTTCAGGTGAGGGGTGGCTGGGAGGGGCTCTCGGAGGGGTTCCTGAACGCTGAGGTTCATTTCTGGGGTCCTGCACTGACCCTTCCCTTGTAGGCAGCTGTTTTGTGACTTTGGGGACAACATGGTGGTGACGGACCCCAATGGGGAGCAGCCCCTCAGTGCCATGGTGTCCATGGTGACCAAGGTACGGGGTCACCTCAGCACCCGCTGTGTGTCCTCCCCTTTCCCAGGGGTACCCTGGAGGGATTTCTGGGTGTCAGGGTCCCCTCAGCGCCCGCTGTGTCCCGCCAGGGGTGCCCCGGGGAGGTGACGTGTCTGGATGAGGCACGTCATGGCTTCGAGACGGGTGACTTTGTCACCTTCACCGAGGTGGAGGGGATGGAGGAGCTGAACCGCTGCGGCCCTGTCGAGATACGTGTCCTCGGTGAGCCCTGGGGCTTTTTGGTGACAGCCCCAGTTACCTGGGGCTGCTTTAGGGAGCATCTAACACACCCTGGGCCCTTTTTGTGGGTCTCTTGGATGTCAGGGTGGCTTTTTGGGGTGCCCTGGAGTGGGGGTGCCCTGGTGACACCCTTCCCCCAGGGCCATACACCTTCAGCATCGGGGACACCAGCGGGTTCGGGGACTACGTGCGGGGGGGCATCGTCACCCAGGTCAAGATGCCCAAGCACATCCACTTCGTGAGTGGCACTGGGAGCTGTGGGGGACACTGGGAGGGCTCTGGAAGGGAGGGAGGGGCAGTGGGAGAGATGGGGGAGGAACTGGCAGGAGTTTGGGGGGATCTGGGAGCACTGGGAGGGGCCGGGGTTGTATTGTGGGGCACTGGGGGAGATTGAGGAGCACTTGGAGGGGTGGGAGGTTGTTGGGAGAGCACTGGGACATACGGGGGGAGCGAGAAAAAAAGTTTAGGAGGAAACACGGTAGGGACTGGTTTATAGTGGGAGTTACTGGTGCTCACGTGTTTCTGTCCCAGTGCCCAAGAGTGTCTGTGGAGAGGCGCTGGGGGGTCACTGGGTTGTACTGGGGTCACTGGCATGCTCAGCTGTTGACGTCCCCAAAGTGGCTGCGGGAGACCCTGCGGTGTCACTGGGTTGCACTGGGGACATCAACGCTCACCTGTCCTTGTCGTTGTCACCATCCCAGAAGCGGTTCCGGGACGCTCTGGCCGAGCCGGAGATGATGGTGACAGATTTCGGGAAGGTCGAGAGACCCTCGATGATGCACTGGGGGTGGCAGGGGCTGCACCGCTTCATGCGCCAGCACGGCCGCCCACCCCGGCCCCGCCACCAGGTGGGGACACGAGGGGGGCAGCGGGGACGTGGGGGGTCGGTGGGGTGGAGGGTTGTGGAGACGTGGAGGCCACCAGGCCCTACCCGAGCAGGGCCACTCCTGTGGCCCATCTGCAGCTGCTGGGGGTACTGGGGACACTGAGGGTGTTGGGGACTCCGAGGGCACCATGGCCCTGCCCACGTTTGAGGTCATCAGAGGTATTGGCGGCTTGAAGGGACACGTGGGGCTGCCAGGTCCTGTACCAGCAGGGATCACCACCATGGTCCCACTGACATCTGGGGACACTGGGGCCATCAGGGGTGTCAGGGACACTGTGGAGGTGCTTGGAGGGACCATCAGCACCTTCACCCCCTACCACTGTTAGTGCTCATGGCCCCTTGGTGGTGTCCCCAGCTCAGTGTGCCCCCACAGTGCCACGTGTGTGTGTCCCCAATGCCACGTGTGTGTCCCCAATGCCACGTGTGTATGTCCCCAATGCTGTGTGTGTGTTCCTAGTGCCGTGTGTGTGTCCCCAATGCCACGTGTGTGTGTCCCCAATGCTGTGTGTGTGTCCCCAGTGCCGTGTGTGTGTCCCCAATGCCACGTGTGTGTGTCCTCCCAATGCTGTGTGTGTGTCCCCAGTGCCGTGTATGTCCCCAATTCCATGTGTGTGTCCCCAATGCCGTGTGTGTGTCCCCAATGCCACGTGTGTGTGTCCCCAATTCCATGTGTGTGTCTCCAATGCCGTGTGTGTGTCCCCAGTGCCGTGTGTGTGTCCCCAGTGCCGTGTGTGTGTCCCCAATTCCATGTGTGTGTTCCCAGTACCATGTGTGTGTCCCCAATGCCGTGTGTGTGTCCCCAATGCCACGTGTGTTTCTCCAATGCCGTGTGTGTGTCCTCCCAGTGCCGTGTGTGTGTCCCCAATGCTGTGTGTGTGTCCTTCCAATGCTGTGTGTGTCCTTCCAATGCTCTGTGTGTGTGTCCCCAGTGCCGTGTGTGTGTCCCCAATGCTGTGTGTGTGTTCCCAGTACCGTGTGTGTGTCCTCCCAGTGCCGTGTGTGTGTCCCCAATGCCGTGTGTGTGTCCCCAATGCCGTGTGTGTGTCCCCAGTGCCATGTGTGTGTCCCCAATTCCATGTGTGTGTCCCCAATTCCGTGTGTGTGTCCCCAATTCCGTGTGTGTGTCCCCAATGCCGTGTGTGTGTTCCCAGTGCCGTGTGTGTGTCCCCAATGCTGTGTGTGTCCTCCCAATGCCGTGTGTGTGTCCCCAATGCCGTGTGTGTGTCCCCAATTCCGTGTGTGTGTCCCCAATGCCGTGTGTGTGTCCTCCCAGTGCCGTGTGTGTGTCCCCAGTGCCGTGTGTGTGTCCCCAGTACCGTGTGTGTGTCCTTCCAATGCCGTGTGTGTGTCCCCAATGCCGTGTGTGTGTCCTTCCAATGCTCTGTGTGTGTGTCCCCAACACCGTGTGTGTGTCCCCCCCCAATGCTGTGTGTGTGTCCTCCCAATGGTGTGTGTGTCCTTCCAATGCTGTGTGTGTGTCCTTCCAATGCTGTGTGTGTGTCCTTCCAATGCTCTGTGTGTGTCCCCCAGGGTGACGCGGCCGAGGTGGTGGCCCTGGCCCGGGAAGTGGCCGCGGGGGCGGAGCTGGACGAGGAGCTGGTGCGGGAATTGGCCTTCCAGGCCACCGGGGACTTGGCTCCCGTCAATGCCTTCATCGGGGGCCTGGCGGCGCAGGAGGTCATGAAGGTACCGCACCCGGGAACCCCCAGACCCCCATGTCCGCCCGGGGTCCTCGCCCTGTCCCTGACGGGTCCCTTTGGAGCCCCTGCCTTGTCGCTGACACATCCCCGCGGGGTCCCTGCACTGTCCCCGCACAGGCCGTGTCGGGGAAGTTCACGCCCATCACTCAGTGGCTTTACTTCGACGCGCTCGAGTGTTTGCCCGAGGAGAACCGCGACTCGCTGCTCACCGAGGAGCAGTGCCGGCCGGTGAGGGGCTGGGGGCGCCTGGGCAGGCTGGGGGGGGTTTGGGGCACTTCTGGGCGTCTCCTTGGTGGGTTGGTGGTTATAGAATGAGTGCTGGTGGGTTGGTGGTTATAGAACGAGTGCTGGAGAAGGTCCGTTGGTCACCTTGTTGGGGACACCCTTTCTGGGGACACCCATGAGCGGGTACCTTGATGGGGTGCCCCTGAACCCCTGTGGGTGGCCATGCCTTGAGGATCCCCTCACTTGTAACCCCTTGGGTCATCATGGGCAGGTGTCACCCCTGGGCCCTGTGGTGGCTCTGTGGCCCCAGGGGTGTCCCCTGGAGGTGGCCCAGCCGGGTGACCCCGATGTCACCTCCTCCACAGCGTAACAGCCGCTACGACGGGCAGATTGCTGTGTTCGGGGCGGAGCTGCAGGCCAAGCTGGGTGCCCAGAAGTACTTTGTGGTCAGTGTCTCCAGGCTCCATGGCAATCTGTTCTTTGCTTCGTCTGCTGTCCTTCAGATGTTACAAAACGTCCTCTCGTGACTCTGCCAAGCACCACCGCTCCCACCCGCGTGTCCCCAGCTCTCCTCGGCCATCTTGGGTCGTGTCCCCACGCGTCCCCATGTGTCCTTGGCAATGTCTTGATTGTCTTTGAGAATCCTTAAAGATTTCTCTGGTGTTTTCGCAGGTTTTACCCAGGTGCTCAGTATTCCCAAAATGTCCCCATTTCCCTTCAGGTGTCTCCCAAGTGTCCCTGTGTATCCCATGAGCATCCCCAAATGTTCCCTCAGCACCGTTGTCTTCTCACCCACGTGTCCTCAACCCCCCAGGCCACCCTGGGCTCTGTCCCTATGTGTCCCCATGTGTCTCTGGCAGGTTGGGGCAGGGGCCATTGGTTGTGAGCTGCTCAAGAACTTTGCCATGGTGGGGCTGGGCTGTGGCCCTGAGGGCAGCATCACCGTCACCGACATGGACACCATCGAGAAGTCCAACCTCAACCGCCAGTTCCTGTTTCGGCCCTGGGACGTCACGGTGAGGGGCTGGATGGCGCCTCAAGGGGTGGGGAACCTCCATAGGGTTGGTCAGCATTGACTTGGCCAACAGGCATCACCTGAAGGTGGGCAGTGATTGGAGGGGCCTAAGTGAGGAGTCCGGGGCGATGATGGTGGCCGTGGTGGGACTTGGGGAACCGCCACCAAGGTGCTGCCCTCGAGTTGCTCAATGTTAGCTCAGTGTAGGTCAACGGTCGGGTGGAGTTTCCTGGATGTGTCACAGGACTGGGAGAGGCACAGGGAGGAGTGGCTCAGGAGGGCGTGTCCTGGAGGGGTGTGCCCTCACCGCCAGTGTTTCCTCCCCCTCTCCAGAAGCTGAAGTCAGAGCGGGCGGCGGCGGCGGCGCGGGAGATGAACCCAGCGCTGCGTGTCAGCAGCCGCACCGACCGCGTGGGGCCCGACACCGAGCGCGTCTACGATGACGACTTCTTCGAGGGGCTGGACGGCGTCGCCAACGCCCTGGACAATGTGGACGCCCGTGAGCAGGGGGCTGGGGGGCTCGGAGCGCGTCGTTTGGGGTCCTCGGGGGGCTGGAGAGGCCCCTGCGGGCGTACAAGGCTTGGCTTTTTGGGGGGCCACCCTGGGGCTGCTGTGGGGCACCGTTTGGGATGCCCTGTGTCTGAGGGGTGCCCCATGGCTGCGGGGTGCCCCGTAGCCTCCAGGTGTGTCCCCAGCTGACCCCAGGTCCTGGCAGGGCTGTACATGGACCGGCGCTGTGTGTATTACCGGAAGCCGCTGCTGGAGTCGGGCACATTGGGCACGAAGGGCAACGTGCAGGTGGTGATCCCGTTCCTGAGCGAGTCGTACAGCTCCAGCCAGGACCCTCCCGAGAAGGCCATTCCCATCTGCACCCTCAAGAACTTCCCCAACGCCATCGAGCACACGCTCCAGGTGTGTCCAGGTGTGCTCAGCACCCGCCAGGGGTGTCCAGGTGTGCGTGGTACCCCATGAAGGGCCCACAGGTGCCAGGGGCCTGTTCTGGGGGGATCCCAAATGTCTGGGTGCCCCATTGGGGGATTCCAAGATACCTGGATCCCATTTAAGGGGTCCCAGGCACAGGGGTCCCATTTTGGGGAGTCCTGAGTACCGGGGTCCCTGTTTTGGGGTCCCCCCAGTGACAGCCGCTCTCCTGCAGTGGGCCCGTGATGAGTTCGAGGGGCTCTTCAAGCAACCGGCTGAGAACGTCAACCAGTACCTGATGTGAGTGTGGGGGAGAGGGGGCACCCCCAAACTCCCCATGAATGTTCTCCAGATCTGTGACATGCAGCACCCATATAGCCCCATGCCCATCCCCCATTTCCTGGGGAGGGGATGTTACACCTGGGCAGGACCCCTGTATCCTCCATAACCCTCCCTGTAGCTGTCCTGTGCTTCCCTGTACCCACCATAAACCTCTGTAAACGCCCCTGTACCCCCTTTTTCCCCCAGGGACCCCGAGTTCCTGAAGTGGACACTGTGTTTCGTCAGGACCCCTGTACCCCACCGTACCTCCCATAACTCTCCTGTATCTCAGTTTCCCTGGGGACCTCAAGTTCCTGGAGCAGACACTGCACTTGGCCAGGACCTCTGAACTCCCCATAACCCCCTGTATCCCCCATAACCCCCTTGTTCCCCCTTTTCCCAGGGACCCCAAGTTCCTGGAGCGGACGCTGCGCTTGGCAGGGACGCAGCCGCTGGAGGTGCTCGAGGCCGTCCAGCGCAGCCTCGTGAGCGACCGGCCCCGGGCCTGGCCCGACTGCGTGGCCTGGGCCTGTCGGCACTGGCACCGCCAGTACAGCAACAACATCCGCCAGCTGCTGCACAACTTCCCCCCGGGACAGGTGGGGGGCTCAGGAGGCACAGGGAGGGGACACGTGGGGCCCTGGGAGAGGGGAGGGCACCCATGGGGAGTGTCGTTAACGGCAGTTGGTTCGTTAACCCGTAATTGTCTCATTTGCCTTTTCCCCTGCAGAGAACAAACTCGGGGACTCTGTTCTGGTCGGGGCCCAAGCGCTGCCCCCACCCCCTTGTCTTTGACCCCGACAATGTGAGTTGGGCCCTGTGGGGGGAGGGGGAGCTGTTAGCTGGGGTGGGGGGGGCATATCCTTCAGGTGCCATCAGTCCCCATGGGGGGTCATCAAGCACCCCTGGGTGTCTTTGGCCATTGTTGGGTTCCACTGTCTTTGGGTGCTCTTTATCCTTTTCCAATGTCAACCCGTGGTCCTTGAGGGTGGCCACTGCTATTGGGAGGTCTCTGTCACTCTTGGGTGGAGGATGTCACCACTGGGTGATGGATGTCACTCCTTCTGGCCGTTGCTCACCTTTGGGTGCCACCCCGTGGCCCTTGGCTAACCCCCCTCGCTCTTAAACGTGCCACCTCTGGATGTCACCTGTCCCCCTTTAGTGCCATCCTACCCCCCCGAGTGTCCCCACATCACCTTTGGGTGTCACCTGTCAGCCCTGGGTGCCGCCCACGCCCCGTGGGTGCCCCCCTTGACCCTGGTGCCCCTCCAGCCCCTGCACCTGGACTACGTGATGGCGGCGGCGAACCTGTTTGCGCAGAGCTACGGCATCGCGGGCTCGCGGGACCGGGCGGCCGTGGCCGAGCTGCTGCGCCACGTGCATGTCCCCCCCTTCACGCCCAGGGCCGGCGTCCGCATCCACGTGTCCGACCAAGAGCTGCAGAGCGCCAACGCCGCCCTGGGTGAGGGGCTGGGGAGGCCGGGCAGTGGGGATGGTGGTTAGATCAGGAGCTTGGGTTAACTGCTGGGATTGAGGGGCATCTGGGGGGCTGGGAGGGTCTCATACATGAAGGGGGGTCCCACTGGGGTCCCGTGGGTGCCAGGGTCCCACCTGTCCCCCCCCACACACAGACGACGGGCGCCTGGAGGAGCTGAAGGCGTCACTGCCCAGCCCGGAGGAACTGCCCGGGTTTCGCATGTTCCCCATCGACTTCGAGAAGGTGGGTGCATGCCCCCCCACCCCAGAGGGGGCTCACCCCCACCCCTGGGTGCCCCCCAGCCGCAGGTGCTCACTCCTTGCCCCCCTGGGTACCTCCAGGATGATGACACCAACTTCCACATGGATTTCATCGTCGCCGCCTCCAATCTGCGTGCAGAGAACTACGACATCCCTCCAGCCGACCGTCACAAGGTGGGGGCTGGGGAGGGGTCCCAGGGTGTGAATGGGGGTCTTGTGAGTGTTGGGTGGGTCCTAATGGGTGTTCTGTGGGGTTCTGTGGATTCTCTGATGGGTCCTATGGGTGCTTGTGGAGGGACCTGTTGTTGCTGGGGGAGATCCAGTAGGTGCTGGGTGGATCCCATGGGTGCTGTGGGGGCATGCCAGAGGTTGTAAGGGGGGTTATGGGTGCTGGGGGTTCTGTGGGGTGTTACCAGGGCTGTTACTGGGTGTGGGTCACATGTGGGTGAGTCCAGGACTCACATGGGGGCCACGGGGGCCGTGGAGCCCTAGAGGACTGCAGACCCTTGGGGAGTGGGGGGGTCAGTGGGGCCAGTACCCCCCGGTCCTACAGGCCCCTCCTGCTCCCAGAGCAAACTGATCGCGGGGAAGATCATCCCGGCCATCGCCACAACGACGGCGGCCGTGGTGGGCCTGGCCTGCCTGGAGCTCTACAAGCTGGTGCAGGGGCACCGCCGGCTCAGCTCCTACAAAAACGCCTTCCTCAACCTGGCACTGCCCTTCGTCGGCTTCTCCGAGCCCCTCGCCTGCCCCCGCAACAAGGTGGGGCCGGGGGGCTGCCCTCGGGGGGTGGGGAGGGGAGGTTCACTTCTGGAGGGCATTTGGCGTCTCAGTTGGGCTGAGCTGCTGCCCCACGGCCCCCTGACCCCACAGTGGGAGAACCTGCAGGGGCCCCAACTCACCTCATGGTTTTAGTGAACCCCCCATTGCCCCTGTTGGGCTTTGTGTCCAGCCATGGCTCTGTGCGTGGGACCCCCTGACACCCCCCCACATTGGGCTGATCTTCCCCCTCCCCACGGCTCTGACCCCCCTGTTGTGCCCCCCAGTACTACGAGGTGGAGTGGACACTGTGGGATCGGTTCGAGGTGCAGGGGCTGCAGCCTGATGGGCAGGAGATGACCCTGCGCCAGTTCCTCGCCTACTTCAAGGTACTGGGAGGGACTGGGGAGTGCTGGGCGGGGCAGGGCAGTCGTGGGTGCCTGTGCCCCACAGCCCCCTGTGTGTGTCCCCCCAGAAGGAGCACCGGCTGGAGATCACGATGCTGTCCCAGGGCGTGTCCATGCTCTACTCCTTCTTCATGCCGGCAGCGAAGCTGCGCGAGCGCCACGACCAACCGTAGGATGGGGGGGACATGTCCTGGGGAGGGGGACAGGGTCTGGGGAGGGGGAAAGGGTCTGGGGAGGGGAACAGGACACGAGGTTCGAGAGGCACATCCCAGGGGTGGGGACGTATCCTGTGGGAAAGACACAGGGTCCCAGAGAGGAGGACAGATCCCCGGGAGGGGACAGGCCATGGCTGCATCCCCTCTGAGTGCTGATCGCCAGGACGGGGGGCCCCCACCCCCATGTCCCCCCCGTGACCCCACTCTGCCCCCAGGATGACAGAGATCGTAACCCGGGTGTCCAAGAAGAAGCTGGGCCGCCACGTCAAGGCGCTGGTGTTCGAACTCTGCTGCAACGATGACACCGACGCCGACATCGAGGTGCCCTACGTGCGCTACACCATCCGCTAGGGGGCGCCACGCCCCGGCCACGCCCCCACAGACCACGCCCCCGCACCCCACCCCTCCCCATAGTCGTTGTTGTGTCGGCCCCGCCCACCGGGGGCGGGGCCTGGGGCGGGGCGAGGGCCCCGCCCAATAAACATAGACGTTGGCAAAGGGGCTGCCACTGATTGGCTGGAGCAGGGCCAGGGAGGGGTCACGTTGGACTGACATGGCTGCCATGGGTGCGTGAAGATGGTGGCACGTTGGGGACAGAGGGGACACGGTGCTGGTGGAACCACGACAGCTTTATTGGGGGAGACACCTGGGGTGGTCCTGTCATGTGGGTAATGACAGCATTGCCACCCACAGGGTGCTTGGGGACTCTGTGTCACCCATGAGTGGGTCTCAGTGTCACCCACAGGGTCCTTGGGGACTCTGTGTCACCCATGAGTGGGTCTCAGTGTCACCTGCAGGGTCCTCTGACTCTGTGTCACCTGGGCAGGCTCCATGTCACCTGTGAAGGGTCAGCACGGCCCCACGTTACCTGTGGCCCTGTGGGTTGTGATGCCACCTGTGCTTCCTCAGCGTCCCCCGTGTCACCTGCAGAGCGTCCCTGGTGCTCTCAGTGTCCGTGTCACGCAGTCACTCCGCCACCCGTTGTGTCCCCTTGGGTGCTGACGTCACGCGGCGTCCCCGTGGTCTCGCTGTCGCTGGGGGTCTTGGTGTCCCCGGGGGTGTCTCTGTCCCCTCTGTCCCCGCCCAGGAGCCGTTTCTGCCGCAGGAGGTGTCGGTACCGCGTGGCCGCAGCGTCCACAGTGCCCTGGAGCTCAGCCACCTCTACGGCCAGTGTCACCCCTGGGGCCGGGGGGCAAAGGGCTCACGTGGGGTCGTGACCTTCAGGCCCTTCCCAGTTTTGGTTGATCCCCCTGTTCTTTGGAGACACCTCAGATTTGGGATCCCCCAGTTCCCCCAGGGTTCAGGGGCCCCCCCCAGGCACCCCCAGATTCTCACCCCTCTGGAAGCTGCCCTGTGCCTGCCGCAGACTGGGGGGCACCAGCACCCCGAACCAGCCCAGGGGGTCTGGGGGGCGCTGGGCAGGGCCCCCCCCTTTCTCTGGGACCCTCCGGCGCTGCCGCAGCCCTGGGGGGAGGGACAAGGTCAGTGACCACCCCCAGAAAACAACAGAACACCCCACACCACCACCCCCAGCAGCCATAGGTGATGTCCCCGAGACCCCACATTTTCCCCCAGCACCCATAGGGGACACTCCCTGGGCACCCCCAGTTCCCACATGGTCCCCCAAGGGACCCCCAAACACCCCCAGAACTCCCCAGAGACCACCCCCACCCACCCCCCCTTCACCGTCAGCTCCGTCCTGCTGGGGGTCGGGGTCCTCGGGGTCTCCCCCTGTCCCGGGCACCTCCTCAAAGTGGGGGCGTCCCTCTGGATCCTGCCTGGGGAGTGACACAGGGACACGGTGTCACTGCCACCCCTGGTGTCCCTCTGCCACCACAGCGACACCCCCCCCGAACCCCCTGATAGCCCCCAACAGCCCCCCGACACCTGCCCTGCACCCCAACCCCATCCCTGTGGGGGCATCAGTGGCACCCCTGTGTCACCTCCCCAAACGAAAGACATCCCTTTGTGTGTGTCCCCCAGCCCTGTGTCTCTCTGCCGGGTATCCCCAACATCCCATGTGCTCCCCGTGTCCCTGCCAACCCCGCCATGGTCCCCCCGATGTCCCAGTGTCCCCACCTGTGGCTCACACGCACTCGGGGCACCATGGTGGCCCCGTACTGCAGGGACGAGACGCGGTGACACCCCAGCGAGTACCGGGCCTGGGCCAGGGACAGCCAGCCCTGGGGGGACAGGGGGGACAGTGGGGACACAGAATGGGAACAGCCAGCCCTGGGGGGACAGGGGGGACACAGAACGGGAACAGCCAGCCCTGGGGGGACAGGGGGGACACAGAACGGGAACAGCCGGCTCTGGGGGGACACAGAACGGGAACAGCCAGCCCTGGGGGGACAGGGGGGACACAGGACAGAGGGGACCCGTGGGAGCACATCCTGGCGGTGTGTCCTCCTCTGTCTCCACAGCGGGCGGCACGGCCCCGCGGTGTGTCCTGGTGCTGGCTGGCACGTCCCCACACGCGTCCCCAGAGCGGGTGCTGTGTCCCCGTGTCCCCCCACGCCCTCCTGTCCACGCTGTGTCCTCCCGTACCCCACCCCCGACCTGCCGCAGATGCTCCTCCAGCCGCTCCCGGCGCTCCTGTAGCTGCTCCAACGCCTCCATCAGTTCCAGCGCCGCCTCGTCCAGCGACAACGACAGCGACCCTGGGGGAACACAGGACCCCCCATCAACACCAGGGACATCCCGGGGACATCCCCAGCGCCCCCGGCCCCACACTCACCCTCCATGGCCGCCCGCGCCGCGGCCTCAGCTCGGGGCCCGCCTCCTCCAATAGCAGCCGCCCCCGGCACCGCTTTGGCCAATCAGCGAGCGCGCAGGGGAAGGAGGCGGGGCCTGAGTGAGGGCCCGCCGGGCTGGGAGGTGACACCGCCCCGGGCGCCATCTTGGCTGAGGGCGCGGCTTTACCCGCCCCGACGGCAGCAGCACCGCGTGCTCCCATTGGCCCGTCGGCTCTTGGCCAATGGGCGACGGCGGTGCTGGGAGGTGACGCCGGCGCGTGCGGAGCGGAGCGGCCGCGACCATGGTGAGGGGTCTTGGGGAGTTCGGGGGGGGGGGGGTCCCACGTCCCCCCCGGGGCCCCCGCCGGGTCCCCTCAGTGCCCCCCCCAGTGTCCTGTGTCCCCCCAAATGGCCTCCCCCCACATCCCCGTGTCCCCCTCCCCAGAGTCCCGATATCCCCCCCATTGACTCCCCCCCGCTGCCCCCGTGTTCCCCTCGTGTCCCGGTGTCACCGCTGACCCCTCCCCGCTCCAGCTGCGCCGCCAGGCCCGGGAGCGCCGGGAGTACCTTCAGCGGCGGGCGCGGGAGCAGCAACTGCAGCGGCAGCAGGAGAGGAAGGAGAGCCTGCGGAGGGCACTGGACGGTACCGGGAACCGGGAATGGTCGGGAGAGAGGGAGAAAGGCGGGGGAGCTGTTATGGCGGGGGTTGGAGGGGATAATTAGGGGGTTAAAGAGGGTTTGCGGCGGTATAAGGAAGGATCGCGAAGCAGCAAAGGAGGGGGTGAGAGGGGTTAAGGGGGGGTTGGGGGGATTAAAGCGGATTTGGGAGGCATTATGGGGGAGTTTTGAGGGGATAAAGAGGAGCTGTGGACCACAGTGGGGCTAACAGGGATTTAAGGCGATAAAGGCAACTTGGAGAGGGAAAGGGGGGTTTGGGACATTTGAGAGGGTTAAAGATGGGTCAGAGGGGAAGGCCGGGGGTGCTGTGGGGGCAGGGTGAGTTATTTGGGGCTGGGGGGGAGGTATTTGAGGCCGGGAGGGTTGGGGGTCCTGTGTGAGCCCCCTGTCCTCCCCTCTGTCTCCCAGAGAACCAGCTGCTGCCCACGGAGCTGCGGCGCGAGGCCCTGGCCCTGCAGAAGGAGCTTGAGTTCGACTTCGACACCCCCGGGGGTGAGTGCAACCCTCAAATGTGGGGGTGAGCAGGACCCTGGAATGGGGAGTGACTTCAACTCCAAAATGAGAGGAGCCGCCTCAAAGCAAGAGGGAATTTTGCCCTAGACCAGCCCCAAGGATTGAATTTGCCCCGTTTTTCCCCAAAGCACATGTTGCTTTCTCTCAATGCCCCCACCAAACAGAAACAAACTCACCCAATCCAAGGAGAGGATTTGTCCAAATTACCCCAAAATGGGATCAAAACACTGGGCCGAGAACTCCTCACAGAGACCACAGAATGGGGGGGGATTTGCCCAAATCGCCCCAAAACAGGATCAAATCCCCGCCCCACCCAAACCCCCCCAGAACTGAGTCACCAAATCAAGCCAAACAGCCCCAAAGGGGCTCAGCTGCCCCCAGGTGGGCATGGCTGTGGCAGGAGGGGGGGAGCGAACCTAAAAACCCCACCCCCAGGTGCCACCAGCAGCCAGGACGACGAGTATCGGTGGGCGGGGGTGGAGCCCCCCAAGGTGATGGTGACGACATCGCGAGACCCCAGCGCCCGCCTGCGGCTCTTTGCCAAGGTGGGCGGGGCTGGGGTGGGTGGGGTCAGGGTGGGTGTGGCCTATCAATGGGCGTGTCCCCACTGACCCCACCCTGCCCCACCCCAGGAGCTGTGCCTGCTGCTCCCGGGCGCGCGGCGCATGAACCGGGGCCGGGCCGAGCTGGGGGCCCTGGTGGGGGCCTGTCGGGCCGCGGGGGTCACCGACCTGCTGGTGCTGCACGAGACCCGCGGGCGGCCTGGTCAGTGTGGGGGAGGGGCCTGAGGGAGGGGGAGGGGCCACAGAGGCGACCCACGCTGGGGGGGGGGGCTAATGGGGATATGCTGAGGGTCATGGGCAGGGTTGTGGAGAACACGGAGTGGCCATGAGGGTGGGCAGGGCCGTGGGGAGGTCTCCAGTTGAACGGGTGGGGGACTTGGCAGGGTTAATGTCCAAGGGGTGGGGCTCTGGCAAAGGTGTGTCCTGGGGGCGGAGCCATGGGAAGGGGGTGGGGCTGACCCACCAGGCAGGTGTTTGCTGAGGGGGCGGGGCCAAGGGGGGAGTGGCACTTGGCATCAGTGGGGTGTGGACCATTGGGAGAGGCGTGTCCTGATAAGGCCCCGCCCCCAGATGGGCTGACCGTGTCCCACCTGCCCCACGGCCCCACCGCCCACTTCACCCTGAGCGGGGCCGTCCTACGCCAGGAGGTCGGGGGGCTCGGAGGGGCCCCCCTGGCCGCCCCCCACCTGCTGCTGCTGCGCCTCGACTCCACCCTTGGCAAAAGAGTACGGCCGGGGGGGCACGGGGGGAGTGGGGTCACAGGGGGTCGTGGGGGGCAAAGGGATGTGGCAGGGACAAAAGGGATAGGAGGGGCGTGTGGGGGACCATGGGGGGGTGGGGGGGCAGAGAACCTGGAGGGACAAGGCAAGATGCAGACGGAGGGGGATGTAGGGATGTGAAAGGACAGGGAGGGGTCTCGGGGTATGTTGGGATATGGGGTGATGTGGGGACACGGGAGGACACAGAGGCTGGGGGGGATGCAACAAGATGTGGGTAAATTTCTGGAGAGACATGGGGGAGTTCAGGGGAGACACGAGGGGGACACCAGGGGGAGTAGGGGGGGATATGGAGAAGGCCATGGGGCCATTCATGGGGCACACAGGGGGTTCCAGGGGTGCAGTGACCCCATCCGTGTCCCCCCCACAGGTGGGGACCATCCTGAAGCACCTGTTCCCCGTGCCCCGCCCCGACAGCCGCCGCGTGGTGACCTTTGCCAATGAGGATGACGTCATCCTCGTGCGGTGGGTGACGCGGGGTGGGGGGTGACACTGGGACTGGGACGGGGCGTCCCCTGACCCCCCTCTGTCCCTGCAGGAATCACGTGTACCGGCGCCGGGGGCGGACAGTGGAGCTGGAGGAGGTGGGACCGCGGTTCCAGCTGCGCCGTGAGTGTCACCCCATCCCAACCAGTGTCGCACTGCCCCCCTCATCCCCAACAGCCCCACGAGGGTCTCCCCGTGTTCCCCGCTGTCCCCAACGCCCCTGTGTGTGTCCCCCCAGCCTACCTGATCCGTCTGGGCACGCTGGAACAGGGGGATGCAGCCGACGTGGAATGGCGCTGGCACCCCTACACGGCCACGGCCCCCAAACGCCGCCTGCTCAGCGCTACCTGAGCCCCCCCGGGAAGCTGGGACCCTCCTGGAAAGCTGGGACCACCCAGGCAACTGGGACCCTGTTGGATGCCTGGAAACCCCCCGAGGCTCCAGGGGCCCTCTGGGTGTTTCACACACCTTAGAGTCTCAGAGTCGTTTTTTATTTGTCACAATAAACCATTTTTGGCTATTTTGAGCTCTGTGGTGATTGGCTGGGCTCCTCTGAGGCCCCTTCCCGATTCTGGGGGTCCACTGCCCCCCCTTCACACTCGGGACCACTCGGCTGGGGGGTCCCGTGGGCCCTTGGGCTTCCTGATGCGGAAGTTAAATCCTGGGGTTTGGGAGGGACAGGGGGACATTGAGGGGGGGACCAGATGCCCCGTGTCCCCCCTGAACCCCCCCCAGACACCAGGGCCCCCCTGAACCCCTCACTCTGCACCCTGGACAGCAGGAACTCTCTGAAACTCCCCCAGAGCCACCCAGCCAGCAAAGACCCCCTGAACACCCCAGCCCGTGCTCACCGAGGCAGGGGCCGTTCACGGGGTCCCCAGGGGGGGTCACAACCTCGTAGGCACCGTCAGCGGGTCGTGGGGAGTCTGGGGGGGGTCAGGGGGGTCGTCAGAGCCCCTCAGCCCCCCGAGGTGCCCCAGATCCCCCTCGAACCCCCCCACTCACCTGCCGGGGTGGGGGAGGGGCGGCGCACGGGGCTCCCCGGGAGCGAGCACGTTCCAGAGGGGGCGGGGTCTCGCCCCGCGGCCCCGCCCCCCCGGCGGGCCTTGTTGACCACGGCGTAGGTGACATCCATGGAGGGGGGCGCGGGGGGCTCGGCCGGCACAGAGACGCTCCTGGGAGAGGGAGGGGAGAGTGGGGAAGGGAAGGGACCCCCACGCGGGGCTCCCCCCAAACTCCCGGCGAGGACTCACCTGAGCAGGGGGGGCCGCAGGGCCCGGCGGGCGACGGCGTCCTGGTACAGGGGGGGCTGGGGGGCAGGGGGTCACCTGGGCCTCCCGATGACCTCCTTCCCGAGCTCCCGGGTCACCCCCAAAACCTCGTAGCCCCCCCGCTGGCAGCCCCGGTCGCTGCTCTCACTTCCCTTTTCCAGGGGCAGGAAGTGCCGCTCAGCCCTCGTGCCCCCACCCCGCCCCGGATGCCTGAGGGCCCCCTGAGCCCCCCCTCAACTCCCGCACCCCCTACAAACCCTTGGTCCCCATTCCCCCCTGCACGGCTCCCCCTCTAACCTGAACCCCCCGGGTCAGGCTGAGATGGGCGAGGGGCAGTGGAGGTGCCATTGGGGTCCCGGGGGGGTCCCAGGTGTGCGGGGATGGAGGGGACCGAGGGGGTTTTCAGGTCCCCCAGGCCCCACCCCCGGGTTAAACCCCACCCCTGGGCTGGACCCGAGCTTCGGAGGCTAAAGCTCCTCCGGAGGGGTCCCTATGGCACCTTTAGGGGCTCCCTATAGACCCTGTACCATCTGTGGGGGGCTCTGTGGAGCTTCTTGGGGTCTTTCTGGTGCGTATGACATATTGGGTGACGCTACAGCGCCTCTGTGAGGGCTCCCTCGAGCCCCTCTAGGGATTTTGTGAGTCCTTGTGTAGGGTCCCCCAAAGCGCATCCGGGGACCCCTACAGCGCCTCTGAGGTCCCTGCGGTTCCAGCTCAGCTGGGAGGCCCTATAGGCCCTATGGGACATTGGGGTGGGGTCTGTACAGCCCCTGCAGAGCCTCTTGGGGCGTCCCTGGGAGCCTCTAAGGGGTCCCCATAGGGTGGGGTGTCCCTATGGGCCCTTTGCGGGCCAAGGACCCGCCTCCACCCTCGCCCCGGTCACGCGGCTCTTTAGTGCCGCAGCCCCGCCCCTCGTGACGTCACTGGGAACCCCAGGCCCCGCCCTGCCACCCGCTGATTGGGCAGCGAGTGGCGGCCGCGCCCCCTCCCTCCACCCGTCGCGTTCATTGGCGGGCGCGGCGACGTGGTGACGTCACGGGGCGCGCGCGGCGCGGCGGCCCCGGAAGCAGCGGCGGCGGCGGGAGCGGGGCCGCCGCGGCGGGAGGGTGAGCGCGCGGGGGGGCGGGGCCATGGGGCGGGGCCAGGGCGAGAGGGCCGGGGGTGTGCGGGGGAAACGCTCCGGGGGGGGGTGAGGGGCGTGGCTTTTTGGTGGTGGGCGTGGCTGTAAAGCCTCGGTGGGTGGGGCCATGGGATTGCTGGGGGTCCCTCGAAGCCTGGCTGCGGGGCCACTCGGGGGGCGTGTCTTACCACAGCCAGGGGCGTGGTCTCGCGGTCGGGGGTGCGGCCAATAAGCCGCCTGTGGGCACTGTGTGTTCTGGGGTGGGGTTCTGTAGGGGGTGTGGCTTGGTGCTTAAGGAGGCGTGGCCTTACGTCCGTGGGCGTGGCTGGGTGGGAAGACCCCCCCGGTGGGTGGGACCCTGCAGGCGAGCCTAAAGGCATGGGGGCGTGGTTAATGTATGTGGGTGTGGTCTGAAGAGCTCCACCCCTTCATCACCCCCATCCTGCAGGTGTGTCAGCGGCAGCAGTACCCAGAACCCCCAAGCCCGGGACCCCTGAGCCCCACCCCGGTGAGGCCCCTGAAGAGGGGTGTGTCCACCCAGTTTTTCAGGCACCGCCCTAGTGCCCCTTGCCTGTCACAGCTTTGATGGGGACCAACCTGTCAGGAACAGCAGTCACGGCGTCCTTGGGTTGTCACCACGGCGGGCAGGAGGAGGAGAACAAGGTAACAGTGGCAGTGACAGCCACCATGTCCCTGGGGGGCCACCCTGGCGATGAAGAGGAGGTGGCAGTGGCCATGATGCCCCCGAGTGGGCGACACAGCGGGGATGAGGACGAGGCAGTGGCACTGACGGTGGTGGCAGCCACAGCATCCCCAGGGGGTCACCCTGGTGAGGAGGAGGAGGAGACTGTTGCAGTGATGTCTCCACAGCGTCACCCCAGTGAGGAACAGGAGGAGGAAGAGGTGGCAGTGACAGTGGCAGTGACACCTCTGAGGTGTGACCCCAGTGAGGAGCAGGAAGAGGCCACGTTGGCCCCGGGCGGGCAGCACAGCACAGATGAGGATACAGCGGCAGGGGCAGCAGTGACGTCCCCAGGGTGTCACCCCAGTGAGGAGCAGGAAGAAGTGACAGCAGCAGTGATGTCTTCAGAGTGTGCCCCTGTTGGGGTTGAAGAGGACATGGCAGCAGCAGTGACGTCCCCAGGGTGCGTCCCTGTTGGGGATGAGGAGGAAGAGGAAGAGGAGGAGGAGAAAAAGGCAGTGACGTCCCCAGGGTGCGTCCCTGTTGGGGATGAGGAGGAGGAGGTGACAGCAGCAGTGACAGCAGCAGTGGCCACATCAGCCCTGGGTGGGCGGCGTGGGGCGGACGAGGACGTGGCGGCCGCGGGCTGGCGGGCGCGGCGCAAACACGTGTTCGTGCTCAGCGAGGCCGGGAAGCCAATCTACTCCCGACACGGCAACGAGGAGGCGCTGGCAGCCACCATGGGTGTCATGATGGCCCTCGTGTCCTTCATCCAGAGCGGCGGCAACGCCATCCGCGCCATCTGCTCCGGTACGGCACGAGGGACACAGTGCGGGGGGTGGGACATGGAACTGCCCAAGTTCACACAGACCCACCCAGAGTGCCCCAGAAACAACCCCACACAGGTATGCTCACACCATCCCAAAACAGCCCCCTGAGTACTCGCCCACCAAACACAACAGTCCACCCAGAATAACCTTTCCCAGGTCCAGCTGAATCCACCAGAACAGCCTCCCCCCACCAGGTACAACCAGCCGCCCAAAACACACATTCCTCCTAAGCCTCCTCCTTGGTACAGCCACCCCCCAAAAACAACACCAACACCCCCCCCCCCCAAAACACCTGTGGTGGCACACTTGGCTCCCCGCAAAACAACCATCACCCAAATCTCCCAGGGTGTTCCCAGCGCTATGTCACACTCTGGGTCTCCCTGCCCCCTCATGACCCCCTGGCCTCTCTCCCCCAGAGGACCACACGCCGGTGTTCAAGCAGTGTCCCTGTGTCACCCCCTGAGTCCCCCCACCTCCTGATGACCCCCTGCCCTCTCTCCTCCAGAGGACCGCACGCTGGTGTTCGAGCAGCGGGGGCCGCTGCTGCTGGTGTCGGTGTCGCGCACGCGGCAGTCGGCGGCGCAGCTGCGGCGGGAGCTGGCGTTCGTGCACGAGCAGATCCTGTCGCTGCTGACGCGTGGGGGCATCGCCCGCGTCTTCGCGCGGCGCCGCGGCTTCGACCTGCGCCGGCTGCTGGCAGGCGCCGAGGCGGTGCTGGACCGGCTGCTCGGCGGGGCCGCAGCGGACGGGCGGCTGCTCCTGGGGGCCGCACGCTGCCTGCCCCTGCCCGGGGGGCTGCGCCGCGCCGTGTCCGGGGCCCT
>JAWWMA010000076.1:3460137-3472802 GCA_035041425.1 Mionectes olivaceus | reverse complement strand
GAAGGAGGGGGAGAGTCGGTGGGTGCAGAGAAAGGTTCCCGAGTTTTGGGGTGAGAGGGGAAAGTGGGGGAGCAGGGATGGGATCGGGAGGGAGCTGCGGAGGGTGGGAGTGGGGAGATGGGACTGGGGGGAGATGGAGAGGGGGGAGATGGAAGGAGAAGGTCTCTGTGCCCTGGAGTGACCAGGGAAAGTGGGAGCAGGGGTGGGGTCTGAAGGGGGGCTGCGGAGGTTGGGAGGGGGGAGATGGGGCTGGGGGGAGATGGGGCTGGGGGGAGATGGAAGGAGAAGGTCCCTGCGCTCTGGGGTGACCAGGGAAAGTGGGAGCAGGGATGGGGGCTCCCCAGGCTGCCTCTGGGACGGGGTCTCACCCCCTCCCCGTGCCGTGTCCATCCCCCCTACCCCTTCCAGGAGCCCGATGGTGACGGGCACGTCGGTGCTGGGGGTGAAGTTCTCCGGCGGGGTGATGCTGGCCGCCGACACCGTGGGCTCCTACGGGTCCCTCGCCCGCTTCCGGGGCATCTCCCGCCTGCTCAGGGCCAACGACTGCACCGTCCTGGGCGCCTCGGGCGACTACGCCGACTTCCAGTACCTGCGGCAGGTCATCGACCAGATGGTGTAAGTTTGGCTGGGGAGGGGGATAAAAAAAAGCCCCCCAGGGATTGGTGAGGCTGGAAAAACCACGTCCAAATTCCCTCCGGTTTTCTTTTTGGGATGGGGTTGGGGGTGTTTTTTTTTCTTGCTCAGGATCGACGAGGAGCTGCTGGGGGACGGGCACACCTACAGCCCCCGGGCCATCCACTCGTGGCTCACGCGGGTCATGTACAACCGGCGCTCCAAGATCAACCCCCTGTGGAACACCGTGGTCATCGGGGGCTTCTCCGGCGGCGAGGGGTGAGCGGGGCCGGCTCCTGGGCGAGGGCTTTAAACCCCCCCTCCCTGAGCTTCTCCAGACGCCTCTTCCCTGTTCTCCCTCAGCTTCCTGGGATACGTGGACATGCTGGGAGTGGCCTACGAGGCGCCGACCTTGGCCACGGGGTTCGGGGCCTACCTGGCTCAGGTAGGGCCGGGGCTTCGAGTCCGCCTTTGTTTTGGGCTCTTCTGTCGCTCGTTTTTGGCTTTTTGGAGCTCGTTCTGCCGCCTTTGGGTGCGGGGCGGGCTCAGGTTGTGTCGTTCTGGTTTGTTCCCTCTTTGCTCTCCCCAGCCCCTGATGAGGGAGGTCCTGGAGAAGAAGCAGAGCCTGTCCCAGGAGGAGGCTCGGGATCTCCTGGAGCGCTGCCTGCGGATCCTGTACTACAGGGACGCCAGATCCTTCAACAGGGTCAGTGCCCTGCGCCCAAAAATCCCTCCTCCAGCCCCTCCTGGACAGACCTCCCTGATCCCAGAAGGAGCAGGGTGGGGAATGAGGAGATCCTGATCTCCAACCAGCTGGGATCCCCCTTCTGGGGCTTTCCTGGGGTAACTGTCCCATCCCTGCAGCTTTGGCGTCCAATCTTTTCCCCTGGGAATCATTCCAGCTGTTTGGGATCCCATTTGGGGCCTTTCCTTTGGCTAATTCCCGTCCCTGCAGCCGGAGGCCCCAAACTTTTCCCTTGGGAATCCTTTCCCATCGTCCCTGCCCCGTCTTTCCCCCTTGCCTTGCCCCATCAACCCAAACCCCTTTTTGGGGACCGGCCTCGTTAATTGGGGTGTGGAATTCCGGGCCTACCTCACTTCAGGGTGTGGAATTCCAGGCCCACCTCACTCCAGGGGTGCGGAATTCCGGGCCCACCTCGCTCCGGGGTGTGGAATTCCAGGCCCACCTCGCTCTGGGGTATGGAATTCAGGGCCCACCTCACTCCAGGGTGTGGAATTCCGGGCCCAGCTTGTTCCAGCGTGCGGAATTCCGGGCACAGCTCGTTCCAGGGTGTGGAATTCTGGGCCCAGCTCGCTCTGGGGTGCGGAATTCCCGGCCCAGCTTGCTCCAGGGGTGTGGAATTCCGGGCCCAGCTCGCTCCAGGGTGTGGAATTCCGAGGTCCCCATGTTCTCTCTCCTCAGTACGAACTCGCCACGGTCACGGAGAAGGGGGTGCAGGTGGAGGGACCCCTGACCCTGGAGGCCAACTGGGACATCGCCCACCTGGTCAGGTAACGCTCCCAGGGGACATTCCGGGTGCGGGAACGTCCCTGATCCCGTCCCAGGGGCACATCCAGGGGGGATCATCCCGACCGACCTCCCCCATCCGTCCTTTCCTTTGCAGCGGCTTCGAGTGAACCCCCAGGAGCTGCTCCCGAGGTCGCCGTGCCCGCCCTTTGTATCCCAACCCACCCCCATCCAATCCAATTCCATCCCCCGTTCCTTTGGAATGGCCGAGCCGCGTTTTGGGAATAAACCAGACCTTTTAAAAAAAAAACCAAAAAACAAAAACGGGCTCCGCGTCTGCACCTCCCAAATAAAGAAACAAACCCACGGGATCCTCCAAAAACAGGGACCAGAGGGAGCCTCGGAGTTCCAGGTGGAAGCTGCGTGTCCTTGGGGGTTTTTTTTTGCCGGGATTTTGGGAGTTGCCGAGGTTGGAAAAGCCCCCTGGGATCGTGGGAGTCGGAGGCCACCGTTGAATCCTGTCCCTGGGTGCCACATCCACGCGTCCTTCGGGCGTTCCGGGCTCGTGGGTCCACTGGCCACGGCCTGACCAGCCTTTCCAGGAAGGGATTTTCCCGAATTCCCGAATATCCAGCTTTAAAAATCCCCCTGGAGCAGCTTCAGGCCAGTCCTGGGCTCCAAGGATCAGCCTGGGTGGGGTTGGGACTTGTTGGCTGACCCCAAAATAACCCAGATTTGCCCCAGATCGAGACTTACACAGAGCAGGTCCTGCATTATTCCAGCTGGGAATCCGGGGAATTTCCGGGAAGGCAAAAAAGGCTCAATCCAACCTTTAGGAGTCACCTGTGGATGGAAGGAAAACACGTCTGGGAAGAGATTTTTGTTCAAATCACGGGGGTTTTTTTGGGGGAGGTTCAAAAGGACCTCAGGGTGGTTTCCTGGGAGGGGTGGGGTTGGATCCAGGGGAAACAAAAACCCCAAAAAACAGGGATAAAGGGCCTTCAAATTGGGCTGGATTGGGGAATTTTCAGCTTCACAGGAAAGAAATGAATAATAAAAGGACCGTTTGCTGAAACTTAAGTTAAGAAAAAGGCAATTTCGGTAAAATAAGGAATTAGAGGAGACACTTCAGTAAAACATGAAACTCTGTAAAACATGGAACTATTTGAGCAGAATATTGAAATATTTCGGTAACAGAAGGACATAAATTGACATGAAAGTGATATTTTTTTACCAGCACAGAGAACCACCAGGAAATACTTTTCTTCAGGAGAGTTTTATTGACCTTTTTTTTTTTTTTTTTTTAAATCTTTTTATTTAAAAAGAGGAGGAAGTCTCAGCAGAAACCTCCCGGAAAAGGGGTGGCAGGGGCTGAAAATTAAATTAAAACTTAATTAAAAACCCATCTCTGGGTTCTCCAGGACGTGAGAAGGGGGAAAGGGAGGGGGGGGATAATTCCAGAGTCGTGGGGAATAAAAACACGTGTTTAGAAATCCATTTCCCTGGTTTTATTCAACGTTCCACGGCTGTACAATTCCAAGATGAACCATTTACAGGTCTGCACATGCTGCTTCCTGCTTTCCTTAGGGAAGAGGGAGGGGGGAAAGGCTCACAAAAACCTACGGAAACAGAAAGGTGCAGGTGCCTCTGGATTCTGGGATTTCAATATTCTCCCTCTCTGCTGCGGGACCAGAACCCCAGGCCATTAAAAAAACCAAAAACAAAAAAAAACCCAACAAAACAAACCCTCCAAACATGCAAATCGTAGGAAAAAAATGGAAGCTGGCGGTGAAAAATAAACCCAGAAAGTTCTTTGCCTTTGTTTCGGTTCCGAAATCCCGTTTTCTAATCCTAAAGCAGGTTTGTCACCCGGGGCTGGGGGGAGTTAAAGGGGTTTTTGTGGGCGCTGGGAGGGAGAGCCAAGAACAACTTGGGTTTTTTTTTAAACTCCTCAAACCCCCACCCACCCACCCAGTGCCCTCTGTGGGGAATTCTTTGGAGCTTTTCCAGGTGGAGAAGAGGAATCACCGGGAAAACAGGAGGTTTTGGAGGGGGGGGTGGGAAGTTGGGGGGGATTTTCTGCCCCTAAAAGCTGCTCCCAACCCCAAATCTGCTGGCATCGAACAGGGGGAAAAAAAACCCAAAACCTGTTGGTTTTTTCACATCCTGTGGCCCTAAAAAAAACAAAACCAAAAAAAAACCCAAAAGGACCCGAAAAACAGACCCCAAATCTCCCTGGCCAATCCGAAGGGTTCGAATGTCGAGAGAGCAAGAACCACGAGCTGAAAAATCTCCACAGAAATGGAATTTCCAGAAGAGAACCTGTTTTAAGACAAACTTTCTCCTCCCTCCTCCCCCCAAAAGTTTGGAGAACTGGTTCAGAGCTACATCTGCTTGTTTGGGTTTTTTTTTTTTTTCCTCTCTCTCTCTCTCCTTCCTTTCCAAAAAGGTCACGTTGACAAATGTCCGACTCCAAAATTAAAAACAGAAAGCCGTGATACGAAGTGAGGTAAAAGAAAACGCCAAAAAATGGCCACCCACGAGATATTTTCCAGAAAAGACCATTAAAAAAAAAAGAACCAACGCAGTGATTTGTTTGGTTTTCTCTCCTTTAAAAAAAAAAACCAACCTGAAATGAAACAGAAGGGGGGAAAAAAAAAAAAAAGCACAAAAACTCCCGAAATGAAACAGCAGAAATGGCTATTTTTTTTTTCTGGTTTTTTTCCTTTTTTTTTCCTTTCTTTTTTATATCTTGAGTGATCGCCTACGAAAACTCCTAAACCCACAAATCCACAGGGAAGTGTAATGGTCTCAATCCGACATTTATTCCAAAAAAATAACCCCTTTTTTTGTGGTTTTTGTGTGTGTGTGTGTGTGTTGTGTGTTTTCTCTGCCCCTCTCAGATCTCCATCAGCTCCAGGTCGGCGTCCTCGAAGCCGTAGAACGACTCGGTCTCGCTCTCTCCCTCGAAGAGCTGCTGGAGGGCCTCGGGATCGGCGGGTTCCTCGGGCTGGCTCCTCCTCTCCTCGGGGGGCTCGCGGCCGAGCTTGAGCTGCTCCTCCAGCGAGGCGATGAGCTCCTCCTGCATGTCCCCGTTGCGCGCCGGCGAGTTGGCCGTGCCGTCGGGGCCGGGCAGGACGCTGGCCACCAGGAAGGATTGCTGCACCAGCTCCGGCGAGTCCGCCAGGACCTCCAGCGCCTCGGCCAACCAGCACAAGACCAGCTGCAGGAGGATGTCCGAGTCGCACGTGGAGTCCGCCATCTCCTTGGCCTGCTCCTTCCACTTTTTGTGCAAGAAGTTTTTCACGGTCCTCTTGATGCAAACGTCCAGGGGCTGGATTTTGGAGCTGCAGCCGGCGGGCACCACGGCGGGCAGGGTGCTGGAGGAGCTGAGCGCGGCCAGCAGCTCCTCGGAGAGGTGGCCGCGGTGGCAGTCCAGCACCAGCATGCCCTTGCCGCTCTGGCAGGCGGCGTGCCTGCGCCACACGCGGGACGCCCACAGCTCCATCACCTCGTCGTCGCCGTAGCCGCCCTCCCTGGCCTCCAGCAGGATGGACTCGGGCACGTTGGCGGGCGGCTGCACGTGGCCCCTGTAGAAGACCAGGGCGGGCAGGACGCTGCCGTCGGCCAGGATGGTCAGCACCACGTCGCACCAGGGCTCGCCGTTGCCCACGGTCTGCAGGGCGTTCTCCTTGCGGTCGTCGCTGCCCAGCACCTCCGCGTCCAGGAACAGCGAGATCTCGTCCACGGCGGCGATCATGGCCAGGGGCAGGTCCTGCGTGTGGATCTGGCGCTGCACGAACTCGATGAAGGAGCCGGCGCTGTCCTCCACGTCCTTGGGCAGCGGCTGGGCCACGGCCCGGCGCGTGTGGGTGCTCAGGTGGTGCCTCAGCATGAACCTCACGGCCCACTCGTAGGAGATCTTGAACCCCCCCTCCAGCGAGCGCCCGATCTTGGTGGCCTTCTGGAACAGGGTCTCCTCGTTGACGGGCAGCTGCTGCTCCCGCTGCGTGAGCACCCACTCGGCCAGCTTCTCCTCGGCCTCCAGGCTCAGGTACTTGCCCTCCAGGTTCTCCTCCTGGGACGCCTGGAAGCGGCGGAGCCAGCGCCGGACGCGGCGCGGGGGGTTGCGGAAATGCTCGGCCGCCTGCTCGGGGTCGGAGCACAGGGCGAAAAGCACCACCCGCAGCTTCTTCACCGACAGCTGCTCCTTCCTCAGGGAACCCCCCTCCGGCTCCCTCGGGGGCTGCTCCTCCTGCCCAGCGCCGGGATTGCCGCCCTCCTCCTCCTCCTCCTCCTCCTGTTCCGCCTCCTCCTCCTCCTCCTCCTCCTGCTGCTGCTGCTGTTGGGGCTCCAGGGGCCTGTCCGGGGCTGCCGGGGCTGGGTCGGGCTCTGGATCGCCTTGGGAAGGAGCCCCGGGCTTGGATTTCACAGTAGCAGCTTGGCCGGGGGAGCAGGGAGGGCAGGGGGGCTTCAGGCTGGTGTCCTGGGCTTGGAGGTGCCTGGCAGGGAGAGAACACGGGGAACTCCTGGGAAACCCGGGAGAAAGGCAGGAGGAGGGGGGGGAAAAACCCAGCCCCGACTTGGGGGGGGCTGAGGGGAAAAGGGGAGTTCGCAAACGGTTTACCTGGAATGTGATATCCAAGTGGGCCCTGAAAGGAAAGCGAAGCAAACAAGCACCGAATCAATCAGTGCAAATAAACACCCTGAGCCAGCGCAAACAAACACGGAATGGGTGCACATAAACACCCCAGAGGGCAGGGCCGGCGCCTCCCTTATTCCCCCACTTCCCGTAGGAACAGCAAAGATCCACCTTTCCCAAGCCCACAGCCAGCAAAGGCTTCAACCAGACAGGGCCAAAACTGCCAGGGATCCTTCGAGACAAACCAAAGCCAAGAGCTCTTGGAAAGCCCCAAAATCTGGCCGGGGGAAAGCTCAGGTTTTTTGGCAAGGGAATGCTGTAATTCCCAGCTAGAGGCTGGAACAGGGTTTGCTCAGGGTCTCTGGCAGCTGCGGAGGCCTCAGGGTGTCACCTCAGGGTGACAAAGATGCCCCAGAGGAGCAGAGGGAGTGGCTGGAGCCCTTGGCATTGTGTGGCCACGGCAAGATCCCAGGGATCCAGCCTGGCCCGGGGCTTAACTCTCCATCTCCATGACAATAAAGGCTCATTCAAGGTCCCACACAGCCCATTCAACCCCACACAAAGGTCTGTTTGAACCCCTCCACCCCACCCCGGGCCGTGAATTGATGGATTATGTCCTTTTTTTTTTCCCCACCCCTCTCCAGCCACCAAGTTCTCTCCAAGTCTCACCTTGGAGGATGATGTTGCTGAACTCGTGGGAGGGGTTGAAGACCAAGTGCTTGGCCATGGAGTCCCCCTCGGAGGTGACAAAGAGGCAGGAGGAACAGGAGAGCTTCAAACCGCTGGGGAAAAATACAGGGGAGGGGGGAAAAAAAAAGGGGGGTGGAGAAATAAAGGTGGTATCAGGCATAAAAATATACCCATGACCTCGTTAATAATTAGAATTAAACATGTCACCCCCCTCCGGAATACAACGGGATCCCAACATTTCCCCCTCACCCCAAATCCCTGAATCCATTTAAAAAAAAAAATTTAAAAAATAAAAAATCAACAGCTCCTTCCAGCTGCTGAAGATCAGGAAGGGAGATTGCCAGGAGGGGATTAAAGGAGGCTGAATTAAACCCGGGCTAAAAAAGCCCAGGTCTGCATTACCAGGCAGTGTAGTTCTTAAACAAAGCCAAGTATTTCGGGCTCTTCCGAGGGACGTGGTTGCTGCAAGACAAAATAAAAGTCACAATCTGGACAAACAGCTGGAAAGCCACGTCAAACACACCTTTACAGCCACAATCCCTGGGTTAGCAGCGCTTTGTCTGCCTGTCCTGCAGCCCAGGAGACCAAACCCCCTGCCTAAAAACCGGCACCAAACCCTTTCGAAACACCCCCGGATTTCGGCAACGGGTTTCTCCCGCCTTTTAAAAAGCTGAGTGACCCCCAGAGCACTGCAGGGATTGCCCCAGATCCCTGGATATGTTGGTTTTTTCCCCTCCCTGGAGATCCCGGGACTCACTTGATCATGTGGTTGGCGTAGGCCCGGGAGCAGCAGGTGCTGTAGCGACACAGGGAGCAGTGCACGTAGGTCGGGAAGTGGTTTGGGAAATCCGGGATCTCAAAGCTGCACTCCAGGCACGTCTGTCTGCCCAGGACGCTCCTGCAGAGGGGCAGGGAGAGCTCTGTCAGCGCTGGGGATTGCCCCCATTTTGGGGTAAAAGGGGGGGTTTTTTTGAGGATGTGGAAACGCGGCGATCCCGTTCGTTCCTGGGGGGGCCAGGGCGAACCTTTCCCACTCCCTGCAAATCACTGGGAAAGGGGGTAAGAAGTGGGAAAACGACACCAAATAACAGTCCTGAGCACGAGGAAGCAGCACCTGAAGGGGTTACAGGACAGGGGGCTTTGTGACAGGACAAGGGGAGTGGGTTCAGACTGAAACAGGGAAATTCAGGGTGGATATTGGGAAGAAATCCTTCCCTGTGAGGGTGGGGAGGCCCTGGCACGGGTTATTCCATGGATTCCCCATCCCTGGAAGCGTCCAAGGCCAGGTTGGACTCGGAGCAGGTCCAGTGGAAGGTGTCCCTGCCCACGGTCTGGATCATCTTGAAGTCCCTTCCCACCCAAACCGCTCCCTGATCCCTTCAGGGTGGGCAGAAATCCCTCCCCTGCTGGAATTCCACCGCCAGCTCCTTCTGGATTCCACCTCCACCTTTAGGGCTTTCCCAGCACAATCCTGGCTCTGTGGGAAGCCAAACTCCTGGAACAGACCCCCCCCGACACTGAAACAACCCCCGGCAGCCCCTCCGAAAACCTCCGGAGACGGAAAATTCAGCCAAAAACAAACAAACAAAAAAGACAAAAGAAAAAGGGGGAGTTCTCACATTTTTTTCACCGCTCTCTTCTGGACGTTCCTCTGGACGGGAGGGTACAGGAAGATGGGCTGGGGGTCTGAGGATGAGGACAGAGGAGCTGTGTCCTGTCCCATGCCCTGGGACATGTCGTTGGAAGAGACCGGCAACGTCCGCGGTTGTCCCCTGGACGCCCTGATTGTCACCTGCAGGGAGGGGACACGGCCCCCCCAAAAACACCAAAACGGGGCAGAAATCAGCTTTTGGGGCATCCAAGCCCGGGCTGCATCCAAAGGGAGGTGGGCAGCAGGTGAGGGAAGGGATTCCCTCCCTCTGCTCAGATCCCAATGGGAATACTGAGGTGCCTCCAGCACAGGAAGGACGTGGAACTGTTGGAGGCCACGAAGGTGATAAAGGGATCGGAGCATCTTTCCTGGGAATGTTCAGCCTGGAGGTCGTGTGGAGACCTCAGAGCACCTTCCAGGGCCTGAAGGGGCTCCAGGGGAGCTGGAGGGGGATGTTCATCAGGAACTGGGGTGACAGGACCAGGGGGGTGGCTTCAGACTGACAGAGGGGAGATTTAGGGTGGATATTGGGAAGAAATCCTTCCCTATGAGGGTGGGGAGGCCCTGGCGCTTCGGAGGTTATTCCGTGGATGTCCCACCCCTGGAAGTGTCCAAGGCCAGGTTGGAGCAAGCTGGGCTGGTGGGAGGTGTCCCTGCCCACGGACTGGAGGATCTTTAAGGTCCCTTTTCCCACCCAAACCATTCTGGGATTCTCTGTAGCCAAATTCAGGCTCAGGAGCTCCAGGAACACGACTCAGCCCCCCCTCCCAGGGCAGCAGGAGCCTCAAAGAGGACACAGGATTTGAGCCCCAAAAGTGCCTGTTTGTCCCTAAAAAAACCACAGACGGCTCAGGTACCCCCAAAGGCGAGTCTGTCACCTCCTCTCCCTCGTTTACTCCCTCTCTGCATCACCCAATTAATTAATTACACATCCCAGCCACCGTGGGCGAGGCGATGCAGGCGAAACCAGCCTGGTTTTTAACAGGGGGGAACCTCTGGGATCTCCTCTCACCTTGGTTCCAGGTTTTAACCCTTCTAATTGCTTGGGCTTCCGGAAGGTTTTGTGGTGCTGCAGCTTGTGCTCGATTTTGTCCTTGGCAAAGAGGAACTGGAGCCTGCACTTGTTGCAGTGATAAACACTCTTCTTCTAAAGCAAAGGGGAGAATTGCAGCTGAGAGGAACAGGAGGGCCCCACACAGCGGGGTTTTGTTGACAAATGGAAGGAAAGAAACCTCAAAAACCCCCCGCCCTGTTTTCCCCTTCTTTGAAAGCAAAGGCGGCCCCGTTTTCCTTCGGCCTCTGCGGGTCCCTCACGGCCAGGCCCCAAATCTGTGGTGGTTTGTTTTAAATCTGAGGGGTGGTGGGGTGGATTTTAATTTTAATTATTAATTAAAACCATCAGGTTCTGCAGACCCCACACCTGGGAGCTCCAGGGAACAGCTCCTGGGGCAGCATTCCCTCAGGAACTGCCTCCCCCTTTGCCTCTCGCGGGAGCCCCGCAGAGGATTTTGGGGGCATTTCAGGGGTAAAAAAACACCAGATCCCTAAATTCTACCTCCCACGGGTGATTCCCGGGTTGTACCTGGTGCCTCATGAAGTGCTGCTGGAAAGCATTCCCGTTTTTGAAGACCTTGAGGCAGTAGGGGCAGAGCAGGTGCCGGGTGTCCTCGTGGATCATCCGGAAATGACTGTCCACCTCGGAGTAGAGGGAGGAGCGGTACTGGCACACCTGCAGGACAGGGTTGGGGGGGAAAAATCCCAAAAAAAACCACAGGGATTTGGCTCCTGTTCACCAGCAGAACGTTCCCAAAACACTCAGAACCCCTGGATAGCCAGGGCGGTTCAGGAACCGCTCAGGGGGAAAAAATAAAAAATGCCACGGGGCTCCGCCAGGATCGCTGATTCGGACGGAAAATTCCAGGTTTCCCCCTTTTTCTCCAGCATGCCAGAAGGAAACGCTGCCCCTAAATCCCCCTTTTCCCACCTGGCACACGTAGGGCATCTCCCCTGGCTTGTGGGTGTCCTTCATGTGCTGCAGGAACATGGGCTCGCTCTCGAAGGCCCACTCACAGATCTTGCACTTGGCTGCAGAAAGAGAAGGAGAGCAGGTCAAAATCGGGGAGGGGGTGGGAAACAAATCATTGTTCCAGGTTCCTTTGGGTTAAAAGTGCCCTTTAAAAATTTGTTCTCAGCGTTCTCCCGTTGGAAAAGAGGATAAACCCTTCCCTGAGATCCACTGGATTCAGGAGCACCAGGACTAGCACAAAAGACCCGTGGCTGTGTGGGAACATCCCTAAATCCTTTTACGATCCAATCACGCCCTCAAAACCAATTTAAAAATTAAAAGACATTTCCACATTCTTCAGCAAAGCTGGCAAAGCATAACCAAGGCTCAACATCAAACGGAGCAGGAAATTAAACAAGTGGATTTTTCTGCCCCAAACTGAAGCGGATTTTGACTCTAACTCTGTGACTCCACCTGCTGATGCTGAGCCAGGGGAAAAAGCAACACCAGCAGCATCTAGAGAGGGGTTTTCACAGCGAAACAGAACAATTTCCTGACAGGAAAATTGGGTAAAACCGAGGACAACACTCAGGGCTGTAGGACTGGCTCTACCTGCTGGCTGAAAGGCAAGCCAAATTTTGGGATTCCCGTAAGATTTGTGAGTTGGCAGGAGACAAACAGGGGGGGCAAAGGCAGGAGAAATGGCTCACTGGTGGACTCGTAGGGGCTGTGGACATTCTCCAGGTGGCACTGGAGCTGGAAGGGGGTGGAGAACTGCCTGTAGCAGTGCTGGCAGATGGTGTGCACGTCCACCTCGCCGTTCTGCTGGTCCAGCTCCACGTGGTGCTTCATGTGGTTCATGAACCTGCAAGGGAAGGGGACACGAGTCCGAATGCTCCGGCGTCTCCGACCCCCAAAAAACTCTCGGCCCGAGCCCGGTCTGGCCTCTCACTGCTGGCAAAAGGCAACCCAGCACGGTGGGGGCGAAGGGTGGCTCGCCCAGAGAACGCCAGTTCAGCAAAGCATTCCCTCCTCCTGCTGGAAAACCGAGGCAGGAAGGTGAGGAGGAAGAGGAGGATTGCTGTCCTTCAAGGGTTGTTACTCCCTGTCATCCAGCCAGGAGCAAAAGGAGACTGCCCTGGAAACTGGGGGGTTGGTTTTTACACACACACAAACCCCCCCAGAGCTCTGCAGCTCCCAGCTCAGCTCCAACCCTCCAAACTGGGGCTGGTTTTTCTGTATAAACCCACTGTAACTCTGCAGCACCATTGATTTCACAGCTCAGCTCCAACCCTCCAAACTGGGGCTGGCTTTTCTATATAAACCCACTTTGCAGCACCACTGGTGCCCACAGCTCACCCCTAACCCTCCAAACAGGGGCTGTTCTCTCTGTATAAACCCACTGTAACTCTGCAGCACCATTGATGTTCACAGCTCACCCCTAACCATCCAAACTGGGGCTGTGGGTTGTTTTTTCCATATAAACCCACTCTGCAGCACCACTGATGTTCACAGCCCAACCCTAACCCTCCAAACTGGGGCTGGTTTTTCTGTATAAACCCACTGTAACTCTGCAGCACCACTGATGTTCACAGCT